>JAVKKW010000039.1:3127837-3163839 GCA_034782655.1 Micrastur ruficollis | reverse complement strand
GTTTGTTAGACAGGTTTATCACTTTTTCTCAAGAGAAACTGTAGATGAAATGTAATCATCTCTGTTGCATGATTTTGTGCAAATATTTCCAAAGCTATCTGACTACTGAAACCTGAGTCCTTTTCAATTAAACAGGAATGGGGACCGTAACAACCCTTAGGCAGCTTTCAGAATTTCTGCCTTGATGTATCCTCAAGTCAGAGGAACAGGTTCTGAGTAATCAGTTAGTTGGTGTTTCTATTTTAATAGCTTTGTATTTTTATGTCTGAGTTTATTAAAATTTCAAAGCTTAGCTTCTCTACCCCTCCTCCATCTGTTTCTTTTTAAGGAAAGACAGAAGAATCTTCCCATCTAGTCTGCATTTTATCCAGATGGTGATCTCTCCCTTTGTTCAGGCATGAATTCTAAATTCTATCCATACAAATCAAAGCATCAATCACACAAAAAACTTTTGCATTAGTTGCAAAGCTCAGTAGGATATTTTCTTCATTAGAAAATGCAAGGTGTAACACCACATTTGCAACACTTAAGAGTATGTTCAATGCTGCAATTGCCAGCACGATGCATGCCTTCATTTACTTGCCTGCACCAGCTCAATGTGAGAAGACCAACAGTACCTACAGAAGTAAGGTATTAAGTCCCAAATCCAATACTCCTGAAATGAAACACAATGGGAAATGATACCTCAAGTGGTAGAGCATTCAGAGATCTCACTTGTAAAATTGCTTTTAACTATCTTCATCACCTGTAATTCACTTGAGTCCATTTATTGCTGCCACATGCACTGAGAAAGGGCCAGCAGCAAATTCAGCTCTACAGCTCAGGAATGAATTACTGCTGTAGTAACTCGTTCAGTGGTCATGATCCTCATCGGATGTAAATCAGCACAGCCTCATTGAAAGAAATTGTTTTGCCTGCTTTTCACATTTCATGCACCAAATGTTGGTCTCAGTAATGTCAGAAAGGATTGTGACATTAATTTCAGTTGGAGACCATCTGACTGATACATTTGAAGTCACGATGCCAAGATCCTTCCCAACAGCTGGATATTAAATTGTTTTATCTTGCTTTTCAGCTTCTTTTAAAAAGGTCAGCAGAAGGCATAGGCAGCAGTGATCTTGCAATTCCCTTTGTCTGAAAGACTGGGTTATCTTGCAATTCCCTTTGTCTGAAAGACTGCTGCATATCTGATGAAAGGTTTTGCAAGTCAATGGCCTTGGGTAAAATCTCATATTCAAAATTGCTGGACTGGAATTTGTGACTATTTCTAGGGAATAAAAGAATGAAAAAGGTTGACAGAAATAGACCTTTAGTACTTCAAGCTTTTATTACAAAAATCTGTGAAGTAAGATAAAGATCTGTGCTACCCTGTCCTGTCATCAACTGATCTGATGAGGTATGAGTTACCCAAATGAAGCCTGCCATAAAATTACTTGAGCAAAGTCAGCAGATTCAAGGAAACGGCAGAATACACATTGTCAGCTGCTGTAAATGAGCAGCTCTCCACCAGTATCAGTGTTTCTACAATGATTTACATTAACTGAGGTTCTGATCTATTGCCAGAGGGGCGGACACATGGTCTTTTTAGTAGGTGGGTGAACAGACCAGAAACTTCCACAAGAAATTACTGTTATCAACTCATCATTAGATCATTAGAGAAGGAAATCTGTGTGTGTCTGAGTCTTGTATCTAGTTAAACTCTGAGTTATTTAAAACTGCCTTAGCTACTGACTTGAGCTCTACAAATTGAGAATGATGAAAAGCAAGCAGCAAGTAACTCTTCATTCAAAAATACTGACATTATTTCCTTTCCATTCTTCACAGTAAAATCAGCCTAAAGAACAGGTCCAGGAAAATATAGAAAATGCCTTTAAAGGAACTGATTTCACTGGTTTTTAAAAGGACACTCAAACTCTTAGAGGGAGAACAGCTGAGGTGGCACTGCTGTTTGAAACTATATTCTATGGCTAACTGCTGTGAAGGGAAAAGCAAAATCTCCCCCCCCCCCCCAATCTTTGTGTTAAAGAAATGTTCAGAGCCTGGGACATAACCTAGGGATTCCAAATTCCCATATTCTGTTTTAATAATTTTTTTATTCTTTTGCTATTTTATTAAAGAACATTTGATGCTGGAAGAAGAATTCTTATTTATAAATTCAAGAAAGATCACTTTCACAACTGGGGGGTTGATTTAAACTCCTCTCTCTCAAACTGGTATTTGTCTATGAAAAAGCTGTAATATTGATGGCTTTTCTTTTATCTAGTTGTTGATTTCTACAGAACTAAATGGTCATAGGGTTATGTTTTCGGCCCCTTGTTCCTAACAATATTAAAAAAACATATTCACACACTTTCTAATATTGTTTTCCATGTAAGCAATTGCATATAACACCCCCATGAATGGTCTGGAACTGTGAAAAGGAAGCACAGAATTCTGCTAGATTTGGAACAGCAAAAACGTGTCCCCAGGGCAATATCTGTTTTATGACATCATTCACGCTGTGAATATGACTGGGCCCCCTTGTGCTATCTGACTGAGTAATTATTGTGGAGATAAATGTTTTATAAAAGTGTATTGCTGATAAAATACTTAATTTCAATGCTAAGGTACTGTGGGGTTTATTATGTTATATTGTTCCCATTTACTATGGAAAATTAAACTGGTTCTATAGTCAGTGAGATACAACAGAACTCGGTTAATTTCCTGATAGAAGAATAAACTTTGTTATTGCTGCTATTGTGGCATTCTTCAACTACCCGTAAGAGACACGTCATTGCAAAAGACTAAAGGATAAAGGAAAAGATTACTGAATACATAATTACTCTATATTTACAACACATGGAACAGCAAGGAAAGCTGTGATGAAAGTTTGTTTTAGCATTAAAAGCAGGTAGAAAGGTGTTTTGCCAATGCTGGAGGAGCTGAAAGACAAAGTCCATAGTAATGCTCAGACTAGTAAGATGAAGATTTCAGCAAAATTCTTGGTGTAACAGCATGAACTGCATGTAGGCTTAATCAATGAAGGATACGTTTTGCTCTAGCCAGTTATTTAGTATCTTGGACAGAAACTCCGCTTATTTACACCAGTATGAATCCAGGTTGGGTTTTTCTTATCTCTTTCTTATCCCCGCTTCTCTGCTATCATATTGGCCAGAACCCTCAACTGGAACCACCGTGGCACAACTGCAATAAAACAAAAAGTACCAAGAGACTCGCAAACTCTGAATTTATGTTTTACTTTTGTGCCAGTAATCATGCTCTTCCCTTCTTTTTGAGATCATGTGAAAGATTAAAAGGAGGAAGTGCTGGCAGGCATTTTCATTAAGAATTATTGGCTAATTCCAAAGTGCCTATTAGTAGAAGCCCTCTTGCAATGCCTGTGGTATGTATCCATCATAGCTGAATCATGAATATCGACTATTTTATATTTAATGTATCTCCTACATCTTTAATGCCTGAAGAGCTTGTTCCCGAAAGTGTCCTCAGCAGGGGGTAGTGTGGTCAGATTTAATCAAAATTTCCAAGGCTGGAAATGAGGTTCCAATAATTCTTAGGAGTTGTCTTCAGCAGACTGCAATCAATAATTCCTTTTTTAAAAGCAGTATTCTTTTTTCTTCCTTTGCTCCTAGGAAGTCTATATGAAAAGTATTACTACAAAATCAAGCCTCTGATTTTGGCAGTCAGGATACCAGAAAGCTAAACACACCTATTTAAGTTGGAAGCCTGTTACATGCAGGGGTAGAGTGTTTTTTCCTAAGAAGGTCAGATACATTTCATAAAAAACAGTAATTGTTTTGCCTTGGTTCAGAGGTTGCTTCCTTACAAAAGGAGTCACAGACATTTGGTTGGTGATGGGGAGATACAGAGATTCAGATGGACAGAGAGCAGCAACAGTGAAAGGATCTGACTGATCTCAGAGGAGTTTGATGCCTGCCTGTCTCTACTGTCAGATGTAATAATTTCTCAAATAAATTAAAGATCTTAGAACCGATGAGCTCAAGCCAACACTAAATGCTACACATTCTAAATCTACTCACAAACAACAAAGGCGCCCAAGAAGTCACCCAGTATAATACCCAGACACATATTTTATGGTTCAGATTAATCTCCACTTAGTATGGACCTATAAAGATGTGGATGTGCTTTATTTTGTTGCAAACAATTAACGGTTATATGCGACTCTTCAGAAGTACTCATCTACAACTTAAGGGTTCTGGATACAGCATATTCTTTGCATCCTCAGTAAAGACAAACTCCCGGCATTTTCTTGCAGGGCTTGATTTATTTGCATAAGCAGCTTAGAGAATTTTATAGGAAATAATCTGAACAAGCACAAAGTTTTATTAAGTGATGCACACTTTAGAATAAAAAAATAAAGACTGTATGCTTCTTATGACTCAGTTTCATTTGCATAGAAATAAATGAGCACATGAATGATACATTCATAGCCCTAAGAATTTCTCCATTCATCTAATACCAACTCTTTTTATGAGTTTTATCTTCCTAATCTTTTTCTTCAACTTCTTACTTCCCTTTTCTCCCATGGAAAAACAGAAAAGAGATATTCACAATATGGAGAACGAAAACTGAGAAACACCACCACTACAACAATCCTGCCTGATGCATGCAGTACTACTGATAAGAGACTGTCTTCAGAGCTTTAAATGTCCTCTGTAAATCAGTTCTCTCTGGCTTGAAATAGGCTTTCGTTTTTAAAGGAAATTCACTGTAATGGTTCATTCAGTTTTGATTCTCCAGAGGTAGAATGCTTCTCCTCCTCAGAACCCCTCCATTCTAGAAACAAAAGTTTAGATGACATTCAAAGTTTTGCACCTCTCTTGCATATGTAGACCTTCAAGACAGTAGGCTGGTTCTATGCAGTGCATCAGGTAAGTGATATAATATACTGAATGTAGAGCTTCTTTTATAAAGGGGACCAAAAAAGAGAAAAAAGGAAGCAAAGCAGGTTTGGTTCTCACTGCTTGCAGGAATGGGGTGGAATGGGCAAAATAATGAACACCTATGAGCGGTATAGTCTAGGGGTTTGAAGACCTCTGGCACTAACCCTTAAGACTTCTCTTAACTTACACCCTGCTTCTCACGGCTGTTCACCGTACTGCCTTCTTCCTCTCCCCTTCCCATACAAACCTCACAAGAGGGGTACAGAGCTTGAACAGAGACTTTCTGCCAGTAACGTTGACAGACACCATCTTTGTTGCCTTGATGCTCCTATTGCATGAGGTTTGTTCTGACAAAGAATTCGTTGGATTGTTCCATCCCTCTAGAAAAGCAAAACTTTCACAGCTGTAATGGGAGGGAAAAATCTGTGCTATGGGGAAATGGAGATTAGCACTGAGGGCTGTGGAGATCCTAAATCCCTAAGAGCGAGATTCAATGACAAATGTATTGAAATTTAAGAAAAGACTCATTAAATACCAAAATCAAAGGCAAGCACTGGGATGTAGGGAGGAGGAGGGTATTAGAAATGATTTCTTTTAAAAAGGTCTAAGCCTACAGCCCTCATGTGGGAGTGGGCATTCTCCACAAAAAGAGATCTACAAATGCTTTATCTCAGGGGAAGTCCTCAAGGTTACTGCAGCCCCAACGTTTGCGAGAAGACGCTATTACATGTGTTAAACACTAGATGCCACTAAGAGATCACCACGGAAAACAATAGTGCCAGCCCAGACTCAGCAGGGAGTAGTCCAACTTCTGGTACAAGAGAATGCTCTCACTGCAGAATAGTAACAGTCCTGGACCATTTTACGGTAAGGCTACAGCACAGTTTACGATATTGGGGACCAATGGGCTTGCTCCTTGGCAGCAGCAAAAGAAAAGCAAATGAAAACAGCTCCACATAAATCCATGAAGAAGGAGCAATTTGCACTGAAGAGTTAGCATGCAGTATTTCAGTTTCTGCAAAGTTGTTTCCTATAAAGTCCTTGCCTGCCTAAATATTTCTGCAGCAAACATCAACAGTAAACGAGAAGGGATTTAATGTTTCTACATGAAAAACTACCTCCTCCAGAACAGAGACATATGATAAGATAAAACTGTCATTTAGTTATGCTTTCAGTATTTGCGGTGTGAGAACAAAAAGTGCATTTGCGGACTCACGCTCTATAAGGATTCTCTATAGATGTGCCCATGAACTACAACTCAAAACATCTTCACTTCTCAAAGCCGTAAGTGGCAGTCCAAAATTTTAAAAGTGGTTAAGTGGTCACTGGATGTTTAAAATCCACACTGAAGACAAACTCCACAGCAATGTAACAAATAGCAGGCTTCCCTCTGTATACTATGCCAACCCCATTTTATTTTGAAGATGTCATACATATATTTTTTTTAGTAAAACTTCATCTTCTGAGTAACTGAGAGCCCAGAAGAACCAGGATTCACTGAGACAAGATATTGCCAACTGGCTGAGTGGTAACTCACTACAGCAGATAGCTCCACAGGTCCTACAGGAACTGGGAACAGTATGGAATAGTATTTTGCTCTATGGAAGACAGTGGCTCTGCCACTTTGCTATGCACAGAAGTTGTCATCAGGTGACAAACAGTCACTTGTTCCTGTACGGAAACAGCTATTGCTGCGCTCAGACCCATGCCCTCAACACCTAGCAGGCACCCACCACCAGCAGGGTTTATAACCCCCTCTCTAGCCAGGCCAAGCATCATGTTTTCACTTCTCTATGCAGCCAGGAAATCTAAGACACCGTCCATCCCTGCAACAGCATAATGTAGCTCACTCACAAGGAGAACTTGACAAGGCATTCTATTTCTGTTGCTCGGGAGCGTGCCTGGACTGACGTCAGATCACTGTTGCCAGGCATTTAGAAATACATGCACTGCCTGTAGCAAAGCAGAACCAACCAACCAAGCAAAAGAAAATAAAATTACTTGCTGGCAACTGGTAACTCTCTGTAGTAAGAAAAAGCTTCCCTCTGTCTTCCTATTCGTCTGGATTTTAATTAGTGAGTTTAGCATAGATATCGAAGAGGAACAGATTGTCAATACTCTGCCCAAGTAATTCAGCCCAAATAATACTTATCTCTAACACAGCAGTCTAAAAACATTAACTAATTTGTTCATCAAAACTGCACTGCAAGAAAGGCAGGAAGACTTGACCATATTATTGCTTTACTGACATCAAAAGCTAATCAGAGTAAGACAAAGTGCTTGATCCAACACCAGCTTTCAGGGTGGAGGATTAAGCACTATGGGATTCCAGAATCAGCTGCGCATTCTTTTATAAGCCTATGCAGTAACAGAAATAGAGAGACAACAGCCTTTAGCCCGGAACATCAGTTCAATCTTGAGATACAAATTAGAGACACACTTACACTACTTAAGAAATAGAAAAAAAAAATCCACAAAAGGGATGGAGCCTTTTGTTGTAAGAGAAAATATGTGCATTTCTTATGTGTGCTTATGTACAATCTGTAATTACTAGTCCAAAGTCTGCATGAGAAAGCAAAAGAGAATGCTGGATCTGAGCTGCTGTAATTCAGCACCACTCTGCTGCCTTCAATGACATGCTGACACCGCTCAGGCCTTTGAACATTTCTCACATCTTAAGATACAAATCCATCAATTAAGGGACCAGCTCTGATTCTTTTCAGTTTGATGATTCAGCTCTCTTTGGCTTCAGTGAGTACCAGATGGGATGACTGATTCATAGGTAGCAGTTCAATGTATTGTTTTATGGGAGGGAAGGCAGAGCAGACTTGATCTGCAATTTTATGAAGACATCCCCAGCCCTATGAACATGGAAATGTTTGTTTCAGCACTGCAGGGAACAGACTGATCTCCTGGTGAAGCACATGACCATCTTGCCTGGGCTAAGGGACTCTGCATTCTTTCTTCTAATATAGAAGAGGAAAATTCATAGAGCCTTATCTATCACTTGGCTACTTCCAGTTTTCACCCACTTATGAAATGTCAGTTAGATACATATGCAAATAGTGATCAGAAAATACCCTGTAGGGAACAACTCTCCACTGGGCTAGTCCCCATTCTGAGAGGGATCTCCTGCAAAAGACTCAAGGCTATCTAGTAACATAGGTTTAATTTCTCATACAAGAATTCTGTCTTTTTAACAGGACTGCTGTAGTAGTACAGTATAATTAGCTAGTATAAAATCTTCTACATTTTGTTCAAAATAAATTAAGGACTAAAAAAAGACTCAACTCTTGGTAATACAGTGCCAGAAATGGTGCAATTCAGTAAAGCTCTACCAATGGGAAGGGAACGGCAAGAGTTTATATCACCTGAGCTCTAAACCCCAGGCATTATTCCCTTCTCATAGCACAGCAGAAGGAATGCAGGACAACCCTGAATCACCTTGAGTGGTACAGAAAAAAAACCCCCATACCAGCACAGTGAGTCCTGGCAGATACAGTCCACTTGAGAATCAAGAAGAGTATACACCTAAAAACATTCCAGCTCTCTATTTACGTCAGTTCTGGCAAGCTTGCTTCTCTGAGATTACATAAGATTAATGCATTCATACGATGTATTGTCTCACCCATCATTGCTTTAAGGCTGCTAAAATTTCATACTAGTATCCTTTCTCCTTTCCTTTCCTTTTTCTGTCACCTGCAGAACTAGCATTTCAGAGGCCAACAGAATAAGGTCCTTTCCAGTTCTTTCCCTGCATGCAAAATGCAGCCCAGCAACCTCACATTGGCTTTCAGGCCCCCCCTTCACATTTCTGCTGAGAAATCTGCTGAACGTCTAGCTTGTGAGAAAGAGGACACTATCACAAACAAAGCATCTGGTACTTTTTTGGTCTAAACTGTGCTGTAGGATCTATGTCTGGTATATTAACTACTGAATCATAGTTTCTTGCATTTCAGTCAACAAATTTAAGCTGAGAATGTGGCTAAATCAGTTATTAATAGCTAAGTTGCAGTAAGTTTTAAGGCTTTGGAAGAATCTGTGCTGTAAATCCCAACTTCAAGCCTTTATATTTCTGTGTTTCAGAGATTATTTTAGTTCCGACCCCACCTGCGGCAGGTCACTGCATTCCCTGAAAAAGATCAGTTGGAAGTTGTCTGTGTCAACCAGGCAGGGCTGCTTTCTTACTGTGGACTGGCGCTTGGTGGCACTGGAGTTCACGTAAGTGAAAGTAACGATACAGATGAATCAGCAGCATTTCACTGTTCGTATAGTTGATGCACAGTGTCTCTAAAACTGTCTGCTCTGTAACATCGCTCAATCAGCTTTGAAGTCTGGCTCTGCACTTTCTCTGAAAATATATGTGCTGCATAATTCTCAGTGAAATGCTATCCCCTTCCAGTTTTCTGCAACCTTCTCTCAAGTCTCCACAGGATTTAGAATTGTGAATTCTCACAATATCAAAAGAAATTGAGCAACTTATCTCATTCCCAGTGCCAAAAGTACAGTGAACATAGACAAGGAGAAATTATGTCTGCCATGTTATAATTACAGAGGCTGATCTTGCAATCAGTCCTTAGTATTACCAGGAAGCCTGATCAGTTTTATCTGGATTCCACATATTCTGCAGGAGCCTATGCATACACATGAACTAGCAGCATGAATCTGTAAGAACGTGCAAGTTGCTATTAAACCGATATCCTAAATTACAGTTTCGTTTTGGTTAAATATTACTTTTGGATTTAGATTAACAAAGCATCTGCCACTGCTTCAGTTTCTGAAAAGAAAGATCAAGTCTTAGATGCATATGATGATTAAAGCCTCAATTAAAAAAAGATGAGATTTGAGCATGAAACAACAAGTACATTTGGTGACATTGTAACTCTTCTTATAGCGGCACTTTGTGTCAGAGTAGTAATAAATTACAAGGTAGCCTAAGAAAGTGTCATCTTTTTACATAACAAAAACTGCAAACACTTGTCTACCAAGTTCATAATAGAGAAATTCAGCAGATTTAAATATGATATTTCTGTTACAGATGGATGTTTTTATATAAAGAGAACAAGAACCCAGGAGCCTATGGAAAGGTTTGTATAACGAAACCAATACACCTCAATGACTGCCGAGCACAGTATAGCTAGCGCTGCAGTGGTGAAGGCAGAGTATATGATTTCAAAATCACTTCTGTCTTTTAATCCTCTAAAAACTGCTTCTCAGAACTTTTAAAGATCAGCGCCTTTTATGACTACATGTAAAATGAGTTTAAGGGACTGTTAAAAATCTCACGGAAATTCAACAGCCTAATAGTCTCCTTCTAAGTGCCAAATTGATTCAGCAACATTCAGCAACTGCTTCAGAAAATGTTTGATGAGTATGTGAAGTTATGAACAGGGTAACATGCTATGGAGTGCTGAAATCTCTGGCTAGCTCCTTTTTACATACAACAGAACCTTGTAACTCACTAAAGCACAGAATCGATGAAAAAGTTTTTTTGGACTAAGTCAAGTCATGGATGACTAAGCTGAGGATATGTGCTGTACAAAGTTTCCCATCCTTCACGGGCTAATTGTCGGTTTCGGGTCAACAGCCGTACTAGCACCATGTCTGAATACGATCGCTATCTCCAGTTATCATTAAATGAGGAGGGTTAACAAGACAGACAGTCAGAGCCCAATTTAAACCTCACTGCAGCAGAGACTGCAGCAAGTGGATTGGACACACCCTGTTAAAGATGTAGTACATCATTTCTGCCCTTCAAGCTTACTTCATCCCCTTTGCTGCAATGCTGTCGACAAACACAAAGCTTAACTCTTTTTAGAGCAAACTGCCTCAGAAAAGCAGGCACCAAATTGTGCAGTATTTAAGCTAGAAACTTAGGATATAAGTGATCTGTATTTACTACAGACACCCTTTCCTCAAAACAAGTTTTAATATATATGTGCGTGTGTATGTGTAAAGAATATTTTGGTTTGTTGTTTTTCATATCAGAAGTACTTACCGCAGAGAACAGGGTTTGCAAATGCCTGTCTGAGAATCTTAATTCCTGGACCTTCATTGCAAAGATCCAATCCAAGGCAAGCATGACAGTGCAATTTTCCCAAACCTATCTGGGTTATATGGTAAACTGAGGCACAGGTTCCACACCAATTCTCTTACAGGCTTTGATTAAACTTTTGATGAAAAAATGAGTGATTTGTAAATCCAGGTCAACTTCAGTAATCAGTTTCAGTCAGAAGAATGAAGCAAAAGTGGAGCTTGCTGAAGGTAAAGTAGAGAAACATTTTCTAAAGCAACACCTTTGACTTCTAATTTCACAATGGACCTGCATTTCTTTCCAAGATCAAAATTTTGGCTGTGTCAGATTACTAAACACATCAATCTATTACACACAAATATTTATCTTTGACTGCTCTTCCTCCTTGCCATTGAATAAAGCTACTGTGCAAGGATCTGAGGAAACCTGGACAAAATATGTTGTAGTTCACCTAATCTAGGTTGTCTGTCACTGGCTTGCAAGAGAGCTGCTGTAGACAATAAATTAGAGCAGTCCCAGAGGTTAGACCTATTTGAATTTGGGAAGAGCCAAACCAGCATTATCCTCACTCCGCCGTGAAGGGCAGCCCAGATTCTGAGCCTGAGAGCACGTGGTGAGAAACCTATGGGACTTTATTAATGACTATGCAGTATGGACAAGAGGGATGCACTGCAGAATCATATGGCTTGCTGTTCTGTTTCAGAGCCTAGATTTCTACCTTCCTCCCATCCCTCATGTTAACAGTCTAATTGCCTGAGGCTGCAAGAAAGAAAAGGAAATCAAGACAAAATGTAAGTGTGGAGGAAAGCAGTGAAACATTCCTTTCAGAAACTGTCCAGTTATAGAGGAAAGAAGAAAAACAAATACCCTGTGAAAATGCAAACAAGAGTGACATTGAGCCCTTATGCATAAGCCAGGCACACATACCTAATGGAAAAAACTATGTTCTTGTGTATTCACATCAATGCCTAAACCTCCCATTAACAGAAATAATCTGTCAGTAGCTTTTCAGTGCTCTTGCTTGTCTGTAGCAGCCCCAAGGGTGGTTATCTACTGTGTCACTGCTGACAGCTGAAGCACTGAATCCTTCCCTGTTCAGCCAGAATGAAAATACAGTGGTTTCTGTTAAGCAGGTAGGTCTGATTCTCCTTTTACACTCAAGTAATTTAGCAATGATTCAGTCAAGCCAGTGTAATCAGTGGAGGGTATAAAGACATACATATGAGAGTGAGAGGGATTCAAAACAGTCTGTGTCATGTAAGACTGCTGTACAATTTTTATACCTGTATTTAGAGATACTTTTCCCAACAACTGTGCCAATGAAAGCAAACCCTTGTCTAGTAATACAGACTACTGGCTATAGGATTTGGTGCTGTAGGCTGGAATAGGAGAGAAACAAAATAACAGAGGGTTCCTTGAGCACTCGAGCACTTGCAATGCAGGTTACACATACACATTTACTTTTGCATGCATAGATCCTTTACATTTTACAGACAGAAAAATCAAGGTCCAAACGAATTCAGAGTTGAAGGATGTTTGCAGGGAGTTGTTTGGTACTGACCAATATAAACTTATGGCGCAGAACCAGTGTTTTGTTTGAGATCTTCAAGCTGGTAAAAAGAGGATTTTTGTAGAGCTTTCCTAATTCACTGCATGTAATGTGTATAATGTAATAATAATGTAATAAATTCATTATTACATTTAGTGATTTATGAGAAGAAAGCAAAGATAAGCTTATGTTTCTTTCATCTTGTTTTATTCCTTCCTCAAAGGCTCTCTGTTACTGGTGCTTCCCCTCTAGACTGGACTGGACAAAGCTAACTGGACTAGAAATCGGTTTCTTCCTACTGTCGACACCACAAAAATAGCGACCGCTGCTGGCTAAAGGTGCTCTGCTTGAGGCCCTTATTTTGTTCTGTTTCAGTTGTTGGCTGCATACTTGAAAAGCTGGCTTCCATTACTAGGTAATTCACCCCTGGGCATCCAGTATGAGAACGTTCTGGGGTTGACCACTGGAAATTCTAGTCACTTCACTAGCAAGCTGAATGGGGAAGGGACCTGAACACAGATCCAATATTTGGAGGAAAAAGACCTACCTAGGAGATCAATATTCCAGGTTTCTTTAATAAGCTTTGGGAGTGCAAACAAGTGATGAGGGCAGGAACTGTATTAATTATCTGAGTTGTTAAAAACTTCTGCACACTCTGACCTTGTGATTTCTAGATTTCTGCCCAAATGCCTAGGATGTATTTTGCAAACTACAGCATCTACTCAGCTCTCAACCCAGTTTTTCACCTCCAATCCTTTCCTGAAGTTTAAATGCCAGAATTTACAGTCTGTTAATTCTCCTAGATGTGATTAGCTGCTCTGCCAAAATCAGATGATTCATAGGTGTTCTTTCAAGATCAGTGAAGCTCAGGTACTAACTCATTTAAGCCAATGTAAATCATGCCAGCAGGAAGCACAAAAGTACTAGCATTAAAATGTCCAGATACCCCTGATCCTCCTTACTAGGTATGTTGTCTGCCTAGTATTTTCTGAATAATGTGTTGTAGATGCCTTTCCATGCTCAGCTGCTGAAGTCTCAGATATGCAGGCTCTTAGGCATTTTAGCTTTTTCCTTACTTATCCTGGTTCTAAAAAGAAAACAAAAAATCCCAAAGAAACTGCATGACATTATGTAATTCAATTTAAAATGGGAACAGTTCAGGAAGAGGTCAGCTAGTATACTGAGGTGACTGGTACAGAAAGGAGTATATAGCATATAGGACAAGTATCATGAAACAGAGAATGTGGTAGAGAAAGAATGAATCTGCATTGCACAAAATAAATCACCCTCTTTTCTGTAAGTCTTTTGTAGAGGAATAAAGGACATCTAAAGGCAGAGGATTCTGCTCTAAGATGCCCCAAGGTTAGGTGATGTACTAAACCACTACTGGACTACTGGTCTCAGAACCTAGAAAAACACAGAGGAGCCCTTGCCTTCTCGTTCTCAGAATAAACACTCAAAACTGGAAGATTTGCAGCTTGGTACATGAAGACTATCTAGATCAGAACTGAAATGTATACATTACAAACCATTGGTTCTACCTACAGAAGAAAAGGGGGTGGGGAGCAGGGAGAGGAGAGAAAGCAGGAAAGGGAGAAAGAGAGAGCCATTATTTTCAAAAGAATAGAGTTGCTTGGTTTATTGACATGAGCGATACATAAGGTCAATTTGTTTGCTGTTATCTGCCAACGCACAACAGTGTCATGTTCTGCTGTCACTGTTCATCACTACACAACTCACAGACACTGGCACTTCTGCAGACATGCCACTGCTAGGCTAGACAAAAATGATCTTGTGAAAGATAAAAGGCGAAATCTCTCTTGAACCTATCCTTACAAAACGCTGTTTGGCTAAAATAGAAGTAAAGTAAGCAGGATTTGGCCCACGGTGACTTAGTACTAAAAATTTAAATCCTATAGGATGATTCTTGATTTTTCACATAACATTTTATAATCTCACCTACAGTCGTCCTGGAGTCTATGGTGAGATATCCCCTTCGTTCAAAGAATGAGGGACCTATAAAAAGTTCAGACTGAAATGTAATGTATACTGGGACATGAGAGTTCAAAGCAGTTGTGGTTGAGAATGAGTATATTAGCAGCCTAGTAAGAAAGGGACAACCCTCTCTTCCTCAAAAGCTTTTCCTTTCATGTTTGTTAACCCACCTGTTATTAAAATAAAGATTCATCACAGCTACAGACTCTGCTCAGAATTCTCTCCACACAACAGTTTCTGTCACTGTTTTGCATTTCAAAAGAACACATTTGTTATAAATGCAAAAGAGTAAACTATAGGAAGCATTAGCTGTGGAAAAGAGAGTAAGTAAGGACACTTAGATATGCAGAAATAAGCATCACTGAGCACTGAAACACTATTTAGTAAACAGATAATTAGAATACAAGGTTAGTTTAATGTTTGTGGCCCTCAGTCACTGCTGTTATTGACTCAAAAGCATTGGCATGACAGCTCAAAATTTTCTAAGCATTTATGACCCTTCCATAAAAGGAAGATGTCCCCCATTCCACAGCAAGCCTCCTGCTGACTTAAGAAGTTAGGGGCATAAATATTCTTCTGAACCTGGTGAAATTGTTGACAAAGCTCCCAGTAAGTCTAACAGATTCAGGCAGGTTTGTGTGAGGACCTAATTAAAAGTCCATAGAAATCAATGAAAAGAGTTTCACGTTCTTTAGCTGTTTTACGATATAGTAATATATTAGGGCATACTGCTGATAGAGATGGAGTTAAACACTTAATGGGCAAGATCACAGTCAGCACTGGTGCCTGCTTTCTTATATGGATACTACATTATTATGTGGGATTGTAAGGAGGGACAGTAGCATCCATTAATGGATAACCGAAAGTAACAGCCAGGTCCCGGTTGGTCTTCCTTCCTGCACTGTGCCATTTTGGGCAAAACTTCTTCCATTACTTACCTTATCAATTTAAAACATTATCTCTGTGGGAATCTGCACCTGTACAGTTCCTCCTACAAAACTTTCACAAATCTGTTTATTTCCTTCTCAGCTTTTTAGTATCATCTTAACATTGAAAGGACCCTTAAGAATATTATTAGAATGTCAAAATTCCACATGTAAGAATGTCAGTAAGTGACAAAAGAGAGGCATCTTAACAAAGATAAAATGTACAGTTTTGCACACCAAATGAAAGGAAAGAAATCATTATTATGGTGTGTTAAAAGATCCACTGAATTTCTCATCTCCATTACAACTGCACTGAGTCAACACTGCTTCCACCTAGTCCCTTCAGGATGGGAATCAGGCAAAATAATGAGAGTTAATTGCTTTGCCAGTGTATATTAGGGCACTGTGTCCAATGATATTGACCAGTGAAGACGGGCTAAAGTAGGCTTTTCTGATGTGAAATTCTTTTTGCCTTATGCAAAGAACAGAATAGTAAGAAAAGCTGATACAAATTTCTGGTTGCGCCAGGCTCATCACACAAAAAGGTGTTTAAACAAACGCATTCTAGCAAAAGATTGAGTGAACAGGCCATTTTTGACACGAGAGAGCTGAGATGCAGGGGGAAGCTGTTTTATTTTTAAATCACATTTGTATGTGAAATCACAGCTCGCAGCCGCATCTGCTGAACCTGCAACAGCAGCTGCCCTTGTAATGTGATCTGCAGACTTTTAAAAACCAGCCCATTGATTACCTGCAGGACTGCAGGATGCGACTCTATTTATTTATTTATTTGTGCCTGGAGCAGCACACTTAATCAATGAACACTGGCAAAAAATTGATAGGGAAAAAGCAGCAATAATCTAATATCAAAGACGACTTCTGTGCACAAACACTACTAATCAGACTGGCCTTCATGACTACCCAGAGTGAAATTTAACCTTAAATATGACACCAAGTTAATAGAAAGACTGCAAGTAATTATGTTCTAGACAGCTTCCTTCTTGACATTATATATTATTTCTACTATGAAGGTACACTAGCGTCTAGTCCTAAGCCAGAAAACCATGACGTGAGATACTGAATACCTCTTAAAAGAAAAGCAGGATAAGGTGGTCTGAAAAGAAGTAGTCTAAACTGGACTGAAACACTTCAATAAAAAGCTTTTGAAGCAAACAGTATAATCAAATAGATAGCACGGGAGTCTGCTGGTAAAAAATTCTGGATTTTATTCCCAGCTTTTGGAAGGTAAGGACTAACCAGAGGAGCCTCAGAACCCTTTAGTTACGTTTTACTCTCTGGGCAGGAAGGTAGACCAGTAACTAGGCCACTACATGGGAGAAGCAAACTGAAAGTCATGACATCTGATGGGTATTTCTCAAGGTGTAACTGTACAGCAGTCATTTTAGAGCAGAGGATAAAATGTTGTAACCCTAGCTTACCTTTTTGTGAAGCAGTGACAAGAGCGTATGTAAGTGTTGTTACTGGTGGCTTTGCATCTCTTAAAAAGAATAGCAGCGAAACTATGCACTAATGACATCACCTGATGTCTGAAATATCCTTATGGATATGGGCCTTATTCTGCTGTCTTTCCAACCAATGGTCAAATTTCTGCTGGATACAAAGGTGGCAGATTGGGTTCATTAAATTTTGAGTAAATTCACAGCAGCAAGCTCAGCATGATCCTCTCTCCTCAGCTATTGTTCATGCTGTAAGCAGGCATATCCATCACACAGCTTTGCATCTGTCTGTGTCCTCTCTCCTTCTCCGAAACCTCATCCCTTAGTCTGCATGAACAATGGATGTGATGACCCTATAAGTCTTTTTCATATGAGGTAACTACAAATGGGAATATGCCTTTGTTCATAACATATTATGGTGCGGACAAGGCTGAGGTTAGCATATGGCATTTGCTAATGGTCCCTCCTATCCCACATTTCTCATAGGCAGATAATTTAATAGAGCTGATGTCTATATCCTTTAACAAATTGAATTAAAAATGCTGCAGCAGCTGCACATGTAATAGAATCTACACACTCTTCAGCAACCTACTTTATTATGGGTTATTGTTTTAGGCAGTAATAGAAGGTGCATAAGCAAAGCCGTGCAGAATTTGGGGCAACGGACAAGACAACACCTGCCTTTCAATATACCACATATAAAACCAGTAAAATGCACTTACCTTGTCTTTGCCATGAATGTAGCTATGCACCATTTGTCTTCTCTCATTTTTTATTAGACCCATTAGTTATATATCACAAAAACAGGGTATTTCTGGGGTAACAATGTAGCTAAATTCAGGTTCCTGCTCTCCCATGGACATCCTCAGAAAAGTCACTTACAGCCACTACTACAAAGATCTTTAGAAGTACAAAATTGCCAAGAGATGCATTGAGGGACTCACAGGAATGCATAAAAGCATGTTACGTGACTAGCTTTCTTTGAAAGTCCATAAATATGTCCCAAAAAATGGGAATGGTGTGCCATTATGGAGACACGTGTACAGAGGATACGTGCACTAAAGTTTTGTGAAGTTCAGATACTACAGAAATGGGAGCCAGCTGGTTCATGCTCTGATGAAAAGTGTTCATTTATTTTCTGAAGTCAGGTTCGTGCTTACATATGTCTTTAAGCTGGGATGTGCATGCCAGTTTTTCCAAGCTATACTGCCAATATAACACCAGATTCACAGAGGTATCAGAGAAAAATATACTTGTTATACCCAAGTAATAACAGATCCTCTATGATAAGATCCACCAAATTTCCTCTTGCTATGATTTCAGCTAATATATGACATCCATGTAGGAGGTCAGCCTATCCTTACAACAGCTTGCAACCAACTCTACTACCTGCTGATGCATCTGTTTCATAAACCATTTTACTGTGGTCTATAAGTGAAGCTGCATACTCGTGCATTTTTCTCCCTTCATCAAAGCCTCCAGGACAAAAAAGACTTGGCATAAATAATTCACAGTACGTTATCAAGAAAAGCAGCAAAGCTGCCACACTTACCTATCTGCTTAGATACAGTGTTAGTCCAGCAATGTGACTCCTAAGTGCTAGATCTTGAAAAACACTGGTTGGAATGATCTCACCATGGAAGGCAACATTTGAAGAATTGGAAGACAACCTGTCTGAAACAAAAACAATCATGCTGAGTCTCTGTCTTTGTATGTATTTATTGCTATGACAATAGTAAATGGAAAGATTTAGCCAGAGCCCCAAATGAACATCTAACTTATGTCAGAACTGGTGTACAGGTTATCTACCAGACTCTTGTCATGTCTGGGTCATGAGGTCTAGGAGCAATGCTTATGTCCTTATGAGGGGGTGCTACAGTCTGGAAAGCTTCCCTATATAATACTACTGCTATTCCTAAAACAACTGTTCATGCTTGTATTTTCTAAGGAGGACAGGTGAAGATTTGGTATCACTACTCAAACTTGTAAAACTGCCCGTTCAGTGAGTGCCTGATCAAGAGAAACAAATCTTCGGTAACGCCAACCTTGGGACCAAGTTCATTACCTTGACATCTTTGGCTCTGAAATGCACAGATTCAAATTTTAGCCCTGAGCAAGGCAGCAAATAATAACAATGTCATATCCACAACGTATAGATACCCTTAGATGTTAATACATGAATGTCTTTAACATGCTGATAGACAGACCCCTAACTTTGTATTGTTAGTTCATGCTTCCTTCCTTTCCAAAGAAGTAATTACATTCAATCACCATGTGCCTCCTGATGCCCTTTTATAAACTCCCCAATTGATAACCTGTGTCATGCTTTCACACATAAAACATCTGGGATCCATTCTGAATCGTAGCACCTGTCTGACTCTTCTCAATTGCTCTTCTGTATTACCTCATACAGATGGAGCACTGTAATTAAACATGCCAGATCCAAACATATGCAGAGAATTGTTTCTAAACACAGTTCCTAGAGTGGGTCTCTGGTGTGCGGGTTGCAGTGGTGGAAGATAGGGAGATAAACGTTTCACAGGGTAAAGTAACCCAGAA
Organism: Micrastur ruficollis; assembly: GCA_034782655.1. NCBI lineage: Eukaryota > Metazoa > Chordata > Aves > Falconiformes > Falconidae > Micrastur > Micrastur ruficollis. The sequence continues at coordinate 3,144,418 of JAVKKW010000039.1, read as the reverse complement.
GAAATCCAGACACGGGTTAAATGTAACTTAGGTCCATGTGCTAAACATTTTATGTTATTGAGCTAGGCAACATTACCCTCATAAAGAGCTAGGAGGGGACTGAGCCATACCTCAGGCAAATTTCGTATTCTCTTTCCTTCCTGAACATAATGATGGATTTATGATTTATGGAAAACAAAGCTACTTTTTGTTACTGAAATTAAAGATTCATGCAATGAAAGGTTGTAATTTCTGCATTCTTGTCCCATTTCCAGACCTCTGATCCCATAAAGTGTGACGGTCAGGATGTTAATGGGTACATATAACCCCCTACCCCCACACGGCTGATCTTATATATACTGTTCCACAACACAGGATGTTACACACACAGAATCCTCAGATGCCAACAGAATATAAAGCTTTTTCTAAGTTGGGCCGATAAAGGCTAGAATAAACATGGCCTGTTCTACCTCCCGCTCACCCCCTGTTCACGTCTGTCTGTTTTGCCATACAAGTGCACTGGGCATGTTGAGGGATTTTGATGAGGCCCATCTGTAATTCCCCAGCCCACAAGGCAGTTTAGTCTCTATACACAAGCATTTTTAATACATGGTCCAGCCAAACCTCGCAAATCTCAATCTGTATTAGCGGCTGCAGCAAGGGCTCAGATGGCAGATATTTATTCCAATTATTCATGTGATGGCAAGCCAATTTTGTGCCTTGTTAAGTAAATTACTCCTTTAATAGGACAAGTTTACATATCTGGTGTACTAGCCTGGGGAAATATGAGTTTTCATTTTGCACATAATCATTCTGGATGTTGACAGACTGCAGGAAAGACACAGCTAGTATTTTCCATTTGGAAAGACTCTGATCAGATTCTTACCCAGAATCAATAATCAAATGTATTAACATAAGACACTAACAAAAATGTCCTCATTTTGGTTTCCCTTTGCAGTGGTGTAATTTTGGAGCAACTCATGAGAAGCCATTAGGTGACCATGGTTTTTATAATGAGCAAATGCAATAGCACCATCTTTAGTAAACATTGCCAGTACCATTTAAATGTTCTTTAACTAATATTTAGCTAGGCCAATCCAAATCTCCTTTGAAGCTAACTGATTAGTATTTGTGAAGCATCTTGAGATCTGTAGATTAAAAGCTCCAGAATAAGGCACTGTTTCACTCTATTATTAGTCAATCAAACATACAGAAACACACACTGAAATTAAACTGTGGGGAAAAACCTTGATGCTTCCTCTCCCCTTTATTTTCCTCCATCCTTTAATTTTATTTCTTTGATAAACTATTACATTTCGAGAGCCTGGTCTTTAATGCTGCTTTTGTAGCTACACGAAGTGCATTAGGAATGATCCGCCCATTATCTACCGGAGAAGATTCACAGGCATCAGTTACAAATGTTCTAAAGCAGTTTACTAGCCTCAGAGACTTTGATGATAGGTGTGGGAGGAAGACAGAGACACAGCGAGAAGGGAAGACCGGCAGTCTTCCTATACACACTCCTTATTAACTTGAGTAATCCCCTTAAAGCTATTCAAATGAAATCTTGAAGCCTGATATAACTGATGTTGCAGGCAGACAGATAGATACTTCTGTCTATATAAATAACTTTATGAAAACTGCAAGACTTGACAAAAAAGATTTCCTAATTCCAAGCCTCCACTTTAACCCTCGTCTTTCTGCAAGAAAAATAACTTATTCATTATGTAATGTCTGCATACTCCTAAAGACAGGCAGCTAGGAATGGCTGAGCTAAAAACAGATTCAGAAAAGGAAGCAGTAAGTATGTGAGCAGATTCTGGAACACGGGCTGAGAAAAAGGAAAAGGTTTTTCCACTATCTGACCATCAGCTCACTAGAAGCCAGAATTTCAGAGCTCAGAAACAAGTTTTCAAGTTCTTATTCTTCCGGCAAATTCTCCCTGAAAGTCATGTTCCCAAACAAGTCAGGATTAGGGCTCAATGAGATTTAGAGCAGGTCTCTGCCAAGGACGGCTGGCTAGATTTAGATTTGTGGCTAGCAGTGGCCACTGAACTAAAATAAATGTGAGAGTTAGAAGCAGCAGGGACAAACGATCAAGATTTTTTTTTTTTGTATGTAGCTAACGTACCCTGCTGGTCTCATGGCTTTTTTTAAGTCTATAGTTAGATTTCAGGCCAGAAAGAGCTAATGAGCCAGATTTATTGCAGGACTGGCCACAATTGGCCTTGCTTCGTCCTAAAACTTGAAGGAGGAGGAGGAGGAACTGGCTTTCAACAGTTTGTTGAACGGTAAAATGTTTCTTCTTGCACATATTTCACCATTTCATGCATTTTAGAATTAATTACAGTATGATCACCATGGGGAAAAAACCCACCATAAAAACTAACAGTATTCCATGCAGAATTTGGATTGCATGCTGTAAACAGTACATGGGGTTAAACACTAGAGGAAGAGGATAAAAAAAAGTATATTAATATATAAACTTTGGTTTACTGTACCAATCTACAAGTGTTCTGGAAAAAACTGTACGTGATCACTTAATTAAAAGACTTCATCATAATGAAACAAGATACAACTATGCAATAATGCTCACCATTATTAAATTTCATGACCCTGCTTTAAAATATGGGAAAGCAAGAGCTTGTAAAGCAAAAGTTAGGCTTTGTTTTTTCTTTTTTAGATATAGATGTTCTAAACAAATGAAAACAGCATTTTAAAATAGGAACTACGAGCTAATCTTAAACAAAATGCAATGCTAACATCTCTTTGTAGTAGTATGAAGGAAGTAAGATTATAGGATAGTTCAATATAGAGCTGTAAGCAACGAATCACCATCCACTGACAAGAAAGCTTGCTCAAACAAGTACTTTGATTTTCAGGAGACCAGGACCCTTCATTTAATAAATTCCTGTCTGGTATTACAGATGTTAACTGCCACTAATGTTTGGAAAGGACAAACAGTGAAGTGTTGATGGAAGTTTTTTTCTCTGCTAGCCGTCAGTGTTCAGTCAGCACCCATTTCTCCCCAAGCCCCTGCCTCTTTGAAACAAGCACAGTTCTGCACTGAGATTCATCTTTCACCTTCCTATTTTCCTGAAGAGCACCCTCCTCAAAGCTGCACACTGGGCGATTTTTGAGAGTTTTACTGAGATGTTCCGCATCAATCCCCGAGGAAAAAGAGGTTAAAGGAACAGCTTGTACAGCAGGCAGTGGAAAGTAGCAGTACAGAATGCTTTATTGCTGCCTATTCCAGCAAAGCACACACCAAAAAAAATAATAATCACGCTTCCCTTGCCCCAGCCCTTCTTCCAAGAAATGTCTGCCCGATGGATAATCACTGCTGATTCAATGCCCAGGAGGGCTCCTTTAAAGAAGAAAATTGCTGCAGCATTCACTGTATTCATCAAATATTATTGCTGCTCTCTAGAGGAACAGGAAGAGCCATTACCCAAGAAGAAATAGATTCAGCATCACCTTATGGTAGCTACAGTGATAAATTTTTATTTTAAAGCAATGTCTTCTTTTGGTTGGGACCCAAAAAGGGGAAAAAAAAAAATAATGAGAGAGAAAGAGAGAAAAGTCAGGTTAGAGAAAAAGAAGAGTCTGAGCTGCCTCCATCAGTTTCACTGCGGGAGACTAAGAAAGACTGGGGAGTTCAAAAGCAGGAGCAGGCGCTGCAGGAGTGACTCAGCATCCTTCTGCGGCAAAAGGGGAGCATGTCAGCAGCCACCACCCTTCCCTGGCTCCGAGCACAAGGCCTGCCCTTCCCCATACGCAATAGCTGCAGGAGAGACACTGCAGCCATGCCAGACCCCCTCCCACAGAGAGCTGGTCTCCTGCCCAAAACCCTCCCTGCAAATCACTGCAAGAGCCACAGCTCCCTCCATAGCCATCACCTTCCCAGAACACCCACGGAGCCCATTCCCTAGGGCCTGGCTCCAGAGAGAGCATCAGCAAAGCTGCCATACTCCCATCTCCCCACCACAATCCAGATACACCACCATGCTCCCTCAGAGCTGCAGAAATGCTATTAACTCCCACTCTGCCATATTCACCTCCTACTCACTGGGAGCAGCAGAGCAGCTGATGCCTCTTCCTCTCCTGCACCCCACCTAATTCTCACATAGCTATATACCACTGACTTTAATAACCGTCATAGGACAGAAAAGGAAAAAAAAAAGGACCAAATAGTCCAGACCCACACAACTGAAGCTGCTCTCTAACAGCAGCTACATATGAAGGTGCTCGTAGGAAAGGAATCTCCTGCTTTGTTTTGACAGTCACCCAAGAGTTGCTCGGTGTGCAAGGGCAGGCAGGGAACTTGATCCCCTCATGCTGACCAGAGTGGGAAACCGGGCTCTTCCCACTCCCACTGCAGAAGTGGGCCCAGTTCCTGTAACCTGGACTTGGTGGGGAGAAGCACCTGGTGTCCACAAACACTGCCTTGTAAATTAGTGCTTGACAAAGGCTGTAAGGAAGTGAGGGAGAAAGGACCTACAGCTGGTACAAAGCCCACTCTTTGTTTGCTCCTCAGCTATTTCCTCATATTCTGCTAGGTTTGTCTTCATTTCTTATCTGTTCCCATCCTACATTTCTATTCTTTATTTAACACCTTCCTCTTGAATTTTGCTGATTTTTTTTTGGGGGGGGAGGCATAAATGGACTTTTTTCTCCCCCCTCCCCTCAGAAAATTTTACCTGGCTCTTTCTCTCAGACCACTTAGGAAAAAAAAAAAATCACCTTCCCTGGGAGAAATATGTTCTGATCCCACAGATACCCCAATCACCTTACTTTGTTGCACCATTTTTGGCTACTTGTGGGAGAGTTCTATGTAGTATAAACCACAAACACTAGCTCTTGGGATGAGGTCTGGAGGTGATAAAGCCACTGAAAGCTTGTTAACTATATGAAAGCTGGGGCAAAGCAGGCATTGCTGCTAAATGGGTAAGGGGAAGCTTGCTCTTTCTGATTCTTTTCTTGCTTGCAGCAGTTAGGCTGCTGGCCAAAGGGAGCCTGGGACATGGTAGCTCCTCCCTTATGCGGGACTCTCCTCCTCTCTCCCCCCCTTCTCCTCTCTCTTTGAAAGTTGGTGCAGTGTTGAACTTTTGCCAGAAACTGGACCTGCTGCAGAAGCAGCAGCTTCCCAGAGGGAGGAGGGAAGAGGCAGATTGAGTAATGCTTTCTCTAAGCTCCTCTTGACAGCAGATAGTCAAACAATCCCTTCTCCCTCTTCCTTCCCCTCTCTGCTTATAGAAAGCCTCTATCAATCCATAATTTCCCACTACAGAGAACGCAGCACAGGGTCCTGCCACCACACCCCTGCAGTGACAGGCAGAGGACACTGCCAAGGGCTTATGCATGCAAGAGAGTTTGCTCCTTCCTTCTCCTTTACCATGTCCCATCCTTCCCTAAGGATGCACAGAGAAACTTCGCTGAAGTTTTTCCCTTGGGCTGCACCTGCCTCTGTTGCCAACCCTGCCTGCCACACCAGTCCTAGGCCCTTCTTAGACCTCATGCAGGCAGATTCCATCTCCTTCCCTGAAAAGTTCAGAAAAAAAAGTTTCTGCTCCCTTTCCGCCATCCCTTGTCCCCCTTAATTGCAGCTCCGCGGGGGGAAATTCCCAGCAGGAGGCGCTGGAGGAGCACACGGAGCGACAAGCTACTGCAGCCTTCCCCAGGGAACTGCCATTCTGGAATTAACCCTTCCCGCAGCCTTTTCCTTTCCCACTCAGTCCACTGCAGCCTGCCCTCAGGCATGGCAAGCCTCCTGAAGGAATGATTTAGGTCAGATTATATGCATAGTAACTCTGCCCCTCAAGGCAGCCCTAGATGCAATTGTACAGTCTTGGCCAGCCTAAATGACATCTGCAATGCGGTTCCCCCACCCCCACCCCGAACACAGCAGCATCAAACCTCGGGGGCCGCTGAACTCAATAGGTTACCTCCCATCTTGCTCATCAGGCTGCATTACTGCAAGAAATAACTCCTCCCGTTCTCCTTCCTCCCCCTCAGCTATCCCACACATATGCACTTTGAGGAGACAGCCCAAAAATGCACCTTCCCCTCTCTTGACTGTGCTGTGCCTACAAATAAAGGCATTTGCTTCCTACTGGCTGTGCAGTGCTGCAGGAGCAGCTGTTTCCAGGGCTGCAAGCTGACAGAATGGCTTCTCCTTCTTCAGCAAAATCTGCAGACTCATAGCATCTAATCAGTTTTCTGAACATCTGACCTCCAGACTTACTGGTCTTAACCCAAACCTCAGATGTTACCAGATTTAAAGATCATATTAGTTGCAGGAACAACCCAGGTTGTGCCACTTCTCCTTAGCTCAGATGAGTGGAAACGAGCACTGCCACACTCACAAATAACTTGAATGAATACAACGGAAGGAGCATCCCAGCCTTACAGAAATTTACACATCCCTACATGATGTGGATAATGTGACCATTTCCTCTTTGCTATCTTCATGTACACACTCAAAAGGAAAAGAAAGATTAAGAACAAGTTGCATGTAGCCACTCTTGAAGTAAAAAACCCAAAAAATTAATGAAACTGCTTTCCATGTCAAGCATGCAATGGGTATAACAAACTCTCTTCCTGAGATCAGAAAAAGTTATCCTGAAATCTTTTTCCCAGTACTTCAAAAGCACAAGTAGGTACTACAGCTTGTAGAAATGTCTTCACTGATCTCTTTTAAAGCATATTCGTCCTTATGATGACAAACCACTGTCTTAACTGATCAAGAAGTGCTACTTCTATGCTTTATTTTTATTGATATTGCCACACATTGCAGGCCCCCACCAGTCTGCTAGATATTGTATGCACATAAATTCAGAGAGCCTGCTCTTAAGCACTTGCAATGTAATTAAGCAAAAGCTGGAAAGGAAAAATGTTAGCTAGAAATCTGAGGCATTGGAGTCCCAGCCTCTAAGCTGTTGCTTTCCACAGCAAAGGAGTGGCAGATGCGTTTCAGGAGCAGTGTCTGACTTGCCCAAGATTACACACAGCTAAGCACTTCCTTAAATCTGGTTATAATAATTTTTGGTCCGTGTCTATGGACTGTGCTTAGATCTGTTTTTCTCACGATATGAGAGGGCTTTTTAGCCCATGAACATGAAGGAAGCATTTCCCAAAAATACAACAAAAATTTATGCAGACAGGGTTATTCCTCTAAACACAGTGACAGCATATATACTCCTCATACCATTCTGAGGTGTCACTGAAAGATGCAATATGCTCTCCTTAACGTTACAGTATGTGGTGCAGTAAGACAAAGAGGTTAGCAGTGTTTCATCCTGTGGGTTTATCCTTTACCAGTTGAAAATTTCCAGGAATTCCAGTTCAAAGCACAGAACTGGAAGAGAGAATCTTGGCTGGATTTATAATGCATGAACTAATGCAAGCGTAGCAACTCAAACTGGCACCAAAACCTCCCGGTTTGATGGTTTAGTGAATTACATGCTTGAGAAACCCTCACTACAACCTCTTGTCTTCTGGTCATTTCTTGTTCCCATCCATTCTACCATTTCGGTATCTGTATACCAGAAAAAGAGCGCTGTTCAAGGACATAGAACAATTATACCAATGTGCTGTAGGTGACAGAGCTCTCTCAGCTTTCCCAAAGGTCATTCTACCTGCAAGCAGGCACAAACCAGGAGGCAGCAAGAATCCACCCATAAAGCTCTTCACTGCAAACAGACAGCTTTATCCTGCTGCCCAGCTGTATCAGTCTGTGGTGCAGACCGCTGTATTGAAAGGTGAAACTTGACCTTTCATGTTTGGCTTCAGTATTTGAAATATGCTTATTATACCTTCACAAACATCCTCTTACAGATTCCATGAACAGAAGCGGAAAAATGAGAGATAAAAGGACATATCTGGGTACCTCATCTTTCCTAATCCCCTGTCTACTCAGGGCTATTCTCTGCAGCACCATCTCAAATGCTTTATCCTACCTCATAATAAATGGCCAGGTTATCCTCCTCAAAAAGCAAAGTTAATACCATTTCTAGTCAGTTCTGATGGTCGTGTTTGTGAAGCAGCAGACCCTTTAAGATTTATGGTTTTTTTTAACGTGGAGGCCTAGACACTGCCCTCCTTTCAGCTGCTGCAGGAATTTCATCCCAATTGCAATGGACCAGCTAGGTAAACCAAATAATCTCCCACACCCCTGTTGGTTAATTACCGGGGCCAGCATAAGTGCACATTTCACCATTTCTGCTGTCAGACAGGAAGCAGACAATCTCTTCGAAGGTAACACTTAACAACCATCTGCTCAAAAGCCACAACACCCCTTTGAGACTTTGGAGTAACTAAAACAAATGACTGAGTAGCTTTTGGCAATGCCAAATAAACAGACTGAGACTGCTTAGTTATAAATGCTAAGTGCTTCTGAATTTGTTTTTTCTGTAATATATTTATCTTACACAAAAGCCGAAATCATGCTGCAAGTTTCTGCTAACCTGAGGGCTTTTAAAGGGTCTAAGATAGTGACAAAGCAAGTGCTGACAATACTAAAACTGAAAGACCTTAAGGTCGAGATCTCCAGAAAAACATAGGCTCCAAACTTCTATTGCCATCAGTTGAGTACAGAGGAAACACATCCCAGGAATAGGATTAGACACAGGGTAAGACTGTGAAAAAGAGTTAATGAATGTAAATTTGACAAACAAGAAAAATATGATTATGATGATTAAGCCAACTGAAAAGAATCAGTAAAGATTTATTCATGTAAACATTTTGCAAATGCTTAGAAGATACAAACAAAATGTCTGGAACAGCTAAATTTAGCTCAGCATTTACATTTTTACCACTAGTCGCAGAAAGGGCTAAGAGCTTATCATCAGGGTAGCAGAAATTTTCAAAGAGTGAGTACAATAGATCCCGACCTAACCAAGCCTTGCCTTCTGTTGTGAGGATCATGGAATACCTAAAGGCAGAAGGCATTGCTTAGTACCTGCACAGGGCTCCCTGAAACACCTATCATGTTCTCACTACTAAAGGCAGAACAGAGACTATTCCCAGGCTGAGTTGATTCTCCCACACTATGGGACTAACTTTATTTTAGACTTCATAATCGTAGAAGGCGATGGCTGTCACATAACATTATAGCTGTTCAGATGTAGTATAACTTAAGGCAAAAGCCTGGGAACCTGTCAAAACTCCAAACTCTGAAAAATTAAATCTTCTTATTGCTGAGGAATGAAAGACCAACGATCTGCCTGTGACTCAAAGTTTCAGGGTTCCAGCTTTGAGAAATTCCCTTTTCACTCCCCCACACTCAAAAAGAACCAAAAATCCCCACAAACCAACCCCACAACAGCAGTTTTAATGGAAGTGAAATATTTCTATTTCCCTCAAAAAATTGCACAAAAAAACCAGCAACTTCTCATCTGCCCTTACAAGTAGTAGCAAGAAAACACTTGAACTCTCACAGCTAACATATGCCATGAGAGCCTCTCAAGCTGTATGATTTATAATTTAATCTATGCGTTAGAGTGGCACAAAGCCATTTTCTCTCTAGGAGGAGTAGTGCCAGAGATTAAACACCTGCGGACCTCTGCAAATGTTTCAATTAAGTTATACTAGCGTAAAACCAGAGTAATAGGCTGCATTTCATATTCTATCCCACATACGCATAAATCCCTGGCTATCATCCTTAACAACCAAATATAATACCAATAATCTGATGCATGTGAGAAGATCTGATGTAGGAAATCAGGTGCACGGGCTGCAGAAGTTTATTAATTTTTATTCATATACTGCAGAGCAGAGCAACTTCAGCTTGCTGCTGTGAAACTTAACCAGTCAACACACTGCAGTACAACAGTCAGACAGTTTTATTGCTCACTTCTCTTCTGTGCTTTATGGTCAGCAGTACATGCCAGACTATTAAATAATAGGATGCTTATATCTTGCTAAGAAATGCTTGCACATGTGCATGGGGGAAGATTATACAAATACTAAAAGGTAGAGGCGGCTTTGGGTACACCCCACAGAAATTTTATTGCTGCATATGCAGCAAGGAGAAAAATCTCTCAAAGTTTTAAAGAATAATTGAGTTACAGGGAAAGAATCCTTCAATCTTTCATCCAGATTCTGTGATCAAAGGAAAAACACACCCTGGCAGTCAGGAATTCAGACTATGCTTGTGTTCCCTGCAGACCACAGATATCAGATCTCTCTGCTTTTTAATTGTGCATGCAGTCCACAAATAAATGACCCACATTTTATCTTTACTGTCACTCATACTGGAAAGTTTTAGGAAGGAAATAGAGTCTCTGACTGCATTATGAGCCTGTCATATGCTCTCAACTGTATTGTAAATGCAGTCTCCTCTTTCTACCCACTCTAGCACCAACAGAACTAATTTCAGCTGGCGCAGCCAATACACGGTCAGCAGAAATGGGAAAACAGGGAAATATTTGACTGCTTGTCTCTGGATATTGCTGCTGATATGAGTATTCAACTTCAAAAATACGAGGGATATTAAATTTCTCCTATTATCATCATCTACAGTTGCTCAACCACATGTTCCTACAGTATACATCCCTCAAACAAAACTACATATTACATAGTTATTTTCACTGAGCATTTAAAACTGCAGTAGTCGTAGAGCTGGTTTCCCTGAGCAACTCTTTGGGGAATACTAACGCTTAGGGTTCACTTTGTCTTTGCTCCTTAATGTTTGGGTAGCTCACGGTACTGATGAGAATGTCTCAGGTCTTTAACCAAGTCCATTGCTCAACATGCACGAGTACAGACTGTAAGTAGAAAACCTCACCGTACAATGGCACAGGGAAATGAAGATTTGTATGCATACATATTCAGCTGTCCCTGCAGGTAAAGACACATGCATGGCACAAGGCATGTAACTCGCCTTTTTCTGCAAAAACAATTGTAACAAGCTGGAATTTTTCGAATTAGTTTTGTGTCCAAATCCCTTTAGGATTCAAGGGGAATTAGGCATTAGAGACGTGAAAATTCCATTTGAATCATTACACTTGGTATATATTAGATATGTAGGCAGAGCACTCTGCTTTCAGTCAGCTGAAACAACTGCATTCACTTCAATTTAATATTACTTTGACAAGGTATTGGGCAAGAACAGTTATTCAGAAACACTGAAGGCTGAAAAATATTACAACTGTTACATTGTGAAGAACATTTTAATGTGGGGGAAAAGGTTTCCAAGACAAAAATAAAAAGTATAGGGAGTGATTTAGATAAGCCACTGGACGGGGGGAAAAAAGCCTTGCTAGAGGTTAGAAATGCCAGCAAGGTAAAATGACAGACATTGGCTCTATTGCTTTCTTCCAGCCCTGGCGTGTTACTGCTCTGGGATACCTATACGACACACCTACCAGTTGCTCTACAACGTACCATAAGATCTGACTGACTGATTCCAATCTTGCACAATGCAGTGTGAACTGGATGTTACAACCATTATGATTGATGAGTTAATATTAATGAATACAGAATAAGGATTGTGTTCTATAACTCACCAAATCACGGGGGGATGAGTGTGTGAATCTCTGTTGCAAATGATTCAGCCAAGAGCTGTCACAATTATTCTTTTGTACTTTATGGCATCATAAAATACCACTTTTCAAGTCACAGCTTTAAGACAGGTAAGATCACTCACAAGGAGACAAAAGGAAAAGATGAAGTTCAGATCGTCAGGTAGCCTTAAGTGGCAGGACTTCAGTGAAGCCTACAGCCCAGAGCCAACTTACAACAAGCTCCTGATGTGGCCCTCAGTCTCCTGAGTCCAACACTTTACTTGTCATGATGGCAGAAAAACCCATTCAAAGCAATGAGACTTTGCAAATGAGTAAATGATTTCCTTCAAAATGGGCTGCATGGGCTTTTTCAAACCATGTACACTGCTCTGCAGCTGGCAAGGTAGGGGAGCTTTATTTGTCCAAGAGCCTCTATGTTTAATTGCTGGAATCAAACAAAAGCAGAACATCTATTTAATTGATTCTGGGAGTTAAGAACTAACCCTTGAAAATGCACAGAAGAATCTGCCATCAGATTTTGTGGTCTAGTTTGGACTCCAGATCCAAAGAGTAAACAAAGCTAATGAATCTTCTAATTAAGCATTCATTGATAGAGCTCAGATGAAAGAAGTGGCTGGCTGTTTCCTCTAGCCCTTGTAATCAAGAGATGGAACAAACTCAAAGTGAGCAAATTAACGTTACTGTGCGCCGCAAACAGAATTGGTGAAAGGGATAATAAAATAATGAAAGCTGCCCAGGCACTTACTATATATGGCACAAACAAAGCACATAGCTGTTCAAAAGAAATAAATTAAATACTTATTAGCATTTCTTCTGTGTCTTCCAGATACTGTATTTCAGTCCTTGCAGACAAAATTCCATATGAGCTTTGGCAATTCACCTTAGTGTTGTCTCACATTAAAAGGGTTGTTGGAAATATAGGAAGCAGACTTCCTAAAGTATAAGATTCATTCCAATTCATAAAAGAAAAATGCAGCAGGATTATGCAGCAGGATTAAGAGAATCAAAGTAGAACAGAGTATTTTCAATTGCACATTTCAATTCAACTCATTCAGCGATTGTGATATAATTTTATAGATGTATACATTAGATGTGGGTTCCTAACTTCAGGACACAGAGGAGAATATGGGACCCGTTACTCCTGCTTGTGACTTTCAGAATATTCCCCTGATAGGCATAGTGATTAGTAACACACAACAGCCCTTTTAAAGTTTGTTCAGCACAGGGTCAAAACTTAAAAACAGCCCAGACAGATGTAGAAATTCTACCACACATGAGAATAAATGCCAAGGAAAGTTCTTCGGGGTTCCCCCCCAACCTCCTCAAGTTTTAAAGAAAGAAGTAGGTAAAAACACAGGAAGCATGTAGGACAACTTCAAAACAGTGAACCAGACTTTACTCAGATGTAGCTCCCAGGGGCTTCAATGAGAATTCTCTTCTTCAGGTTTTGCAACACACCTCTCTGTGGTGCGATCAATAGAAGGTCCTATAGGGACAGCTCGGCCGTAGGCATGCTTTATTGCATTCCCATAGCACTAAATACTGACACAAAGCATTGACTGCTACAGTGGACCTGGTTCCAGCTGTCCCTTTTCTCCTTCAGAACTGCTCTGATCAATCTTATCAATGAAAATCAATCCATCCATAAAGCATGGTGCCACTGAACGCCAGGATGTCGAATTTTAAATTTGCAGGAAATTTATTAATGATTACAGAACAGTAGGAAAGGAAATTGCTTAATCATACTTTACTACGTATAGTAGCTCTCAGCTGCCTGTTTTGTGAGTGTAGGTACCATGCATCATAGACCAGCTCTTACCATCTCATTTTATACAGTGTATAAAAAAATATGATGTTGCACAGCACCTCAGAGCTATGTAACATTTCCAACAGCAGGAGTGCCTGATTCCCCACTCTCTCAGAGCTGTGCCTTTATGGAGTAGAAACAATAAAAAAAAAGTACAAACAACACTTTTGCTTTTCTGACTTAGGACTGCTCAATTTCTGTGCAAGTTCAAACTAAAGAGGCGCAGCTCTTTTTATGCTTCTGAAATAAGACCAGGAGCAGACAATGCAGACTTCATTCTGCCATCCACCTCAGCCCCAAACGTACCTGTTACGCTTTCTGCTGGGGAAACCATCCTTTGATTTAAAAAAAAAAAAAAAAAAAAAAAAAAAAAAAACCCAACCCCACTAGACTTCAATGCCCAAGTGTTTTGCAGCACGGGGGATTTTCGCTAGTTCTGGCTGCATTCAAGTAACTTCTTGGTGCCCAATGAGCCCCTAGCACAAGGCTTACACCTGAACTCTTCCTTGAGGAAATGCCATTCATAGACCGAGTACATGTTAATTACATAGCATGGGGCAGAGGAAAATGTACCAGCAGGAATGTATTGTCATGGAGTTGCTTGCTTTTGCTTACGCAGCAGTAGTAGCATGTAACTACACAGCTGCCATTTTATCACACTACTGTTATTTCTGTATCATTCATCATGACACCTTGCATTATTTATGTTAGCCAACCTAGGGGAGGTTTTCAAGGGGTGAACCTGGACTTGGGCCTCTTCTACCTAAGGTGTGCGTTAGATGAAATCATGATACTCACACCTAACTAAAACAGCAAAAGAGCAGCTTTAGCTTCAGCAGATGGAAAGGGACATAATGCTAGGCTGCTGGGTGACTCAGCTCATCTCTAGTGACTGCCTGCCTGCTTTTTTCAATGCAGTCTTAAACAAAGATGAGGCAAATGGCAAAGACCATTTCATTCTAGTTGGAAGCCGGTCTTCATTGTGTTCCTCCGTTCACAACTACTTCAACGATTTTTCTAACAATAATACATCAAGGGGCTAGATTATACTCTGCATTATGGCAAAAAGCAACAAAAGGGAGACAAATGGAACGGGGAAATCAGTCAGCACTACCCTGTACCTGGAAGTACAAGTTTCCAAAGTAGGATGCCTTCAGTAGTAGCTTGCTTTTCCTTAGAGTAACAAAGCTTCATCCTTACCTCTGAGTCACACTGAAACCCAACACTGCAGGGCTGTCGGCAGCCACGCTTTCCCATCTTCCCGGCACAAACTGCTGGCAGAGGGGAAGGGTTTTCCACTCATTTTCCCTCCCTAAAAAAATACGAGAAAGCATGTATTAACAGCCTACAGTTACAAAGCTTATTTTTCTGGGATATGAAGTACAGTTATTTTTAGAAGCTGAGGTATATTCATTTATTAATACCTGGCATAATAAATGATACCATTAATAATTAAATCTCATGCTCAAATTGAATGCAGGGGAGATTAGCATGAATCCATTGGCATGAAACAAGGTATGTCAGTTTGCATTAGTTGAGTATCCCAGAACAATTCGCCTTTAGAAGCTCAATGAATTTCTGACCAAGCCCGTTGTGAATCTTTTCATCTGCTGTAACGTCTATATTGCTCATTTCTTCCCTGGGCGCTCTGCAAGCTGCACAAGCTACCTCCTTTCAGCAAAAGTCAGACTCAACCTCTGTTAAAGCTAAAATGTATTAGCACATAAAACTATACCTGTGCTGCTGTACTTGGCACATTCAATGTCTGAATAATGGATAGCTGTTCTAACATGCATGAATGCAACAGCTACTGAAATTTAAATCACAAATTTTGAATAACACTTTGAGTAGCAGCCTCGCTTGCAGTGCTTGTAAATCGAGAGCAATTCCATTGATCTTCACAGGGACACTTTAGATTTGCAAAATAAAATTCTCATCAGCTCTACTGTGATATGATGATGCGTAAGCCTTTACCAGCTTCGTACAGTTCACTCCATCTCATATGAGCTCAGGTGAAAAGAGACTGCAGCTTTGTACCTCCGATAGGCCATTGCCCTTCACAGCTTAATATCCCTCATATTCAAGTATCCTGAAACCTATGGAAACGATACCACACAACAGGTAATGCTCTGAGATCACTAGAGGATAGTAGGAAACATGATTAAATCAACCTTGCTCTACCTTTAGTAGATGACTGGTATTAAGAAAACACATCTTTGTGCTAGAAATACTTAAGTACCTTTGCAATTAATGACAGGTATACAGATTAATTTATGTATATTACCAAGTCTTTCTCCTTTCTTTAGGAAGGAACTAAGTGTTTTTGCGGTACCTGTCTCTCCATAAATGTCCCCCAACCCACACCTACATTTATTCCTTCCTCAAGAAAACTTTGAGGAGTTTGATTTGTAATACAGTTGCCCTTCTGACTCAGAGGGACAAATTACCGTTGCCTTTTTGAGCATCCAATGAAGTCTGTAGTCAGTACATTCCTAGCTTACTTCTGATGAATCTCCACTGCATAAACACTGTTTTGCTTTAATCAACCAGTGGCTAATAATCAGGGTCAGAGGTAGCTGCAATGCAGCTGTCCAACTTTAATCTCTGCATCAGCCAGATTAGGCAAGGATAATATTCAGTCCCTATGGCCCGTTATCTCCAACGGATGTGCCTCTAGAGAATCTCAGGAGCAGAGGAAGCAAAGCTAGGCAACTAGGTATTAATATATTCTGCTAGTACTGCGAGCCACGGCCCCTATTTGTTTCTTCATTCACGTAATTACCTGGTTATTAGGAACCACTTGTAACAAAGGACACGCTGAGGACAGCGGGAACTCGAAGAGCACGCACACCTTGCAAAAGCTGAAAATTGAAGGAAAAAATTCACTCTTTCCGCACGCAGCCTGGAGGTTTTGCAGGGCAGCGAGGGCTGCGCGTCCCCCACCCTCACTGAGGTGCCGGGCCTCCCCGAGACCCCAGCCACAATACGGGGTCTGCCACAACCTCCCCGGGGCTTCTGCCACAACCTCCCCGGGGCTTCTGCCACAACCTCCCCGGGGCTTCTGCCAGGGCGGCTGGTGGCGAAGAGGAGACCGAGGAAGGAGGGGTGCTAGGCGCAGCCCTGGCAGGCTGGGGCCGGGGGGGCTGCAGCTAGGCCTGAGGCGAGGTGGGCCCCCAGCAGGCCCGAGAGCGGCCTGAGGGGGCCCCAGGCGGGCCTGAGCCTGACCCGAAGGGGTGGGGAGAGACCCCAGGCGGGCCCAAGCGGCTCCGA
>JAVKKW010000039.1:3115408-3126136 GCA_034782655.1 Micrastur ruficollis | reverse complement strand
TGCCTGCCGTCGGGGGGCATGGCTGCGGGTTGGGGGGGGGGCGGGGAAGCACACGCTGCCGCTGGACCGCACGCCGCTGCTGCAGGGTGTCCCACAGTCCTAATGCAGAATGCCCCGGTGCTAGAATGCGTGATGCATCACCTGTCTATATACCATAAAGCCTTAACTGTAGCACTGTAAAACAGATATCCTCAAGCTAAAACCAGAAAAAGCACGTAGAGGCTAAAAACACAATGAAGGGATACACAGATTTCATGCGTGCCTTAATCCTTGGACAGCAGAAAATTGGGCTCACAACATTAAATAGGGATGGAATAATAGGGTGTAGGTGTAGGGGTGGGAAAACCCTGCCAGGGAAGGTGGGAGTCGGTAAATGGTGCCTCTTTGGCTGAGGGTAGGGTTGGCGCTGTTTGTTTGCTCTGTCTGCTAGAGCAAGATTAAGTTAACAGGATTGGAGAAATTCCCTGCAAGGTATTATTACTAGACACTGGGAGAATTAAGACTTTTACGCTGTCAATATTGTTACTTCCAACAGGATACAATCAACAAATTGGAGAACGAGCTGAGAACCACGAAGAGTGAAATGGCTCGGTACTTGAAGGAATATCAAGATCTGCTCAACGTGAAAATGGCCCTGGACATCGAAATTGCAGCATATAGGTATGATGGGGGCAAGGTCTTAGTAAGTCAGAACTCTGGTCAGATTCCCGTTCTCTCTTCAAGAGAATTGATTTCATCTGTCATTCCTCCAGCTGAAACTTTCATAGATGGGTGTCAGAATTTAATCAGGTCTTCTCCGTTGTCTTGCTGTTGGAAGAAGCAAGTGCTTCTGAGGTAAAAGATTTGCTTAAAGCGAAATCTTCAGTGCAGCAAACGTCAATGAGTATCATAGTATGTAGGTATGCGCATACAGAACTCTTAGCGGTACGTGATCTCAGTTCTCCATTTTTACAGATAAAAATACCTGTTTACAGTGAACAGATTTTGTACCAGTGGTACTTCTTAATACAGTTGTTTATGTTCTCAAAACTGGAAATCCCTCACCTGCTTTTTAAGAATGGGCTTCGTTTCTAACTCACAGAAGCAGTCTCCTGCAATGCAAATATTTTACAGCAGAATTGCTGCTAAACAGCTGTGTCATGTTTTGTCCCAGATACTGTTAGAAATGGCAAATGCTGGAACAGTTTCTGGGAATGCCACAAGGGGGAATATTGAGAAAGTGGCTAAAAACCTTGTCTAACGGCTGAACATAACATCAGCTTGTGACATCTGCATTGTTCTCTGCAGCCCTACAGGCTACCAAAAGACACCTCTGACTTCACCTGCTGTAGGAACATAATCCTAGAGGTTTTTTCCCCATTATTCTAACAAGGAAAAGTATTAATTCACCAGTAATGCACACCTGAAACCTTTAAGTTACTGAAGACAGGGCAGCATTGCCACGTAGTTACTCATCATGGGCTAGTTCTTGCACTCCAAAGTGTGCAGTCTCTGGGGCATGTGCTGCTCAGAGCATCATAGTGTCTTGGTCCATAGCTGAATCTGCTGAATGCTGCTGCAGTATAACCATTTCTGCTGCTTCTTTTTCTGCTAGGAAACTGCTGGAAGGTGAAGAGACCCGACTCAGTTTCACTAGTGTTGGAAGCATCACCAGCGGCTACACCCAGACTGCCCCGACTTTCGGCAGGTCTGCCTACAGCGGTCTCCAGTCTAGCTCCTACTTGATGACAACCCGTTCCTTCCCCACGTACTACTCCAGTCACGTCCAGGAAGAGCAGATTGAGATAGAGGAAACAATTGAGGCCGCTAAAGCGGGAGAAGCCAAGGCAGCCCCTGCAGAAGAAGGTGAGGAGGAAGAGAAAGAGGAAGGTGAGGAAGAAGCGGGAGGTGAAGAGGCTGAAGAAGAGGAGGAAGGTACTTGCAGTTACTTTCAAATCCCTCTATTTCATGCTTCACCCCCCTCATAAGGGGTAAAACCCAGAAATTCTGGTGACAAAGTCTAATGATTAGACCTCTCTCCCAGTCTGCTCACATGAGCAAAGGCTCGTGGGGTTAAGCACACAGCATCTAAGCAGGAAAGCCTGACTATTGAATGGAAGATAAGATAAATGTTCAATATTGGGCAGATGATAGGACCGATGATACTCCCTTGAATGGAAGAAAACACCCACTGATTTCCAAAAACCAGAATGATACCGCTTTAACAATGTGTAATGTTACATTCATATGGCAGCAAACAGTACTTAGCTATTACAGACATCCTCAAAAAGAAGGAACAAGGATATCCTGAGCTAAGTACTGATTCCCAGAGAGCAGCCCGTGATGATGGGACATCAGCTGCTGTCTGTGGATGTCACTGTTGTGTTCAGTGGATAGCAGTATCTGTTGCCCGAGGTCTAGATACACTTTGGCTGAATGACAAAACTATGCCACTCCCCTGCTGCCCCATAATTTATTCACCAAACTCGCATTTTAAAGAAAATGTAAAAGGAATGTTCTCCAGAGTTGTTTTTTCCCAGCTTCAGTTGCATAGCTCTGGAGGGTTTAACCTAAACATATCTGAAATGCATTGGCTACCATTGAACTATTGGAGGAGTTTATTAGTGTAAAGATTAATTATAATTAAATGACAGCTAAAGAGCCAATCGGAGAGCAATGACAAGATTCCTTTTTGAACTCAGGTCTTTGGACCTGAACTCAGGTCTTTGTTTTAAGGCTTAAAACAATGAGTCCACTGTCAGTATTCTTCAAGGCCGTGATTTTGAAAAGACTGGCAAAATGTTTCTGAAATCTGGGATAAGTTGGTTGCGTAGTTTTGTTCTCCCTTGCAAGTCCTGGCTAAATGTCCCTGCTTTCATGCAAAACCAGTTGCCAGCCCTATCGTGTTCAGCTGGCCACCATCCAGATGTGTGGGCTTGAAGGGTGCAGGTATGCTGGTTCCCGTGAAACTGGGATTGGGAATGGTGCATAGATGTGAAATACGTCTTTTTGCCTTTCAAAGGTGCCAAGGAAGAATCTGAAGAAGCCAAAGAGGGTGAGGAAGAGGAAGGAGAAGGGGAAGAAACAGCAGCTGAAGAAGGGGAGGAGTCTCAGGAAACTGCTGAGGAAACTGCCGAGGAGGAGAAGGAAGAGAAGGAGGAGAAGGAAGAGAAGGAAGCAGCAGGGAAGGAAGAGAGTGAAGTGAAGAAGAAGGCTTGATATTTTTAGGCAGTCTAGCTTTCTCATCAGGTCAACAGAAGAAATGATGATTGACTGAGCTAAAATTGCAGTCTCACATATTTAATTCAGTGACCACTGAGGTTTAAAGTTAATGATCTATGATGTTTCTCTCTGTGCAGAGTATCAGTATGCTTGCAGAGCACCCACTGGCTTGCTCCCTGAATGCCGCATGGTCTACACGTATGAATTCAGGGGTTATGTCTTTCTTGGGTGATTCAGAACCTTAAAATTTAAAAGGGGGGTGGGGGGAATAAGTCATGGAAATGAAAGTAATATTTGACTTGCATTTAAAATAATAATGGAAACCTTGGGTGGGTAAAATAATGGAGGCTTCAATAAGTATGTGCAATAAAGCTAGTCAATAAAGTTACAGAAATGCTCACACAGATTCCTCGTACGTGTCATGTGTCACCAATGCACTTAAAAGGTTGATAAAGTGGGATACCAGGCTCGTCTTTCAGGCCTCTGTAACAGGTTATGGGATACTGGTTTCCATCTCCAGTGGATAATGTTTGGGGGACTATCAGGTGGGCAAAATTTCTTGATGGGGCTGTAAGAGTTCATATGGAAACCTTAACAATGATGAAAGTACACCGGCATCTGAATGTGCTGTTAGCTTTGTGATGGGTCTCACTGGGCTGTAGCGTGCACCCAAGCACCAGCTCCCTTTTGAAAAAAAGGAGAAACTTTAGCAAACCAGGAGCAAAATTTAAATATGGCTGTTAAACATGGGTAGGAAGCTGTTCAATAGCTGAGAGATCAGTGTTGAAAGGGAAGAATGACTGCAGGTGTAGCTGAGACTTAGAGCAATGTCTGTATATTTAAAAAGAAGGTGTTAGAGGGAAGGACAATGGGGGAGCTCACTCTGCTGCCTTTCATCTTAAATCAGTCCGCTAGGGACTGAAGAGGCTCATCCGTGGGTTTGTCAGGGCCTTTTACAGTTTGGAGTGTAGAAAGGTCTAAGCTGTGACAGGGTGCGAGGTAGGAACAGCTCAAGCAGCAGCAAAGCCTGGCAATTCTGAAAGCGGTGTCAGCATCCCGTGGCCTGAGTCTCTTATTTTCAATTAGCTAAAGGTGATGCATAGAATTAAACCTTGTGCCAAGGGTAAGTACTAGACTAATGCTGCAAATTAAACCCTTTTAAATAAATTAAACCCATGGTAAAACAGGCATTACATGGCTGCACTAAAACTTTCCACAGTCACATTTGGCTAGATGGATTTTTGCATAGGATTTAGGGGTAACTCTTAATGTTGTACGCTGACTTCATGGTATCAGTTGAGTTGCTACTCCTCGATGGCTACGTTCAGAGAGGAAAGGAAGTGGTTTTATACAAATTTTAGGGGTGTTCCAAAAGCATTTCCCCTTCCAGTGCTGAAAGAGTTAGGAAGAAGATGTTGATGGATGAGGTAAGCACTCAAAACATTTCTTTCCTTCCACATTCCCAGGAAAAACAGGAGTAAGGAAAAAGAAGCTTTGGTAAAACCATTCTGGAAACAGAGCTTGTATGCATATGTAATGATTCCGGTAACTCCTGCTTGGGGAGTTCCAGTATCAGTTCCAAATGCTTAATTTCCTATTCCCCACCCCCAACTTTCTTGGGGGGTTTCGATGCTTTTGAGAACCAGAAGACAAGTAAATTAATTTTCCCTTTCTTCAACAACATTTCTTTTAAGTCTTTCTTTCCACGTTTCCCTTCTGCTTTTAATGGAGATTTTTCTCGACATGTTTATGCAGATTTTATTTTCCATCTCCAGGAAAGCGGTGGTGAGCGGTGGCGGGTACTTGCAGTACCACGGGCTGGAGACTCCACCACGCTGTTTGCTCAGAGCTTTTAAAAGCTCCTGATGGGACCGCAGGAGACCTGCTCCTTCTGGTATGCGATACCCTCAGTTCAAACAGCAGAACACTGAGTCTAAGAGACGGTACTTGGAAATTCACCTGCATGCCCTATCAGAAACTGCTGAGCAGGGCACTTCGGCTGGGAGAGAGGTTCTGCTCCTACAGAGCAAAAAATGTTACGCGCTGGATCAGAGCTCGTCACAGCCATTAAAGCCAAACCACTGTTAAATAGCTTGGCAGATATTAAAACCACTGCACTGCCCCATCCTGCCTTTCTCCAAGCACTCTGAGCTCCTATTAACTTTTCAATACCTGATTTCGCTTCCTCTTTCGTGTCCTTCTCTTTTTTTTTTTGCAGATAAAGTCCTTCATTCAGTCCTCTGTATCCCTTTCCCTCTGGGAAGTCATACAGCTTGCAGCTCTCCAAAGTGTGGCAACCAGGCTGCTAGGGCTGCTCTCAAACCCGCACGCTTAGAGATACACCGGCAAACACATTTCTCCTTGCAGTCTATCTCCGTCCGATCCCCGCTCCTTATGTTATTTTTAATGTATTGCAGCTAGAGGAGAGATTTCACGACTCCGCAGGAAATGTGTGAGTCACAGCCATGGCAATGAGCTGCAGCGAGTGACAAGCTGCAGTGACCATCCAGCCTGCTTTGTCACCCCCAGCCCTGCCTGGCTGCTAAGGTAGACTGGTGGGAGGGAGGATGGAAGCGTGCGTTTGCGTGCTGAGATGCTCTCAGGGTTGTTGGGATCCCACTGGCAACGCTTGTTTTACCTTTGAAGATCCAGGAGCTGGCTTTGACGCAATGCAGTAAAAGCAAGCAGAGGGAGACATGACAGAAACTTTAACCTGAGTTGCAGCTGCAAGTAAAGCCACGAGCCTGTCCCTGAATTTTCTCCTGCTGTTTGGGCAGACGGGGTCTGGATCAGGCTGAGATATCATCACAGGGAAGACAAATACAAGGAGATCCTGGACGCTTTTCTTGAGATGCACATGCACCCCCCCTTCCACTCAGCAAGAGGAAAACTTGCACAGGTGTAGTACCCAGATTCTAGGAATTCACTTTCTAATAATTGACAATTCATCATTTGCTGCCTTCCCGGGTTAATTAACGGTTTCGTTTAATCCCGAAGAGGAAGGAAGAAAGCCCACATGTGAATGGGAAAAGCAGAGTCAGACACTGATGCCTGGAGAAAATTCTAGTGCCTGACTCAGCTCCCTGGCAAACGCAACCTATTTGTGTTTTGTAACGCTTCCCAGTTTTTTTCCACCTGGAATTTAGTTCTGGGATGCTGAAAAATCTCTTAATCGTAGCATCTCTGCGAGCTGGTACGGTGAAAAGATCCTGCTTTAGAGTTCTCCAGCTCCTGAAGTCACGGGGGTCTTGATAACCCACCTTAAACAAGATGCATAAATCTTCACAGTAACTGCCTTTAATTATTGTTTTTCCCTTCATGAAGTCTTTCGTGTTCATTAATGAACTTCTGTGTCTGAAAGTAATTAATCCCTTCTCTGGTTATGCAGAGTCTGAAGAAGTAATTGGTGCAGAACAGGCAAATAACATACTATTTATGCATCTCTGCCCCGGAATTATGCTCTCTTTTGAAACGAACTGATTGCAGATGTCAGTAGACAAAACCTCTTGGCAACATTAAATATTAATCGGTTCTTATAGTTTTATAAATATTTAGAAATGTGTTAACCACTTGCTTATTTCTCCTAGGATTTGATGGAGACATTTGCAGTGGGAAATAGACTAAACTCACAAATGTATTTTGTGTGCTAGAGCAGAGGGAAAAAAAAAAATGCAATTGTAGGTAATAACTAAAAGCTGCAGTACATTTTGGGTGGAAAAGGGGTGGAAGTGAGGATATGTGGAAGTACACCAGGCCAGTGGGTATCCCAGGAGTTTGCCTCCCAGGCAGGCTGTGCAGTGAATTCCCAAAACCATGCAGGGAAGTCGGGGTACCCTGGGCAGACGTGTTGGTACAGCCCCCCCGTACAACGAAGGGCAGCGCTGGCTGCAGGAGCAAAACAACGGAGGGAATAATCTCCGGGTTCTCGTAGCTGTATCCTACCAGAACTGGAAAAAAAGCAGAACGTGAAAAACAGTGAGCCAGCTCGGGATCCCACCCGCACCTGTGCCAGCCCGGGTTAGCAGCGTTCTTGGGTCTCCCGCTGACAGCAACGTTTAATTCACAACCTACAAGGCGACCCTTCTTCGTCCTGGCGCTGAAGACGCCTGGCTTCCTATGCGGAGCGCGGCAGCGGCTGCCTTCGCCGTTTGTGACATTTTAGCAGATTCTAGAATTTGTTGGGAAGCACGTAAACAGAAAGTTTTATGCTAAATATCGGTCTCTGGTTTAGTTTTTGGGTTTAGTGGTGGTGTCCTCTTGAAAACTTTGATTAGACCTAAGAGAATAACAGCTTCGACGCTCACAAACCGCTGGGCAGTTCTGTGTTGTAACACGGTGCAAACACTTACTGGCAATAGGTGAGTGTGACTGGGCGGCTTAACTTCTCATTCATAGAGGAGTATAGTTATTTTTATGTCACACACACATGTAACTTCCACAAATAAGCTCACTACAGAGAAGCTGCCATTTAATTTGCTAACTCTGCTTTAATTAAACGTCACTCAGCCAGCAAGCTGTTGAGCGCAGATTTCCATTATTGATATCGGCAGGAGAAACATTCGTTGCTTTGCTACACAGAGACACTCAGATTTATTTGAAAGGCTTGTCTGCTGTGGACTTTTTACAATTTCTCCAGTGAAGAACATGCAGACTGCTACCAATGAAAAACTACCTGATCTTCAGTTATTGATAGGGTAAAGAACTGGAAGGCATATGCAAATCATAGATTTTGATCAGCCCCTCAATTAGTCAACAGATTTCAGGAAGCCCGCGTACCGAACCCAGGCTGAAAAATTATTTCCATTTCTTTGCTAGTTATGGGAGGTAAGGCAGCAGCAGCGTTCTTAATTTTCCTTTTGAAACGTGATAGAAAAAACTAGAATATTAATCCTCTAATAAGACATGAGTTCCCCAAACTGGAGTTGGGGCTCCCCTCTTTTCCCTTTGTTTCGTTTGCCTCCATTTTCCACATAGTAGGATTTTAGAGGGCCCTTTAATTGGCTTTCTCCTTAATAAAGCCAACCTGGAAGCAGCAGTAGACATAGGCCAACGCTTAGGAGGCCTTTCTGTTGGAAATTTCAAAAAGGCTTCAATTTGGTTTTATCTGCCAGTTGTACCCGGTATAATCTGAGCCCTGCCCAGCCGCAGTTCAGACTCTGGAAGGGTCTCATTTCGACAGCTATTTTCAAATGGATAAATATGTAAAAAATGGGTTAGGAATATTTGTGATACGCGATACCCATATCATCTCTGGGACAGTTTCCTTTTTTCTGGGAATTTATATTTGCTGTCAGTTTTGGAATTTTGTGATTAAAGGCAGATTGCACCTGTTGATCATTTGAGATAGAGAATTGATAAGGATGTTCCCATATAATTAAGGCAGGAGGGGGGGAAAAATAATAATCAGAAGCTACCCCATTCTGGTGAACACACAATGTCTTGGTTGAGATTACTTAATGGGTCTTTGCACACTTAAGTGACAAACTCATGCCATAGAAGATACCGTGACCGGCTGTGGCTCAGGGACAGGCTATCCCCACAGGAAAAAAAATAAAAAAAAATAATCAAGGAACGATCTGGAAATTGCTCCATCTTTAAGGCTCTCCTTGAATGCTGAGACTAGCACGCAGGGAGGAGAAATTGTACTTGCAGCAGCGTTGAACGCTTTTACGCTTCGTACAAGCAGGATTGCTCAGATAAGCGATGTTAGCGGCACATGGCTCAGAGACCTTCCCGACGCTGGCAAAAGCAACTGCAACCCCCTCTAAGCACCCAGCAGAATCCATCAGACTCCTCTTCGCTGCAGAAAACATGGGATAGGCCTCTTAAGTCTTTACTTAAACCAGCTCAATTATTTCTGTTATGTTACAGGAAATTTTTTCATCATATTCAGTTCAAACTTGTTTTCTAAATGAGGCCAGCAAGGAAAAACCCCAAGCAACTTCTCAACCCATGCAACGGTGTTCGTGTTCAGGACAGAGTATCAGCCTTCAGGGAAGGAATCTGAGCTGGAAAAAGAACCACCAGAGAAGCCACGCTTTCAGTATTGACCTTTATTGAGCAAGAACTGCTGTGACTTTTACATCAAACAACAAAAGGTTGCGTACTGTGCATGTCAACTAGGTTCTCCCATGAGCAAAAGTCCACCCTAATTGCACCAGTGAGGTAAACATAATTATTTATAAGTAGCTTTTTTTTTTTGTTTTGTTTTAAGGCTAGGAGAGTTCTGGTTCTCATGAATATTCTATTACTGTTTTCTGTTTGGTTTTGGCTCAGTTGGTTCTTTGCATAATACATCTTAAGTCATTCCTCAGATATGTCCCTCCAACAGCTCAGGAAATTCAAAAGCTTCCTTTGCACATTTCATCTCATGCACTATTATTAGTATTATTATTTTTTTTTTTTAGATCCCCAAGCTCTGTGGAGGGAGTACATCTTGAGCCTGCATGCATTCCCCCCCCCTCCCCCATATTGCACAAAAAAGTAAAATACTGTGTGTCTGGAGCCTCCATGAGAGAACCCGTTCTGCTTTGAAGCCGTCACTCACATGCATTTTGCAGCTGTCATATGGCTTAACCTTTTGCACCGACCCAAGCTCTTTAATTTTTTAAGTTTAGCTATGATTTATTTTATTCGGTCTCTTTAATCTCTTTTACTACAGCATGTGAAGTAACTTTCTCCACTTTCTTGGTGGACACTAATTTCTCCTCAAAGCTTTCTTCATGTTCCTCTACCTTCTGAGTGACCGTCACCGACTTTGTGATATACGTGGTTGTACTGTCCCCACCTTCAGTGATTTTCTCGGCTTTTTTGGTTACTACAATTTTCTCACCCTTATCATCAATTGGGCTCACATCTAGGCCATTGGTGACAACACCCTTGTCTTCCTCCTCAACCTCCTTCTCTTTGGATTCCTCCGCTGCCTTTTTCTCCTCCACCTCACCATTCACTGCAATGTCTTCTTTCCTGGACTCCTTCTCTACCTCTGCGCTAATTTTGGTTACCTTTTTGACAGTGATGGTCTCCTCCACCACAGCCTTTTCATCTTTGACCGGGGAGGCCGGCTTCTCCGGAGAGCGGGGCTTCTCCGGAGTGGCTGGCTTTTCTGGGGAGCGGGGCTTTTCTGGGCTCGCTGGCTTTTCCGGGGAGCGGGGCTTCTCCGGTGTTGCCGACTTCTCTGGGGTCGCCGCTTTCTCTGGGGTCGCCACCTTCTCCGGGGTTGCTGCCTTCTCCGGAGAGGTCACCTTTGGTGTTGCTGGCTTCTCCGGAGAGGCTGCTTTCTCCTCCTCCTTGGCCGGTTTCTCACCCCCTTTCTCCACCTTCTGTTCTTTCCCTGCTTCTGCAGCTGCTTCTTTCTGGACAGCCTTGGCCGGCTCCGTTACCGGGGATTTCGGGGGGGATTTCGGGGGTGACTTTGCGGGAGGTGTTTTGACCTTCTCTACCTTTGCTGCTACCTCTTCAGCTTTGCCCTTGGCCTCAGCTTCTTCCCCCTCTTCCTCGGCCTCCTCCCCTTCTTCCTTTTCCTCT
>JAVKKW010000039.1:3086436-3111426 GCA_034782655.1 Micrastur ruficollis | reverse complement strand
GGGGGCCAGCGGCGGCGAGCAGGGGGGCGAGCAGAGGGGCGAGCAGGGGGCGAGCAGGGGGCAGGGGGGTCCCAAGATGCAGCCCCCCCCCAGCCCCTTCCCCAGGCGGGGTCTGACATTTGCAGGTGAGGAGCGGGCCGAGGAGGGAGGCTGGGGGCGCTGGCTGCGCGGCAAGGGGAGGGGGAGCTCCCTGCAAGGGCTTCGCCTCCGTCGGGGGTGGGGGACAGGGGCGGGGGGGGGTCTGCAGCAGGATGCGGCCGTTGCAGTGCTAGAGCTGCCGGGCAGTGAAGAAGAGTTGGAAACCACCCCCCACCCACCCCCCCCAGGCATCCAAAATCCTTGATCTTGATTCTTCTTTCCCTCTCTTTCTTCCTCTCTTCTCCTCCCACCCTCGCATTTTAACGTAACGCTTGCTGCATTGCTTAGAAATAAATTCTCCTTCTTTGAAACCTTGTTAAAAATTATGTTTACATGGCACAATATACTTTGTCCGGGTTGCGTTACAGCGACTAGGTACCATCCAGACTTTGGACGGCTCTTGGATGGATTACAGCTACATAGGCGATTGATTAGTAAGCTGCGAAGAAGAAAAAACAAACCAAAACTGCTGGTGCTAGAGAAAGCCCTGCTACAGCTCCCGTTGCAGCGCGGAGGAATGCTGAGGGGGGAGATTTTAACTCCTCGTTTAGCAAGGAGCTGGGAAGGGTCTGCCTGTGTGCAGCAGACTCTGAATCTTGAAGCGGATGATCTTGTTAACAGGGAAAATCCTTCTCAAAAATTGCCTCCTTGGCTTTAACCTGGGACACGGGCAGTTCCCGGGTGTTGCTGCTGCTGTGCCTTCACTGTGGAGAGTTGGGGAAGTCTGAGGGACAGGGTTAAACTTTGCAAACCACATGGAGCAGCATCGTACCTCTGCTGGCTCATTAATATGATGCTGTCATAGGACTGCAGCACTGCAGTCAGTGGAGAAGTCAGAATTATCCAAGGTATCTGCCGAACTGTATGTGCAAACACAGGCAGTTGGATCCAGCCCTTAACCTCTCTGGAGTTTTATATGACAAACATAGAGAAAAGGGCTTGTTATAATTGAAGCAATCACGCGTTCTAAATCTGTTCCATTAATTTTGCTAAAAGTTTTCTCCATCGGCAAAAGGCATCCCTTTGGATTTAATTGGAAGTCAAAACAAAATTACTGTCTATTATGGCATTGCATTTTGTTTCCTTTCAGGGGAAAAGATATGCTGCGGTCTGGTTTATTACTGCTTTTTTCCCCTGTTAAGTAAAGACTGGGAGGGGGGAAGAGCTCATGTTTTTATACGTATGGAAAACTTACTGTAAAAGAGGACATATGGTTAACAGAGGTGCTTGGGAGTTTTCATTATCCTTTTAATCTTCTGAAAACAAGTGAACGGTGTTGAACAGCAAGTAAGGAGGGGCACGTTGAACTTCGTAATAGAACTCCCCTTCATTAAATACCTCGATGCCTGGATGGTTTTAAATCCATTTACCCCGTATGCAAAATAAATTGTTGCTTTGTAATCAAGCAGTGATAGCGTCTGACTATTTAATATTGAAATTCAAGCAATGCAAACTTTTACAGAATACAGTGATTGTCATAATACATACTGATTACCTTAAAAATCAGGATGTTTAGATAAGAAAAAATTTGCATTCACAGAGGCAAGCAGGGACAGAAATCCTTCCAAAATATAATGCATTGTTTTAATTTGATGCACATTCTTGCAACGATCATTTCTGATCTGTAATGAGATGCAGGTGGACGGTACTCCTGCTACGTTACCCTGAAGGTGATCTGAAGGTTAGAATGAGTCAGGGAAATCAGTCTAAAATGTTGCCTTATTTCTGATGAGCAACTAATCCCTTTTTCCTTTCTATCAATATCCACTTTGAGGACTTTGAAATGCAGACTAATATTTCTGCTTACGGAGAACTTTTTGCCTCAAAGTTTAACAAACAAGCGTTGCTACTTCGGAGCAAACAGCGACCTGATGTCTCAGGCTTTGAAGCAGAAGAAGGGAAGGAGCAGGCACTCCCAGAGGTTCGAAAAGCAGCAGCATGGATTTTAATCTTGATTATACACTATTGACAAACCTGCATTACAGAAATACTATAGGAGGCAGAGACTGAGTTCTGCAGCTTCCTTAGGAAAAAAAAAAACCAAACAAAAAAAAAAAAAAAAAAGGAAAGAAAATGCAGAAGGTGGAGTTGCACAACAGTCTGACTGCTTCCAGATAAAGGAGTGTAAAAAATATGTGATGATCATTCATTAACCTGAATATCTTTTAAAAAATAATAGCATCGGATGTAGAGAAGAAAAAGGGGTTTTGGGCGGGGGAGGGGTATGTTATAGAGAGACAGCAGAATGAAGGCAACTGGACAGATAATGCAATGCGGTTGGTTGGAACTATTAAAATATTATTTACCAGCTTAAAGGGGGTTTCTCTTGGTAAGCGGCTGCCTGTTTGTAACATAAGCCTGATTTAAGCTTAAGCTTAAGCAATTTAAGCCTGAACAGGTCTTAGTGATATCCACGCAAAGAGGGCAAACAGTAACATCAGGAGGAATTTTGTCGGAGTGAAAAAAGATTAAGGAAATCAGAATCTGGTCCGCTTTCTGTGTTCACACCACGGAGGAATGTAAATCGGTGTGGCTCTCCAAGCCCAGAAGTTACAGCGATTTATGTCAGCTGAAGACCTTGCCGTCCTAGAACCTTATTTCGTCACCATAAACTTATAATAAATAATGGCCCAGATAATCAGCTGGTGTAAATTGGTCTCATTCCAGCAGAGTCAAGAGACCAAGGACGGGCGTTTCAGTCCAGCTGAGCGTATGTCCTAATAATATTTATATAGCGACAGCTACGGAAGGAAACCCATAGATTTATGGACGAAGGGCCTAGTCCTGTACGGCGCTGGATGCTTCTTGAAAAAGGCTTTAGGATCTCAGTTCCTAAGGAAGCCAAGAAGTGGTCAGCACGCACAGACGGGGGCCACAGCACGCTGCAGGATTGGGCCGTCACATCAACGAGCAGGGCTGGTGTCCAGCCTCATGGGAAGCTGAACCTCAGAAAGGATTTACTGCCTGTGTTTCTTTTTGTAATTTGCTCGGGATCTTGAGATCTGAAATATCAGATTCTGGGGGGGGGGTTAACGATAGGTTGTCATGAGCATTCACAAATTACCTTCGGCAGCATTTGGGGACACACTTGGTACGACGAGGGAGAGGGGGTGCGGCGGAGGGGAGGGGATGGAGCCGTGGGCATTTCACCCCCGTCTGTCCCAGGCTTGCTGGGAGCGGCGGCGAGGCCGGGCTCTGGCTAGCGCAGCTCCGCCAGGCTTTTTGACAGCGTGCCACAGCCTAAAATACAAAGTTCCTACTGGGCAATGCTTGTGCTTTGAAAAATTTGTATGTTCATTTTCTTTCTGTTCTAAACTGGACTTGCTCAAGACAGAACTGTAACACAAGAACATTTTCCTAGCACATCCCACTTTTCACCATTCCCAGTCAGCCCGTGGGTGTATTTCAGGACCTTAAAACAAACATTTCCAGACACTGGCATTATTTCCTCACGCAGAAATGCTTTGCCTTGCATTTGAAGATCATAAATTCCTGAAAACACACTCCTAGAGCAGCGCTTGTGTTCCATTTACCAGCGAATGAAAATTTCTTGCATATTCCTACAGATGATCACCGAGCTCATTGCTGCTTTCCCTTCCTTGGATTTATTTGCTGCAGGAGCAAACGTACAGACCTAAGTTCCCTTCAGCGTCAATACCAAGAGTGATTTCAGAGCTACACACGTGCTTCAGTCATTTACTACCTGAAAGCTGATCGTTGGCCGCACCGCCTGCCCTCGTCAGGGGTGTTTTCCTTGCGTTTTTAAAACGCTGCATTGCACGCTGATTTTGCAACGTCCGTAATGCAATGTCCTCTTTCACGGCCACCTCCCGCCTCGTTTCTTTAGCTTGTGTGAATTCGCAAAGGCGCGGAATGCTGGATTACTCCAGTGAAGGACTTGGCCCAGAGTCTTATGATTAATAATAGAAAGATATTCAAGAAGAGTTTCAGATCCCACGATAGATTGCCGCAGCTCTCTGGTGTTACACGGGATGCTGGCACGCACTTGGGCGAGAGGGAAGGGAAGATCTTGTGCCTACATCTCCATGACGGCTGTTCACGTCTCTGATTTGCCACAAATATACGCAAGCCACGTGTTGAACCCTTGGCCAGCAAAACCCCAGCCCATGCTACTTGCATTGGATGTTGAACTCCGTTCCCACCGCTTCTTTAACCAGCTCTTTGACCAATTAACTAGAGATGTGTGATGGACTTGCCACGTGGGAAGCAGATTCAGCACAGAAACGAGCTGTGATCCTTCTTAAGGACAACATTCCTGAGCTGATGGCTGTGTACATTAGACAGATATTAGAAGGCTTGGTTCCTACCAGAGAATTGCGTTGCAGATTCCTGTATCAGAGAAGCCGAAAACTGACACAGCAGAAATAAGACTGCCTAGAATAGCTTTTTTCTTAGGCAGAAAGAGTCTGGAGGTGAAGGTTAGTGAAACAGAGTCAGAAGCAAACTTGCACCTACTCAAGAAAAGGAATGAGCTTCAGTGAAGGCACTGAGCCTCAGTTTCCCTTCTGGTACCATCCCTCTATGTCAGCAGCCGGGTGCACCTCTGCTGCCGTGGCCCTGCTATAATGCCAGGATGATGTAGGTGGGTTTGGGCGCAGGACTGGATTTAGACCCTCTGTCCGCGTGTCAGGAAATACTGAAAAAAGGTAGCAGCTGTAAGACCGCTCTGAGGACGTCGGTCATAGTGATGCTCGGTGCCTTTCTGTTAATATTAGCCTCTTTTAACCACAGTCGTACCACTGCATCACAGCCAGCTTTATCCAAGTCCCTCAGCAGAATTAACTTGCCTGCCAACTGGGAGGACTGGATCCGGGTGCAGCGTAAATGAGCGTGGAGAGCGTCCTGATGCTTCAGATGACTATTCAACCCCAGCGAATACCCAGCACAGCCTTTGATGAGACTGGAAGTACTGATTTATCCCTGGATTGGAAAAAAAAAAGTTCATAACAGAGACAGACCTGCCGAGTTTACGTGGTTTAAAACTAGTTTTGGTGGGTTGTTGCAAATCAATTTGTCAGAGACAAGTGGAGTTGCTGGGGGGGTACACGATGGCGGAGTCAGGGTATTACCGTACATTCAGGGGTATGTGCCTGGTGTTGGAATAGCATCGGGTCCGGACATCCCAGCTGAGGTCCCTTAGCGTAAATAGCCTTGCCTGTTTGCTTCAAAGTCAAATCAGGGTTTCTTGATCCCGTGCCAAACTACACGCTGAATTTCACATGTGACATCTTCTCAAAGCCGTGACTCTCACAGGGATCGTGTGCGGCTGGGGAAACGCAGCCTGCGGTAACCTGTCGTCTATGGTCATGATTTTTAATTGTGGGATTAGCGGGATGGCAGAGGAGTGAGATGGGATCCTATACCGATGTTCTCTAATCAATAGGCAGGATATGATTGATTTCAGATTTTTCTGGTCTCTCTTGGAAGATTTGTATTCAAGATATTAAATCACCTGATTCTGCCTTCTGTAGAGCTGGCCGATTCAGGCACACAGTAGACCAGTCACTGCAAAGGATCAGCTCTGAGCCACAGCCCAGGCAGAGAAAAACTCAGATTGAATTGGCTGGGATGAAAAGCAAAGGAAGTAACGTGGCTTTGTTCCCTTGATGCTCCTACGCTCTGCTTGGTTTTATGGCTCACTGGTCATTTTTCCTACGTGTATCATCTGATGTTTCAAAGTGAACTATCGCCAAAGTTGCCATCCGGAAAATGGCAGAGGTCAGGGTAGCAATCTTTTAGTGATAAAGTGATCAAAAATAGCTCTTCCTACCTCGTTCTGAGAGGTTTTTCCCTACCCCTCTATTTCTAAAAATAAAACTTTGAAAAGCAGCTGCAATGCTTCCTTTTATGACCACTTTCCCTGGAGTCATCCATACCGTATGACAGTGCTGCCGTAGGGCAGAACTATTGCTAGAGCGCTGCTTCCCAGGGAAAATGGAGAAAAATTAGTGCGGGCTGGAAATCAGAGCAGGCTAGGCGTGGCGACAGCTAACTTTGACATCGGTTATCACAACGCATACGTCGCGCTAGCAGGTGGAGGCATTACGGGGATAGAAATCCCATTTTTCAATACAGTGGCAGCACACAGACGAGGAGGTCTCGCCAAGAAAGCCTGCCTGCTGTTTTAACCGCAGGCGTGATGTGCAAACCATACCTACGTTTAGGATCAATTTTTCCAAATACCTCCCCCCTGGACTGGCTTGCTCAGGGTATCCCGGGCCGGACACGTAACCTGAAATGGGTGGATTTTAACACAGCAAAACTGCTGATGGGGTAAATGGGCTGAGGGCTCTGGGCAGGAGGTGGGGAGCTCTCGGGCGAATTGAAAGCAAACGTAAATCAGTGTTGCTCCACTAATTCCAGAGAGATGCCTACATTTGCTGTAGTTGGGAATAAACCCTATAATCTATGAGGATTTATGCTTATAATGCATGGACCTAATCTGCAGGCAGTTACCGGACGATATATGGCAGCTGTTACTGATTTGTTTGTGGGTTTGGCTCCTCCATATGCATTTGTTTACTGCCACCGTGCTCTTGCTCTCGGCTTTACATTAGCCCTTATCACCCACAAAGCAGCAGCTGCCTCCTGCTTCTTCCCTGTGACTTCTGACTTTTTTTTTTTTCTTTTATTGACTTGTTTTTAATTGAGGCGAAAAAGTGCACTTAAATATGGATGATTCTTATTTCTAAAATAAAAGGCCTGATACAAGGAAACATGTTCTCCCCGCTAGTCTAATTTGTATCTAGGTTAATTGCTCTCATGCTGGATGTTTAATTGATTTGTGTAGAGAAAGCCAATGAAAGGCTGTAGCTCGGTGACGGCTCTACATAACTGCGATGACTCCTTATTTTTCTTTTTAATTAGTGCTAAAGGAAGAGTCTACCTTGCAGACGGCTGCTGAGATCTCTGAGGGATCAGTTATTATTTAGGTGCTGTATATAAAGACAGTTTATTTTTCTGTTATGGACCTCTACGGTAAATGTTGAACAGAGCCGAGGAGGTTTTTCAGGTGAGAATGTTTTACAGCCAAATTAAGAAAGAAGGGACCGTTAAAGCAGTCCTGCCTGGAGGACTTACCTTGTGCAAAGGCTTTATGGGTGAAAAATCTGAGAATTTCCTGATAGGAGTTACCAGTTTGGCCAAGGAGCTCAAAGGAGCCTGGGCGACCTGGTCATTCTGCTTTTCTTTGAATATGCGACAGCACGGTGGCGTTTTGCCTCGTAGGACTCCTGGCTGTGCGTCAGCTTTCTGGACTAAACGCGTGCGGGATGCAGGTGTTCCTCCGGCAGCATATCCAATATTGCCGGATGAGAACGGCACAATAAACTGCGCAATTCCAATTGTACGAGGGCCTCCGTTAAACAGAGGTGGCTCTTTGCAGCAGCCGGGACGGCGTTCTGGTATGGGGTCACAAAATGCGACGGCAGAGTCCGGGTCTTACAGCATCGTCTCTTGAAACCGCCCACGGCCTGAGACGGCTGCCCCAGGGCTCTTGCCCCAGGGATGTGGACGCGGTGTATCAGGCTCATGATCGCTGCTGGAACTGGGTACGGAATCGTGGGGGTGGGCTTGCTTCGTAAGATCTTCCTTATGCTTTTAAAGCTACATACAGAAAGCTGAGCTGCTTTTTGGCTGGAACGTCAGTTCAATTTCTGCAGTCTTATAACATCTCCAGAATATTCTTAGTAGAAATAACAATAAGCTGATTAGGAGGGAAGCAATAAATACAAATCAAATTGAATCATGCGGACACACAGCAGGAGAATCAATAATTTTAGTAATATATTTTGCAAACTCATTTTATTGTAAATATATATATACACAGCTTCTTTGAAGCCTTCATTAAGCAGGAGCTATAAGTCTTCCTTGTTGTCTGAAGGTCCTCAGCTGGAGTAAAATACAGGTTTGAAAGCAATGGTGTCAGTTTGTACCAAGCAAAAGCTGGAGCGTACAGAACTTGCACGCAGGACAGGCTGGGCAGGCCATCCATCCTGAAGGGATGAAGTAGAAGAGGGACGTTTATAGGGAGCTGCCTGTGGCCGTTCTGAAATGATTCCATAATGTGATTTAAAAATGGAAAAAAGCAAAGGTAATTTTTAGTGCTTTTTTTTTTTTTTTTTTTTTTTTTTAAATCGATGCCTGTTCTAGACAGCTGTACATTTGATTATATCAGTGACTCTTAAGTTTGTGATAAGACAGGAGCTTGTTTTCCATTTGGAATGGAAGGAAAGGTCGTAAAAAAATGTGTTTTTCTAAATTTGCCAGCATATAATGTAATTCTGTATTCCTTGAAACGGTGATACTCATTGGAGTCCCGTAGACTTGTCATTGCTTTGAGACTCCAGCATTTCTGCTTTGTAAGTATTGGTCTAGCTGATCACCGCTCAGGCTTCTTTCTTTCTTACCCTCATTAAAGGTGAGTGTGAGGAGGACCTACAGGGGGAGAAGAGCTATCAATATACAGAAATTCAAATGACCTTCAGTAACGCTGCGGTCACAGTGATGCCGCAAGACCATGACATGCAAACTTGGAATTTGCTGTATTGCTTTCTTTTTAATTTCCAACCTTCAGATTAGCATCGTCTCTCATTAACTGACTCCATGCCAATTAAATGCATTGAGAAAACACCTTAAGAAAAGAATGTAAAAGTTTTCCCCTGTAAATTTCAAGGTCAGAATATTCTGCATCATCATTGGAAATGCTCCTTGCCTTGGCAGTGCAGGTTGTGTCTGAAATTGTCAGACGTAAAGTCTGTAGGTTTTAGAATTTAAAAACCAAAGCAAACCAAGCTCTCCCAGCCGATCTCTTAACCTGATTTTCTCAAATAGCCAGTGGGAATTATTTAATGTTTGTGGAGAATGAGAAAGCTTTATCTAATCTCATAATAATCTCATTTCTTCTGAGATGCCATCGTCTGCTCCCTCTACCTCAATGCATCCATTTCCCCTCTGTCGCTGCCTTGCCGTCACCTCTCCATTATCGTGCCGGTGGTCCAGACTCCAGCAAACTTGTCCCAGTGACTCACGCTGGTTTTTCTACTAATTTTTTTTTTTCCTACTAATTTTTTTTTTTTTTTCCTATTTCAATGCAATGTCCTCTCCTATCGGTGGTGGAAACTACATCCATTCTGTAGATGCTGCTGTTCCCTCTTAGGCCCCCATCAAGTTTAATCATGTCTTACTGTTTTAGCTGTGTCCAAGAGTTATAATTTCGTAGCATGGAACAGAGATCGTGCTGCGGTCCCACTTTGGAGAACATTCCACCCAGCCTGACCATGGTAACATCTCCCACCTTGGCTCGTCCACGGCTCTCCCTGGCTCACCAGCTCCCCTGGATGGTCCTCAGCAGGGTACGGATTGCTGGAGTCAGCCAGACAGCAGGCACAGAGCGGGCAGCCTTGCACAGCTTTCCCTCCGAATGGGACTCAGTGGGAATGTCCCTAAGGTCAGACAGCGAGATTTCGCTGGGATTTTAAGGATCCTTTCCATCAGCAAAACTCACCACTGATATGACAGATCTTGCACTGCCATAAATCAGCCTCCTTAACGAGCTTCCCCTCCTGCTCAGAAGCTTTTCCTAAATGAAATTATCAATTCTGCTATCACTGTCATTTGGGGAATACAATCTTTACACGATGTTGTTAGAAGCATTAATATAATATCCCAGCGCAAGCGATAACATCCCCTTCGGGCAGAGGCGTGATGCGCCACACCGTGCAGAAGAGCCGTCGCGAACGGGACTGACTTTGGCATTGGGGATCAGAACAGACTCTTCCTGCTCATCCCAGGGAAAGTCAGGAGTGAATTTATGTCCTTGCCAGGAGTGACACGCTGCAGAACCGCAGTGGAAAGAGACCAAATTCCCAGGGGTCGGCTGCTAACGTCAGTGGCACTGGTGCAAATGAGAGCAGCCTCCTGCCCAGGTGGCTTCTTCCAGGAGCGTGGGAGCCTGGCGAGCCGATGATACGGGCAGAAAAGACATGCCCTCGTTAGCCCCTAATGAGAAGGAAAGGAAAGGAACCTGCCTTTCTAAGCCAGGCTTGGATGAGGACCTTACCCCGCACACACCACGGAGTTTACCTTCCCCAGCTTGCCTCCCTCTTTTTCCAGCTGCAGCCCTTTCCTCCCCATCGGATCCCACTCCGTACCGCCGCCGCCTGCTCTGCGCTCCCACTCCCACTCCCACTCGTTACTCATTTGGCTCCGAGAGGAGCGAGCGCCTGTT
This sequence comes from Micrastur ruficollis, assembly GCA_034782655.1. Taxonomy (NCBI): domain Eukaryota; kingdom Metazoa; phylum Chordata; class Aves; order Falconiformes; family Falconidae; genus Micrastur; species Micrastur ruficollis. Next base: position 3,101,039 of record JAVKKW010000039.1, on the reverse strand, counting down.
TGGGGGGCCCTGACTCACTCACTCCGAGCACGATCGTGCTGCGGGCTGAGCGTGGGAGCGCACCTGACCCCCTCCCCCTCCCCCCAATAAATGCTGCCGGCAGCGCCAGAGACACCAGCCCTGGGGTCTGCCCCGGCAGGGACAGCAAATTATGGCCAGTTCTATGGGCTGCAGCACTGCGCCGGCACCCAGGGCCACCCTGCCCCAGCCGCTGCTGCGGGAGCTGGAGGGGACGCCTGTCTGGTTTGTGCGTGCACAGGTGCGTGTCACCCTCCATGTCACCTCCTAGGGACAAGTGGTACCTGCTCCATGGCAGCACCCACCGTGGCCTGTAATTTAGCCTAATTGTGCGCTTCCTTCCACCGGTGCCGTGAGAGTGTTTGTGTAACATAAATGCAATCCGCGGCAGATTTTTTATGCGTGTGGTGCAGAGCGACCGAACCTGCTTTTTCTCCTGCGGGACGTTGAACAACTTCTCCCAGCGGCTCTTATTTCAGTAACTGTAGTTCTTGTTAACAAAGTCTTTACTCCGGGAAGGAGAGGTAGCATGGTTTGGTGGTCGCCGAATACGGCCCCTCGTTCCACCTCGGCCACTTGTTCGCTGGGGAGCCGTGGCTGCAGCATTTCATCTTGCCGTGCTTCTGTCCCTGCCTGATGAATATGGAGATAATGAAACTAATGAAACCCTCTTCGCTGCAGTGCATTGGAGATCCACCGATGAGAATTACCAGATAAAAGGGAGGTGTCTTTTATCATCTCTGAGTAATGAGAACAACTCATGTATGAAATGCTCTGCTTTAAGTCGTAGCTCGGTCTGGTCTTGATCCCCTACAATAAAGTCAATTTTACTCTCTCTGAGTAGGGTCTGCAGAACTGGCTGCCACGCTCCTGTCCATTCTGGTGATTAAATGCCTTTCGATAAACCAAGGGTAACTTCACGTGCTGTTATTGAAACAGAATTTTATGGGCTGTAACCTGCCATCGTTCATCGTTGCGCAGGCAGAGCTCCTGCTGAGTTCATCAAGACTTCCCCGCCCGGAGTGACAGCGCAGGGGGAATGGCCTTCTGGGTCTCCTCTGCTCGCTCCTCCGACCTTTCTCCGGAACGGAGCTGCCTCTGGGACGAGCACCCACATGGTCTGACAGCTACCTGTGCTGGAAAGGAGCCTGCAACTGTGCCGTTCACCTAAGGCTGCTGTCTGCAAGAGAAAAACCCGAGAAAATATTTTAAATAGTCTCGGTTTTATTAGACACATCAACAACCCTAGCAATTGTCCTTTGGAAGAAATGCCACTTCTCTACCATCCCCCCGGTGCTGCTCTCTTACGCCGACGGGGTTGCGCATCAGAGGCGCTGCCTTTTGCATCACTTGCTTGTAGAAGCCCCCGAGCGCAGCTGTGGATGCGGACTGGTGTTCCCAGTGCTTCCCAGCTTACTGCAAAAATGATCGCAACAGATCCATTGGCCGTGTAAAATAACGTCCCTATTGAAAAAAAAAAAACAAAAAAAAGCTTTTTCTTCTCCTGAATATTTTGGTAACGTTATTACATCATCCCCACTGCTCCCACCAGCAGTAGGGGTGAACAGACATCTCGTTACTTTGCAGAAAGCAAAACAAAAAACAAAATATAGAAAAATCTGTACTTAAAATACAGGTTCAGTATAGCTTCCAGCTGGCCCCAAGAAATTGCAGGTCTGTTATTCTGCATTCCCAGCAGCGCATCGCTGCCCCGGAGGCTGCTGAGTTAATAACTCCGCTGCGCAGCATCCAAGAAAGTCATTTGTTTACTCTGGTGTGGTGCATTTACTAGATCTTAATGTTCTCCACCTCTTTGCTAATCCTAATTATAGCAATATTAAAAGAAAGTTCTCACTATGAGTTTAGTGGTTTTGGAAACTTTTGTAAAAGGGGGACGAAGAAATTTGTTGGATTGAGTTTTTAGCGCGTTTCCATCACAAGCCAAAATGTCCCTTCTAGTCCCTGATTTTAATTTGTTTCAGCTAATTGTGTGAATAGGTCATTGAATCAAAAGATGCAGTATGAAATTTTCTGTCAAGATGAAAAGCTGTAATGAAAAGCTAATGATTCTCATCGGTCGGCGGGCTCCTCTGATGCTTTGTCCCGGTAGGGGCTGGTCACAAGGAGGAACAGCTCTGGGATCAGCGCCACAGCATTTTGCCTTTTCCAAAAGAAGCCTTATCAGCCTCTTGCGTTGGGCAGGTCGGCTGGTTTCACACCCAAAGGCTGTGCCTGCCGCCCTCGGTTCCCAGTGGGTGACCACCACGCTGGTACGCCTTCGCTTTTGCACTGAATCCTGGTGATAGAAATAGATTGCTAATATTTGCTTATTGTCTGGAGGAATCCCCATCCTCTTTCTTGCCTGTTCTTGGCACTGCCCTTAATCCCACACCTTTTGCCATTAGCAAACGAGAAAAGGGTGATGGCTGGCACCATTTTTAGCATTGCCCATGTCCTTGACGCAGCCGTGGTCCTCTCCACGCGTGGCTCCGGCCGAATCCCTGGGCAGCCATTCTTAGCGTTCCAATATGAATGCCAAGAACTGCTTTTTTTTTTTTTTTCTTCTCCCTTCTTCGGAAAGGGTTGGATTCTTTTCAGAGAGTTATTTTTCACCCACAGGAACTACATTACCTCCTTTAAACACAGAAAGGAAACATTCTACGTGCCAGATCTTATCTTCATTTGCAGTTTTAAACATCCTTGCGCATCGGTGAAAAATGTCTTTTAATTAGGATGAAGCTGTTTGGAAAGCAGGATGAAAAGGGGTGGAGGCAGGTTCATTTGGAGCAGCGATGTGTGATAACTGCGTGTGTGTAGGGGCTCGATATAACCTTCAAATGCTGCTCTGCGGTAGCAGCGGGATATTCTGGAAGTAGAAATGGAGCCTCATTTCTTTTCCAGAGCAGCAGTCAACAGGTTCCAGAGGTCAAGGAAAAAACTTTGGTGCTTTTAAAATTTTTCTTTCTAAATAAATAATATGTGTGAGATCAGCACTGACAAACGAAGTGGCGTTGGTGAAAGCCCCCCGTGCTGGGTGAGCTCTCCTTCCATGAGAGCCAGTGCCGGCTTTAGCATCCCATCCCGCGTCTGGAGCCTCTTGGTTTTACACGGCAAAGCACTGCTCTCCTGCGGCGCGTGAGACGCTGCCGGTCCCTTAAGCAAAACAGGTGACTCGTCAGTATACCATGGTCTTGGGAAGTTACTAAAAAAAATCGCCTTGCTTTCGCCTTCCTTTTATTACACTGCAGAGCAGCACATTCCCCTCTCTGAATACTGTGTCAATTTTTAAATCTGTACTTTGGGATATTTAAATGGCACATGTGCCCGTAAAGCCCCCTCCCGGGCCACAATAAGATGCATTTCACGGGTGAGACATTTCCCTCAGCTGCACATCCAAAAGCTCGTGTCCTTGATGGAGATCTCAGGGATAAGTGACTTGACCGAGTCCAACCAGTAAACCAGCAGCGCAGCCTGAACCTGGATGGGGTCCTGTGGTTCACCCTGCTCGTCCTCACACTTTGCTTGTTCCCTCCTCTTCTTCAGGAGCCCGGGGCTCATTTCTATTTTCTACGCCTTTATTAGCCTCTCCCAACATAGTTCCCTTTTCAGAGCAATTTTCTCTCGCAGAGTCATTTCCATTCGCTACAGGTAATTGCGCTGCCTCCGCGGAGCGGTCTGGAAGGGTTTATTGCCTTTTGTTCAGGCTGGGTGGTTTTGGAGCAAATTGGGTGCTTAACATGGCTGGTTGAAAAGCAGGATTAGAAGGCAAAAGGATTGCTCTGCGTAAAACCAAGAAGCAGAGAAGTTCAGGAAGCAGAAATGCATTCGGGCGGGAGGGCGGCATCCCGCAGCAGCTGGCAGGACGGATGGGCTTCAGGCTTCAGCCTTGACCTGTGGTTTTGCCCAACGTGTTCAGCTGAGAGGCGGGATTTTTATTTCCCCGCACGGGAGACGCCAGAGGAGCCCGGTTTCTGGGAGGGTTTGAATTCCCTACTCCCACTACCTGAAGACGCCTCTTTGGATCAGGTCATTTTAAGGCAATTTATGTTTAACACCAAAATAACTAGGTTTTATCTGTAGAGGGGGGTAGGGGGAAAAAAAAAAAAAAAAAAAAAAAAAAAGACCTTTTTACCAAGGTTCAGGTCAAGGGACACCCTCAACAGCAAGAAACCCACTTGAGTCCTTTCTGTAGGTTTCTATAGCTCTGAGTGTTGCTGTCACTAGGGCCATATGGGTCCCTCCTCTCCCTCTCCCGTTCGTGTCTCTGCGGGTGTCAGCCTGAAACGCTCTGAAGCCAGACTCAGCGTGAGTCAGCACGCCAGCCTGTGCCGCGCTGCTCCTTCCAAAACTTCCAGCTACTGCCTGATGAATTAAACATGTCCAAGTATTCATTCCACCAGCGTGCTCTCCGCTAGGCTGCTTTCGAGGCTTTTTTTTTTATCTTCCACCTTCAGAAAACTAGACAGAAACGGGGAAATCCTTGCGGTGCAGTGTGTGAACATGGAAGTTACAGGGAAATGGGGATTCCAGAGCAAAGGCAGCCACGTGCAGAGGTGTGCCGGGGCCGGGGGGGTGTGTGTGTGCCATATTCTTAAATTCCTGATAACAGGAGGGGATTTTATACATTTTATCCTTAAGAAACTGTGAAAAACTCCCGAACAGCTGCGTGGTGCTGCTGCGCATCTTAAAGACACCTGTGAATCAGAAGACGGTGAGAAGAGAGGTGTGGAGGATGTGCTAGATGACAATGGATGTCTAAGTGATAATGGGCTTGAATTATAATTAATGTTAATGGATAGCATTTGTATGTACTGCAAAGAACATGTTCTGAAAGAGAGACACAAAAATAGATTTTTTTTTTTTTTTTTAAGACATGAAATTTTAAACTCCCAGGACTAGACATCGGAGCTACTATGCAGGTATTTTATGCATTTTATCTACGGGAAAACCTTGCTTTTCAGAAGCTTGTGGGGACTGGGAAATGTGTGGCCTATTTTTTTTCACATCCTGACAAATGAAGGATGCTCCATCTACCTGGCAGTGCCAATAGGCGGATACGGCTAAAATTTTTATATTTTTGTGCATTGAAATCCAGCCACAAAGGTGATCGGAGCCAGAATAATAAAAAAAAAAAAAATTAAAGAGCTGTTCTATAGAGGGTATGAAATGTCGGGGAGGAGGTAGTAACTAACAGTGGTGAGGAGGGAATGAGTAAAATGAGGTTGCGTGACTGCGAGTACACATGGGTTCGTGTCCTTCTGGCGGGGCTGGTTGTGCCGCTTTCTCTCGGCGAGGTCCCCTGAGGGGTCATTCGGTGGAAGGATCAAGGGAGAGGAGCCTTCCCTCTGGCTCAGATGGCAGATGGGGCTGCTCTTGGGGCTGGAAGTCTCTGCTGCGGCACTAGCCCTGATTCATTACAGCAGTCGTTAGACTGGAAACATAATTTTCCCATGCGCAGTGGTGTTACAGCCCTTCAGAGTGATGGTGCCGTAGTCCCTTGGCCGTACCGCCGCCCTTGCTGGCCGGGTATCGCCAGGTATTTATAGATATGGAATAATTCTTCTCCGAGTACCAGACATGGAGAGAAAGATCTGTGTGAGTGTATCATGAAATACTTCCAGCTAGACTGTGAAAATACTTACCACTTGCCTTGGTTGGTATTCCTTCGATCTAGATTTATGAATGCCCACTGCATATTTTCCACCAAATATTTCAGGGGTAGCACCTTTGCATGAATATTTACCACCTGTATTCCAGACTATTTCCCTTCTATGGCAAACATTTCATTACATTAAATTTCGCTGTCTAACATGCAGGGCTAATGATTTTTTTCAAAAGAAAAACGGCCATAGAGCTTTATGAGGATATTATGAGGAATGGGCTTTTGTTCTTGTATTGGATTTTTCAGAACTTTAATTTCATGTAATTTTGGAAAAGACAAACTCAGGTGCCAATCATTTGTACCCTTGCTCAAGGGACTGTATGCCAACAGGCAAGGGCTCCTATTTATTTATTTATGGACGGACTACACAAATGGGGCTGGAGAGATTTATCTTTTCCTAATTGGAAAAACAGGTCCTGAGTGCTGGTCCCTCACGCACACAACGTGCCCGAAAGAGCTTTTATGACTGTGCTGTTCCGTCGCAGACCACAAGATTGCATTTCTTCCTCCCTTTCTCAGACAACCTCACTGGGGAAAAGGCACTTACTACGAGGTGCAGAGTCTTCCGAACACAGAGGAAGATCAGGCTGGATTGGTGAGCTGCTATTAATACATACGGAAATTAATGTGTGTGAGACAAATAAAGGCTAAAGTAGCCCAGAAAAAGCAGGTGATAGGAATAACAATAAAGGTCTTTTTTTCTGGTGGCTGAATCAGACTCCTCAGACCTTTTGCCTTTCTGTTGATGGCTCCTGGCAGGTTTCTGACCATGAGCGTTTTAGTCCCCTTCTGTAACGACCCTAAAGACTTGAGATGGGATTAATAAAGATGCTTGAGGTGGGATTAATAACAGTTCAGATTTAGCGCCAGCTGCATTAGATGACTTCAGTTTTGCAGAGCACATGCTAATTAAGTCCTTGGACCTGGCAACGTTAATGGCCTACCTTCCTTGGTGTAAGCAGGAATAGAATTCCCTTAAACATTAGAGGGGGTGATTGATGAGGACAGGTTGAAGCATGGAAAGCTGTTGGGTAGCTGTCAAGGAAAATGCCAAAAGCCACAAGGTTTGCAGCGGTCCTACGTGCTGGAGTCCCCCGGGGAGCAAACATCTCGTTCACTGCCTCCGAGAGCAGCTCGCTTCGACGGCGCTCCTGAGACAGGGCTGTCGTGTAAAGGAATGAGCTGACCCTCTCTTCCAGAGGGTGTTTGCAGCCCAAACGTGTTCCCCCTTTCTCTCTTTTTTTTTTCCCCCTCTATCTTTCTATCCTTTTTTTTTTCCCCTCTCTCTTCCCCCAGATAGAGTCTGTCCTTTCTCCTGGTGCATCTCTTCGGTTCTGCGTTAGGGAGACTCTGGCATAAAACAATCCCAAAACCCAGCGGAAGAGCCTTAACTCAGGGATGCTTTGTGGGGCGCGCTCCAGCCCACCCCGGGCGAGCGACGTGGCCGTGTCCCCAGCCCAGGCGCGAAGCGGCCGTGGGACGGGGGGAGTCTGCCCTGCAGACGCAGCAGAGCGCAGCAGCGCGGGGAGCGGGAGGGATGCGGTGGGGACCCTGTGGCACTGGGGGGTGGGTGGCCCCCGCACGTTAGCGAGGTTCTGCTCTACCCCTTCTCCTCCGCGTACGAGATGTTACTGAAGGGGAAGCTTGTGTCCTAGTTTCTGCCTCTGGGTTTCTTTTCTGTGCGTGTTTTCTTGCAGGAAAGGCACAGACCTTTCTGGTTTACCTCTCGGAAAACCCAGCGACGCTCCGGGCGGGGGATGTTACTTGCTCATACAACGACCTTTTTCTTTTCTTCTGCTTCTGTATTATGTTGCTCCGGTGCATCAGCCCTAAAATGTCTTCCCGTCCTTCCTCCCCCCCCAGTAGGAAACTCTCCTCTCTGTTTGCCACCACTATTTTTGCTAAACTCATATGCTGCCTCTCTCTCCTGCATTTGCAGCGATGCTCAGAGCTCAGGGGACCTTTATCCTATTGCTAAGTGTGAAAAACATCACACTTAGAGGAGTGGGGAGAAAGCACACGCATTTATGTATTACTGACTACGCCAATTAAAAAAAGCACCGAGAGCAGGGACTGCTAGCCCCAAACTCCCAGGGACAGTCACAGCAGCCCACTGCACCACCTCATTTGCACATGGATCATAAAACATCCAAAGAGACAGACCCCCTAACGCATCGCGCCGTGGCGGTGAGACCCGCACCGCTCCCTAGCGGACGCTGCCCCTTTGCCGCGGGATGAATTTAAGCTAAAATACCAAGTTGCACATAATTTCTGGATCTGTTTCTTAGCATTGCTGGTACCCACTGACACTAACTACTCATGGTACTTGCCTCCTTCTGTTGCATTTAGTCTCAAAGAGATTTAAAAGGGGGGTCACTACCTTTAAGCCCCTTCCACGGACACAGCGGTGGGGTTAAGAATAAGAATGAGGAGGGAAATGAGCCTTAGGAGTCTCGTGCCCTGCCCATTAGGAAACACTTCCATCTGTTTCACAGGGAATCAGCCGTAGATCTCCAACCAGATAAGCTGTTCTGATTTCTTTTGTCAGTGCTGGCATATTTACAGTACTTTGCTGGCACACTGCTTGGGAATTACAGGCAGATCCTCTCCAACATAGTGGGAACAGGCGCATCACAGGCTACATACTCCTGTCTAGAGGCGCTTGGCAAACCACAACTTGTAGTCAATCAAGGCAGGATTTTATAACCACTTCTACCCCCACCCCCTTCTCACATCCCTTATTTTCATCCTTGCTCTTCAAAGCAGGATGATTCACATGTTATAGTAACCTACATTTGGCTTGGCACCACTTATGGGCTATATATAGATGACAGAGTCACCCTGTTCTTCCTCGTTGATTCATTTTGGTGTTTTGCCTTTTTTTTTTTTTTTTTTTTGTTTCTTCCCCCAGACATGGAGCAGTGCTGGGTGCCCCATGGGCTCAGAGAGGAGCTGGGAGGTTCAAAGAGACGCCCAGCATCACAGCTCTGACCTGGGTCCGGTCCAGAGCTACGGTCGCTGCTAAGATTGGTGGGCGCCTTTTGTGGCTATTAAAGAGGTCTGCATTTTAGAAAACCCCACATGCTCTCCTTCCAGCAGTCATTTCTCTCTGAGTTGTTTCAGATTGAGAGGCTAAAAATAAAGACAAATGAAATCACGGTCGTTCTGCAGCAGATAGTGGGCAGCCTGCTCCCATCAGTGGATGCTGGTGGCTTGCACGTTTCTGTGTGGGCGTCATGGCTCTGCGGTTATCTTTTGCACCTCTAGAACCAGACTATCCACAGAAATGTGTCTTTTTCCTTTTTTTTTTTTTTTTTTTTTTTAAAGCAAGCTGGCTCAGTTCCTTCTTTCATCTGAAACTGCAGGAGCCTCCTTTGTTCCAGTGACTGCCCGTTGGGAAATACTGCCCCGTGTGCCCTGAGCCTCGTGCCCTGATAGAAAATGACCCACTGACAGCACCGCAGAGGAGAAGAGCCCAGCTGATCTCCCCCTTTCCCCCCTCCCAAGAAACAGCCTCGCTGCTCGGCGGTCACCGTCCGGGGAGGTGGCAGCTGTGCTGCTAAAACAGCTTTATTGACGCTGGGTGCGATCAGCCAAGGGCTCCCCCAGCTCCCGGACATCACTTACCAACAGCCTCGCCCGTACGTCCTCATAGCGGCTCCGTGGCCGCGGGGACCGAGGCGAGGAGCGCAGGTGCTCCCCGGCCCCTCTGCCTGCTCAGTGATCGATACGGCGTTGCAGGGAGCATCTTGATGAGAAATCTATTGGTAAAATGATGTTTCACTAATGGCAAGCGTGGTGCCCGCCAGGATCTTCAAGGGGAATTCAACCTCTGGCTTTTAGCTGGGTAATATTCATTTCAGATAGGGGGAAAAGACAAGATGAGATATGTATGTATGAACACTGTTGGATTTTTCTTATTTCTGCCAAGATATTTAAAGTACTTGGACGCAATGGCAGGTGTAAGACATTACTGTAGATGAGGATGAGACCTGGTGGAGCCTGAGCCACTCTGTGCTTTGGTTTGCCTGAAGGCAGCTCTGTTTTAGCTCTGTTACACCAGCCGTGAAATGGGGAATCGGGAACGTTGCACCCCATCCCGCAGTCCCTGCTCACCCTACGGGCTTTGGTGGCCCTGCTCACCAAGGGATGCCTGGGAAGGCATCTTCCCACCCGCCCTGTGATGCGCTGCTCATCTGTTGGATGTGAAGGGTCAAAGGAGACGCAGGAAAGGATGTAAAGTTTGCTCACAGCTTGCTCACCTTCTGCTTTCTCTGCGGGCACCTGTCGAAAGATGGATGGCTCAGTCTCTATGACACGGAGCTCTGGTTGAGGAGACAGGTTTCATTCTCTGTTCTGCTCAACATGTTCTTTGGGGTAAACCTAAATTCTCTGCCTGTGAGATGTGGGTAACGGTAATTGTCTCCTTAGAGAGCTACCCGGAGGAGAAATGCATTAGACAGTGTTGGACCCAGATGCCCTGAAAGGCGCTGAACCCTACTTGCTGTTATAATGAGTTCCCTACACAGCCCATCACAGGTTTACAGTATATCTCGTTCCTGCAGATTATCACCACTTGAAATATTGCAGCATGTGTCAGGCCAAAACTTGCTTTCCTGGCTCAGTGTTTCACTGCTTTCTTGAGCAGACTCTACCCCCTCCCATTAACCAGAAACGCCTTAGTCATCCGCAGCATGCTGACCACGACGAAAAGCCCGGCTGCGGGAAGGCTCCGGGGCTGGCACCAGCTCAGATAAACTTTTCTGCCTGTAAGTGCACAGGGGCGCAAATCAATGGCCGGTAAGTTCGGGGAGAGGGTGAGACAGGCACAAGATTGAATTCAAGGCAACAGAGCGTTTCTGTCTGCCTTTTGCAGCCCGGCTTGCATGGAACCATCTGCATCTCCTTTTCCACCAGGTGCTGAGCACCACGTGGAGCTTTCCCTTCTTCAAACTTTACGGTATTTTTCATCAGACAGGATTTGCCCTGGCTGTACTGCTGGGGCTTCAATTTTCACTAAGTAATTGATAACCAGAGGGTCTGAGAAAGCAGTTCTTCCCACCTCTGAGTCTTGGGTCCCCCCTGCCCAGCGATGCGACACGCTCTCCAGCCCTCTGGGACGTGAGTAGGACTACTCACATGATAACAGCAGCTGTGCCGGAGCGAGAGGTCAGTGCTTTTAGCCATTGCTAACACCCTGCAGGCACTGGAACAGCCAAGCGGTGGGGAAGAACCAATTCTACAAACTTTTTGATTGACTGCACGGTTTTGTGCGCAAATCTCAATGCTGCTCACTGACAATATTGATCTTGATGTCTGGAGCAGATGGGCACAGCAGGTAAGGTTTGAAGATGGATGCAGGAGACAGACCAGTGCCCTGATACCGGGGAATGACTGTCACCTCGGAACGCCCCTACGTATTTAGGGTCAGAGTCCCTGAAAGCATAAATTTGCCCGGTTCCTCTGAAGGCAGATCTGCCGGAGGGAGCAGATGCTCAGCTGGTGCAAATCAGCTTTGGTTTGCAAATCTGTTACCGTTCCAATGACTTCCCCCTTTTATGTCAGGGGAAGATCAAGCCCACATGGGCCAATTTCTGTGGGTTGCCGGTCTCGGTGAGCATTAAGTTTTGGATCAGGCTCTGCATCTATAAACTCCTCAAGGAGAGCAGCAGCCAAGCTGCTCCTTAGGAGCTGCAGCTCAGGCGACACTGCCCAGCCTGGTGACAGGTCCCCGAAACAGCTGCCGGCTGCGGCCAGCGTCGTTCATCATCCATCAGACCTCACCCAAGAACAAACTTCCCTCGGCTCCCTGCTGCCTTGCTGGCGTGGGCTGTCATGAAAGCAAAAGCCTCTTGCACAGGAAAACATTTCTATTATTAAAGGTCTCGCTCGCTCTTTAGGCGTGCTGCCCTTTCCGAGCGCCGCTGCTGAGCTGATGTATTATTCTCATTCCCCCTCCTGCCCCGACACATCGTTGGCAGGGAGTTTTCTTTATTGTGCATCACTCAGTGAGAAAGTGGGGCTTGGATGTGCATCAGCTCTCATTAATCAAAACAGCTCAGCCTCCTCTGCGCTGCAGCCTGGTAGCTGAGTGCCATTTGCCTTTTTTTTTTTGTATGCTCTCCAGAGCCTGAGCCTGACGGGAGCCCCGGGCTCCGCAGGGACCCCCCGAGCTCGGGGCAGAGCCTGGTGAGGCAATGTCTGCTCGGGGCTGCGTCAGCGTGCCCTGCGATGGGAGACACGTGGGAGGCACGGCCGCAATGCCACCAAGGACACTGCAGAAAGAGCAGAGGCATCTGCCAGGGAACAGAGGAGTCGGGGAGAGAACGGGGTGTTTCCTTTTTCATGGGCTGTTACTTGATCGTGGAGCCGATTTTTCCTTTTAAAGGGACAAACCCAAGCAAATAAATAAATAAATAAATAAATGCACCTTTCCTTTTCTGTAAGATTAAATGCTTTCGTGTAATTGTGCATTAACCTTTGGTCCTGCATTAGGCTGCTGTTGCTTTGCACCCTTGATGCTTTTAAGCCAGGATTGCAATTAGCCAAAGTGGCTCTTGACAGCCTTCCAGGCAACCCCGTACGGGGTCCACATTCCCGAGGGGAGATGGATCACCGCTCTCACGGCTCACCGGAGGCGCCTGGCCCAGAGGAGGCTGGAAAAGGAGGCACCTTCCCTGCAGGCTGGGGCTAAATGGAGGCTTTTGAGTGTAGGGGGGGTTCAAGGTGGCTTTCAGGCTGAAAGGCTTCCTGCTCGGATGCATTTCTTTGCTGAACTCCCACTCCCACAAATTAGATTAACGAGAGTGCAGGGACCTTCCCCTGGGTCTTGATGTACAGCGGAGATATTTATAAGAAAAGCTTTTTAATAGCCTGAGTTGAAAAATCTGGTTTAAAACAAGCCCATCCCCAGATAATTAAATAACCCAGCTATGACTAAGAATATTGATCGGGCACTCGAGCCTCCTCCCACCCTCGGTTCCACGGGAGGCAGAAACCACATGCCCGAGTCGGCTGAATTTGGGAATTTCCACGGACTGCCCCGGCGGGACGAGGTGCAGGGGCTGCCCCGGGGGACGGGTGGCAGTCCCTCCTTCGCTAGGTGCAGGTGTTGGCTGGCCGGGTGCCACGCGGGGGATGGCGTGACCTGCGAACTCAGCTACCCGCTCTTCTCTTTCACCGCCCGAAGGAAATTTTCACGGACGAGATTTTCCTGCCGCTCCCAAGGACTGCAGCGGATGCAGCGCCGTGCCCAGAGCCGTTCACTGTGGCTGTTTCCACCCGCTGACTTTTAAAATAGTCTAGTTTGACTTAAACCTCACGTTTCCTGCTTAAAACATGTTTTTGAAAAAATCAGACAGGGGTTTTTATGGGATGTTTTCTGCCACCTCCATATTCGCTAGTTATTCTGGAGAGCTGCTTAACTCCCAAGAAACCTCCGCTTCCCTGAAAGCCCCTGTAGGTACAAATAAGTGAATAAGAGTAAAACACTCAGGGTGAAACGTTCCAAATTTTCTGTTCAAAATAGTTTTTCTTTTTGATGATGATTATTATAAAACCTGTTTAAAAGAAAGCATTAAAAGTTGCTCTTAAATGACTTTTCTGTTTTAAAGTTTTCCTTCGGAGATTCACGTAGTAAGAACGTAAAAAAGAAAGTCAAGGTAAACGACTGTTTGCAAATGCAAGTTCCAGTTCTCGTACAGCTATTTGCCAAGTTAAATTAACTGCCGGCTTCGCACGTTAGACTCCATATCCTTTGGTAATCTAAATTTTTCTGTGGTGCTAAATGTTAGTCACCAGAATTGATGTTCACATGTTAATATTCCGTTTCATCATATAGGCTCATGTACATGCAGTGGCACACGGGAATCCTAGATCTCTCTTGGCGTACGATGTGGCGTGAACACCGTAACACACTTTATATTATTTAGGTCACATATTTGCAAAGTATAATACAATAACGCAAACCTCTTTTGTCAAGAAACCCGGTGCTTGGGCCAGGTACTTCTGACATCAGCAAGAGATTTTTCATAAATATTAATGCAAGTTGGATTCAGTCGTCAGCATGGGGAGCATATAAAGCACGAAAAAATAAATGTGTTTGCAAAATATACAACCTAATTTTGGCTCTGGTTGTTGGAAATGCAGGGATTACTGTCAGGAACAGAAAGTAAGGGCAGTAAGGTCACACTTATCATGAAAAATGTGACCTGTACTTTGGAGCCTGCGTCTATTTTTTCCCTATCACAGATTAAAAAAAAAAAGAGAAAATGTACGAAACCGGTTCGACTGCAGCTTTGTGTTTTAGGCTTCCAACAGAAAAGAGCCTCTTACCGCCCTGTTTTCTGCAGGCAGTGGATTCCAACTGATACAGAGAAATAAAGAGATTAGAAAGTGTTTGTGTCAGGCTTTGTGTTCCTTGATTTTCCTTTGTGTGCAAAAATATCTCTGATTTTCTAAGGAAGAAGGCTGGGTCGGAGGCACCTTGAACTCTATAGAAAAGAATTGCTTAGCCCATACGTACCTCGCCTGGCAAATCTAATGGGAAAGACTGACGCTCAATCAAAGTAACTGTTTACCTTGCTCCCCACCACAGTAAGATCTCGAAGGTCAAACTGCAGCTTGCTACGCTGCTTTTTTTTTTGTAAAGCCAGAAAACAAGCAGATGATGGTGGAGCCACGCTTCCCAGCAATGGGGGGCGGGCGGATGACACTGAATGGGACGTTTCTGAAGGCAACACAGGTTTCCCACTTGTCCCCTGTTGCTACATCAGTCGCCAGCGGGGTTTTCTGTGCTGCTTCCCGTGCTCTTCTGATCACAAAGCTTCGCAAACCATCTGCATTTAGTGCCACTGGAATATGGGCTCTTTTGAAGCAAAGTGACAAAAAAAAAAAAAAAAAAAAAAAAAAAAAAACCCCGTGG
>JAVKKW010000039.1:3037888-3081927 GCA_034782655.1 Micrastur ruficollis | reverse complement strand
GCCAGGCTGGACGGGGCTGGGAGCACCCTGGGCTGGTGGAAGGTGTCCCTGCCCGTGGCACGGGGGGTGGGACTGGGCGGTCTTTATGGTCCCTTCCAACCCAAACCGTTCTAGGATATGGTTCTCTGAAACGTGCCTGAAAAAGCGATATTGGGATGCTGTTATTAACAGATGCATTAATGCTAATTTCAGCTGTAAGAGTCAACTCACAAGCCCGCGTTTGAGGCAGCTGGGAGCAGCAGCCTTGCTGCTAGGGCTGAGCAATTTTGAGGGATGTGAGGGATTTCCAAGTGTTAATTAAGCTTTCTTTCACAGGTCACTGGGGAAATGCTTGCTGTCTGCTTTAACTTGGCTTTTCCTCTCTTTACCAAGACAGAAATCAAACATTAAGAAATTAAAAGATGGTAGAAGAGAGATACAACAATCAATCAAACGCTTTCCCAGGCAGGACTGACTGACTCTAAGGGAAACCGAGAAAACAGAAGCAACTTCTTCCCTAGATTAAAGGTGAACTAAGAAGACCTTGTTAGCATATTTTAATGAGCTTCTGCCCTTTTGGCTGAGAGATGGTGACTTCCATGTGTTTGTGGTGTAGCTCGTTAAGAAGGGGGTTGGCTTTAACTCGCCTGTGCTGCTGTGGGCTACCAGCCTGCAAAGGGAGGCTTGCTGTGCCCCGGAGGTGGGAGCTGTAGCCTCTGAAAATGTGCTAATGTCAGCACAGCAGCGTCTGGTCAGGCTTCAGTAAATGAGGGGTGACGAAGCAAGATCTGGGTAAGCATAAAGTCACTGGATTTGAGACCGAATCCAAACTTCCCTGGAGCTTTGGCTCGCTATTCCCTGGCAGAGCGGCTGCCAAGTTGACTGCTGAGACCTTTGTGAAGATGCCTTGTGTTCTTAGCCCTGGTGCTCACCCCAGGTGAGACACCCTGAAGGCTGAATACAATTGCTTCAATTTATCTGGTAATACTTTCTTTTCACCTGCTTTGAATCTTCTTACAGGAACTTATTGCAGAAGCGATTGGTAGAGCTTCCTGTTCAATATCCTGGGGAGATATTAAAAAGTAGCCATTGGAGATAAGGGATGGATCTAAAATGGATCCTGCCCGAGACTAGCAGTCATCTAAAAATAAATGATCCCTAAACAGCTGCTTGGCACACACAAGCAACCTGTCTATCCAGAGATTTATTCTGTTTCTGCAGTTTAAGATAATCTTCAGGAGTCTGCTTAATAAATCTGTTTCAAGGTTGGTTTTTTGTTTGTTTTTTTTTTTGGGGGGGGGACATGGGACACAAAGGTAGGTTTTGTTTGTGGGGTTTTCTTTCTGGAAGCCAAGAGCTCAAGGATTGCCTTGCTGCAATGACAGTTCTCTTCTGCAGTTCAGCTCGGCAGGGTGGTCTGAGATGGTATCAGTTGAAGATCTGGTGGTAAATTGTATTTTGTTTACAGGATCCGAATTATTCTTGCCTTGCTCTGTTCGTGCACGCTGTTGTCCTAGGGGAGCTTGCTTAAAAGTAACTTGCTTTATTGTCCGCTGGCAGGATGACTTGCTTTGATTTCAATCTTTAAGCACGCTTAACGCTCAGAGTTTGAAGTCAAAAGCCGCAACGGTGATCGCAACTGACGGATATGGCTCTCCAGCAAGGTAAGCGAGGGCGATTTCACAAGCCAGCCCTTCCTTTATCACCGTCTCGGCAAGGGTGTCCTACAGGAGTGTTTGGAAGCGCTGGCCCTCCGGCACAGACAGCTTTACTGCTGGCACTGCAAATGAGGGCTTTCTGTTGTCTAAGCAGTTGATCAAAAGCTTCTTGTCAGGAAAGATTAGTAGCTATGGAAAAAGCTAAAAATCTCAGGCTTGAGGCAAGCTGATAAATGATGTTTTTTTATTTCTGGATCATCCGTCAGTTTTTCTTGACCATGCCAATGCGAAGGATGGATGAGGTGTTTCTCTGTTTGACTCGCCACATGCACAATGTTCCGCGTGTAGGTGCTGGTCTTGGCTCTCAAACGAGCCTCCAGTCTAAGAAAAAGGCAGTAAGCTAGCACCAGCAATCTATCCACGTTTGGGTGCCTACCTTCATGGATCTGCAAAGGAACTCAGCTGAAGTCGGGTGTAGATGTGCTTGAACGCTGGTCTGCCCTGGCTTGGGTGCTGGGTGTAGAAGGAGGCACTTGGCTTGAGGCGCACACTGTTCAACATGCAAGCATCTGCAGTATTTGTCTTGCCTGAGGCTTGAAGGACCAGACCTCTTTCATTAGCCAATACAATATATATTATACGTAAAACAGGCTGCAGTATTGCTCGAAACAGTGAATGGAACTGCAGTCGTCTTTTTTTTTTTTTTTTTTTCCCTTCCCCCTCTTGAAAGTTTGTCATATCTGGCCCTGCAGTAATAGTTGAACACTGAGATAAATATAACAATTCATAAAGCAGACTGTTTTTAGTTCATGGCTTGCTTCAGCTGACTTACAGTTGATGTCTTTATTTGACATGGCCTTCAGGAAGGATTTCTTTAATTCATTTATAAATCTTGAAGTGTAAAATTGATCTTTTCTGGCTGTTCCTGCTACTTCTCAGCAAACAAATGCTCCTTCCCCCAGGAAAGGGCTTTATATACTTCGGTTAATGATATGTGGAGTTACAGAAACCCTTCGGTCAGTTGTCTAAGGGAGAAGTCTTGGGACAGGACTGTTTCCTGGCTCATTAGGTGAGGAATGACTTAATTTTATTAGAGGCAAACAGGAAGCGTTCTGCTGTGATGTTTATCTCGAGTAATGCTGTGTATCTGGATGCTGCTAAGTGACTTAGTTATCTCCTGTCCTACCTACAAAATGAGGTCAAACGAGCGTAAACCCAAGTTAATTCATTATTGGACCATTTTTCAAAGGTTATTTGTGCAACTGCAGCTTTTCTCCTTGTCAAAATAGGAAGCGCGACACCGTTTTGAGCGTTCTGGAGTCTCGGAGCGTGTAATTTCTTCAGAAATAACTTTGGGAGACGCATCGTCCTTGATGTCTGCAAGAGGCTCGGCAACGTCTACTCTTCTGGAAAAACCTGTTAACACTGAAGACAGGACAGGTATGTAAGACAGTCCATTATAGTCACCGTCTGTGTTGGAGCGGCACATTGTATTTCTAATGACAAAGTGTAGCTAAAACACGTAGCGCTCCGTTTATGCTAAGGTAAAAATGAAGTCCTCAAAGACCCAGGCTGTCTAGTCCAAACAGTGACTGCTTCATGCTTCCCTACGTTACGGGCAGTCAAATAGCGAGGGGAAAGCTTCATCTTGTCCATCACGCTTCAAATATGGCCAAGATGTCCTGGACAACTCAGATTGAAGCAGGGTCTCATGTGGGCTTGAGTGTTGACATAGAAGTCAGTATTTGATGGAATAAATCCTTCCTGCCAGAATGCAATATGGATTTGTTTTGTTTCTGGCTGGATTTGATCTTCCTTCCGCAAGAACTGAGTGGCAGCAGGACAACACTAGACAGCAGGATAATTCTTCTAGGGAAGGGAAAGAAGGGCAAGACAACTTTAATTGCAGTTCTGAAAGATGCTTCACCATGGCAAGCAGATAACATGTCAATAATGAAACGACAGAAATAAACCCTGCATGGCAAATAGCCTTGCCCCTCGCTAATTAGCAAATCTGCTAGAAAATGTCAGGCATGAGCTGTTCAAGGGAGTTCACGCTGCCGTCATCCAGAGGTGTCGGCGAGCCAATGTAGAACTGAACGCGTGCTGTGCCGATAAAGAGCTGAAACCCATTACTCACCTGGACATGGACATCGTTACAGCCTCTGGAGACGGCAGTAAGAACCAGGGCATTTTAAGCTGCAATATCTGGGTGGGGTGAGACCTGTTTTGATGTCTTCCTTCACTTCCTCCCACCCTAACCAGTGGCCGTGTGAGCTCTGTTATGGTTGACACCAAACGGGAGCGGTTTGGTAAAACTCCTGGATGGGATCAGGGGACTGGCACGGTGCCTACCTGTAACAGACTCTCTCGTTTGTTCTCTGGCCGCTGTAATAGCCTCAGGACGGGGCAGCAGTAGCACTGGGAGCCACCGAAGCCTGCTTACAAGCACACAACTCCAAATACTTCCATGAAAGCACGTGCAGAAGCAATGAGCCTCTGGAAGCCCTCGGGTGGAACATGGCTGGCCTTGGATACCGTGCTTTGAAAACTTGTGCAGACTGTTCCTGAAGAAACCTCAGGATGTATGGATTCCAGCATGTACTGAAGTCTTCAGAAAAGCTCTCGCTACGGGAAAAAAAACCCTTCCTGAAGTCTGGGGACTGTTTGCAATCTCTACTATGTGAAGGCAAGCCCTTACAGCTCATCAGGCACCCGACAGGCAGATCTCTGTAAAATACAAATTGCAAGACCTGTAGTTACTTTACACAGATCCTGATGTCTTAAGTCTTACTCAAAAGCTCTGGACACCTTCGTAACAATGTTCTGTTTCAGATTCTCTAGGAAAACACTCGGTGCCACCACCCGGCCAATGCAAAACCCAAGGGAGGAAGATGTCTTGGGGAAGCTTCCAGTGGTGGTGGAATCCCGTACCCCATCTTCTACAGGGGTCCAGCTACCAAAGAGAAAAGTGCATCGATGACTGCACATCTGCTAAGAGCACAGCCAGGGCGATCTTTCTGCTTTCTCCTCTTAAAGAAGGGGTTCAACCAGGGCAAAATCCTCGTGTCCTGCCTCATTACATACTTACTTGCACACTATCACCGAATGCAACAACCCGATGTCTGAGCTATCTCAAGTGTGTATCACGTGCAGATTCTCAGAGCTGGAAACACTTCTACAGGGCCTGGCGAGATGGTCTTTGCTGCGTGTGTAGCAAACGATGCGAGTAGCTGGAGTAGCTGCTGGATGATGCTGAAGCAGCCGCAGAACGGTGCACGCGCTTTGAGATCACCTCGGCTCCCAAGGCAAACTCCTGGCGTGCTTCAGTCTGGAGATCTGATTAAAAGTGACGGGGCTGGTAGTGCTTAAGACAATTACAGCAAAATAAATGAGATGGCAAACCAAGACAGGAAGTCCTATTGATTTTTACTTTTAAAATGGCTTAAGAAGGGTTTTCCTTCAGAGACTTCACCTCTGTATTTGTTATCAGCTGAGAGTTTGGTGTAGCCATTTAAAATTCTTTATCAGTGGCCTGGGAATTTCCATTTCCAGAAAAAACGGACTATTTGGGGGGGGGGGGAAGTGAGATTTAAGGGGCCCAGTAGTTTTCTGATGTGTCTGAATGAGACCTCCTTAGGAATCAGCAGGAATAAGAACGTGTTCAGTGTGCTTCTTGGTTAAAAACATAACTCGCGAGGCTTCTAGGAGCAGCGCGTGGCACTTTCTAGAAATCTGGCTTTGAGGGGATGCTAGAACTGGTCATCCAAACCCTCTTATTCCTGAGAACACAGGCTATTGACCGGTGAGGCAAAGCCTCTAGGACCCAGGTGCCGTCCATGCCCCTGTGAAGGAGCTGGCAGGCGATTCGGGTCACAAGCTGTGGGGACTTACTCCTTGGAGTCCGGTCTCTACTACTGCTCCAGCTGCAGCAGAGCCCTGAGGTGTGGACGGAGACCCAACTGCAGAATTCACTTACAGCCTGTGTAAACTGGGAAGTGTTCGGGAGGCAAAAGGAATCGGTGCGGCAGAACTGCGTTCCCTTGCAGTGAGGAAGGAAAAAGATGATTTAAGATGGCTTTTCTTTGTCTCACATGACAACAATAGAAATGTTCAGGCTGCAGAGCCATAAAAAGAAATTCATTTCATGGACTATGCAAGGAATTATGATGAGATTTCTAGCTAATGGCCTTTGACAGATGGAAGGGGTAATAGAAATGCAACTATTTTCAATGGAAGAAGCAATGAAATGAGTTTTTTTTTTTAAATGATAAACCTTATCACACAAGCTATCTGCTTATTTTGCAAAGGAAGCGGTTTCCGACTGAGGAGGGGGAGTTGAGGAGGTCAGTGGAGCAAACTTCAGAGAGGAAGGCAATTAGGGGTGAACAACCTCAATTTAGCGTGGTAAAATCATTGTTCTTCTCCAAAAGTGATCAGTATTGCTGCAAAGATGCAGTATACTAGTATGTAGCACTGTTCCAGCTTAACTAAACTTCTGGGCAGCGCTTCATGTGTTTAAAAAAAAAAAAAAAAAAGGAAGAAAAATAATATATATATATAATTAAAAAAAAAAAATCACATGCCTGACCAGTTCAGTTATAGTGGAACAAACCCACAAGCTACCTTGCTGCTACGCAACGAGTAGGGTACAAACCGCAATGAACTGTTTGCAGTAGGAGAAAACCAGAGTGGAGTGATTGTCTGGAGTGGGAGGTTGAGTGCTGGTGGGCAAGAAACAGAAGAGAAAGTACAGAGTGTTTTTTACAAGTCCCTTCAAGGCTTTCAATATCAGATTTTCCTATAACCAGACATTAGCTGCCACTAGATTGATCTGTCTGATGCAGGGGAAATAAAAGCCCTTGAAAGGACCATTGAGGAGCAGAAAAAAAATTATATATAGTGATAGAAGCAAATGGTGCCTGTGGGAATGAGTTCTCAAAAGAAATGCCAAGAATGATAGTTTGAAATACATGAGTTTTTCCTGCCTCAGCAACAAGAGATTAACAGCAGAGGCCGTTGTATTAACAGGTGAAAAACAACAACAACAACAAAGGTGCTGAACAAGTAGCATTAGCAAAGGATTCATTGTTGTAGCCCTGTGAAGTCAGAAGTAATTTTGCAATTGTTTTCCAGTGGATGCCGACTCAGACACCGATATTCTGCTTCTTGAAGAGTTATCGCCGCAGCCGTGCACGGGCTGGACCGCCGTTACCCGAGCGTCTTTGCAGAGAGCACAGCAACGTGATATGTGTGTTACGGGTGACTCGGGTCTGATAAATCTTCAGAGCCCAGCCACAATTTGCAGGAAGGAAAAATAAACCTCCTGAATCATGATATGAAGAAAAAAACCCCTGGGTCTGTTGCTAAAGATAGCTCGGGTTGTGAAAGCACAATTTGATTTGTAGAAATTTACTGAGGTGGGAAACTGCCAGACTGAATCTAGGAGAATATAACAAGGTGAAAGTCATCAGGGTGCAGGCAGGGTGGGGGGGGAAAGGAGGGTGAAGACAGAAACCAGACTGCTGCAAATTTCAAACAAGCAGGACTAGACCATCCTTTTAGCCAAAGCTTAAATCCTGAGGAGGTGGGTTTGCTGCAGCAAGACGGCGGCAGCAGCAATGGGAGGCATTTGGAGATTCAGATTTTTTTTTTTTTTTTTTTTTTTGGTCTGTATAAAACATCTATTGCTTCTTCCTTACCCTGGGGTATAACAATTTTTAGTGCCTGAGTGTCTGAGGTAACACCGTGTGTCGCCGGAGCTCTGCTGAGCTCGTGCCTGCTGGAGCGGTACGCGTCGAAGTCTGACCCAGGGGCCACATCCTGAGCTGGCGGGTTTTGGTGCGGTGTCAGTAGCTGGTGATGCTGGATCAGCTGAACGTTTCCTATCTGCAAAAGCACTGCAGCATTTGCCAACGCTGGTCCTGAACACCCTATTTACTGCAAGGTTCGAGGCTGTTGCAGTATACTAATAATGACAAATATTTTTTATAGGGGCCATGGAGCGCTGTAGAGAAAATTGGTGGCACAGATTACAGATAAATCTTGCTTTTCTTCTTTTTATTTTTTTTTTTTTTTTGCAGCAAACTATGTTACTTTTAAATGTACACAGAACACCAAATATTTGTCGGAAAAAGGAAAATATCAACAATATCAAGTTGAAAATAACCGTAACGAAAATTGACTCTTAAAGATACTCGTTTAATGCTGTCTAACAAGAGCAACTGTGCTGAGCCTGAAATCTTACAAGGAATAAAACTTGAAACTGTTGCTTCATGACAGAATGATTATTTTTTTATTTTTGCTTAATAGTGGAGTCCATCCTGAAAATTTTGAGTTCTGTGAATCTGGAAGATTTAGTGCTAGAAATCCCATGACTTTCTTTTTTGACTGAGATTTGGTGTATGGACGCTAAGTGCGTAATTGTGCTAATATGCCAGATACCTGCCAAATAATTTTTACTGGATCTGGAAACATAATTGCTGCTGAAATATAAATGATTGAAAAATTCTAGAGGTTTTCTGCCTGAGTAGGACTTTGACATGTGTATTCTGGCTCCTTATTCTTACAGTGACTGCATCTCCATTGAAGTCAGATAAAACAACCAGCGTTACCCAACACTTGAAAGACTGAGTGGTATTTGCGCTGCCGTTGAATTGTGCTTAAGAAACTATTGGCATTTCAAATCCTTGGCTGTTTTCCTGCAAACTGATACTGTCCCAACTTGTGCAGGTTTAAAAACTGGGGTCCTTTTAACCAGAAAAGAAAGTAAGGAGCACCGGGCGCCCTCATTTTGTAAAGAAGTAGGGCTGATATTCCAGAGACTTGGCAAGGGCGGTGTTTTTCGCAGGTGTACTTCCCCAGGTAAAGGAGCGTACCTGTCTCAAAGATGTATGTTGCATGCTGTAAAGCATCCAGCCTTAAAGAAAAGGCATAAGCGAAGGTTATTTGTGACCTAGATTTTTCTTTGATCCCTCTGAGCCGCTGGTGGCCAGGCAGAAAGCCACCAACCCTGTCAGCATCACTAACGCCTGCACAAGAGGTATGAGAAATGACCGATCACTGGCTTTGCTCCTCGCCCTCACAGGCAGTTTCCCCTCTCAGACACGCTCCCACTGGCAACTCCTGTGTCCCAACATCTGTCTCCAGCGCTGTCATCCTCCGAGGAAAGACACTGAGTGTTGAGGGACTGATGCTCAGCAGCCGCAGGCCGGGGAAGCTCTGCTGAGGGACACTGATGCGACTTGCAGCTGTGGGAAATCCAGCAGCGCTGAAATCAGTGTCCCTGCCGTTTATACCAGTTTGGGATTCACTGTTTTTTTTTTTTTTTTTCCTTCTGTTCAGAACTGGGCTTTCTGAAGTTGGTGGTGGTGTGCAGATTTCTATGAACGACTTCTTTAAGAAGTCCCCATACGCTAACCAAAATCACTGCGGTATGACCATCCTTGCCTCGCGTCCTTAGCAGCTGGTTGTTGCCGTCATCCTCTTTTCCATGTACTGCTTATCTACTCACATGGCATCGGACACGGATAACGATGTATCTGCACAATTGACTCTGTCCTAGTGGGATCCGGAGCTGATTGGGGATCCCGTGGCTAGATGAGGAATTATGAGGATAAAAAGTATGGAAATACACGAAACAGACCTAGAAAAATACAACGTTAAGTTTTCTTAGAAGGCCCGTAGATCCTTTTGTTGCACCTAATCTGAAAGAATAACCAAAATGTAAACAAATTATAGCAAAATCCCACAAACAGGCCATTTTTGAGCATAGCTATCGAAAGGCCGCTTTTCCCCTATGTAGAATTTGGTGCAAAGATTTTTTAAATTTTTATTCTTTATAAAAAAGTAATGTAAGTCTGCAGTGCTTAGCAGTGCTAGAAAACTAACCTTTCTTATTAGAGCCATAAAACTTCACCCACCTAAACTCAATTGCTTATTGAAGCAGTTGAAACACCTCAACCTTAAGGCAAATTATTTCCCGATGTCATACTTTTATTGTACGGCTTTGTGATAGAAGACTGGGTGGTCTCCATCCCCAGCCATGCCCTAAAGCATTTATCTTATTGTTCCACCCTTCTTTTATTCTGGGTAGAATTCAAGGATTTGAACAGCGCTGTTAAATGGAAGCTTTTTTTTTTTTAACATCTTCCTTTGTTTTTTTTCTCTCCCAGATTATCTGTGTAAGAGCATCTATAAATACCAGAGCCAGTCAGGCGTGAAGCAGCCGGAAACTAAATATAAAACCTAAGAAAAAAATACAGGCAAAAAAGAATACCATCAAAAGGAGAAACACCTTGGCTCCATGTGAGAGATGTTCCATGTATCCACAGCAGGGATCCATTAACTTCGCCACCAAGGGCCAGGACTTGGTTTCACTGAGGTGTCGAACGCTTCAGTAAGAGTCAGATCGTGCATAAAGAGCCAAATTTGTTTTCCAGCTTTCTTCACTAGGGCTAGATTTTCCAAAGATTCGCATCCCATCAGACACCAAAATGGGATGTAACTTTTCAAAGAACTCTTTGCCAGCACTAATATAATAATTAAATATTTTACGAAGCGATGGCAGGAGATTAAAATCCTTCCGTTAGCGCTCCAGGATCAGCTTCGCCAGGGACAGATGCTTCCCCGGTGTATGTCACTGGTGTAGAGCTGGGCGTTTCCAAAGCAATACGTTTGCCCTCAGAAATTATCCTCAGAAGTGGAGGAATATGCGGAGACTTGATGGGACCGGGAGAGGGGACTGGCGTGCTGCTTCTCACGCCGATTCAAGGAAAGGATCTGCTGCGCTAGAGGAAACGAAATGAATATTTAGACTGCTGCAGTGAGGTTCGATAAGTGCCTTGGAAAGGATAGTAAATCTCGTATTTCTGGGTTTATTTCACTCTTTAATTGAAGACCATGACAGGACTCCCTGAGGTGTGGGAGTAGGGGGCGAGATGGGATGAGCCACTCCAGCCACAGGATCCAAGAATCCAGTGCAGCTGATGGTGTCATTGCTTTGGTGTTTGTTTTTAAGACCATTAGATAAAACTCTTAATAGAAACAAATATCTTGAAGCCTACTTCATCTGTATGCCCGGTGTTGATTCTAAAAATATGAGGAAATAAAGAGATAATTTATCCAATTCCTGTGATCCTGAAATGCCTGAGGGTTTTTTTTTAATAACAGCAGTAAAACAGATTGATGTGTCTTCTACCACCTACTAAATTCGATGGGTTTGTTTATATCTGGGATAAATTAGCAAAGGCCTCATATAAACAAGGTATTGGAGCTGGCAGCTTGCAAAAAAATCCACGACGTAATTTTTATTTTTGTGCTTTTTAAAAAATTAATTAATTTTATTTAATTTAATTATTTTTTATTAATTTTATTAATTTAATTTTATTAAATTCCTTCTGAAAATGACATGGACATTCAAACTGATCAACGTTCTTGTCCAAAGGGTTTTGTAATCCAATAATCACATGAAGGGTTTTTGTAGAGATCTCACCTAACACCAGACAGCAAACGGTGAGCAACGCAGGAGGTGCGGGATGAAGGCTCAGCGCAGCCCGAGGGCGAGCGCGGTGTATGGCAGCAGGGCCAGGGATAAAGGAAATGTGGAAGAACCTCTAGATGGAGATCAAGACGGGATGATCACCGACCGGTCGCCACTGTGGGCAAAACAGGCTCGACTCGGGGAAAATTAACGTACTTCATCCAAGAGGGATGCAGGCAGCTCCTAGCAGCCCCTCTCTGCCTCTTCCTCCTCCTCCTCACGCTTTGCCCCAGCCCTCTCCAGGGGCTGCAATACGGCAGCCCGGGGCACCCCGGCCTCTCCCCCACTGCTCACAGGGGCATTTCTCACCCTTTTTCCCTGATTCCAGTCAAGATGATAGTTAAGAAAAACTTCTCCCCAGCAGACCCCCAGGCTCTGTGTTGCCCGCCCTAGCGAGGCTGCGCTATTTATAACCGGTACGGCGTGCCTCCATCTGGAAGGCATTCCTTACCAGAGCTGTCAAAATCGCTTTTGACAAGCTTACAAAATAGACGATGCCTTTAATTAAATGGACAGAAAGGCAAACATTGCATTTAAGATCCAGCTCGGTAATTTATTCAAAGACGGTTACAGCCAGATAAACTACATAAGCAGGTGTCATTGGTTTGACAGAAAATATACGGCTGATTGATCTCCCTGGATTCATTTCATTTTGCAGGGGAAACAGGTTTGGAATTTTGAAAACAAGTGACAGTGCAGCCGGCTCACCTGTTCTGGGTGTGCTGGGGTCTGCAGTAACGAAGGGCCAGAACCTCAGCTGCTATAAATTAACTCATCTGCATTGGAACCCAATGATTTCAGCAGCTCCTCCCACCCCCCTGGGATTAATAAAGAGCTAATTAAGGCTTTAATCACTCCTTAATTTCCAAACAAGGAAATAAGATAGGGGAGGAGCAGTGTTTTGAGTTGTTTGACCTGACATCCTTGTGGTTGTACCTTGGGTCAGCTTTGAAGAACCACCCTTTCCCCTGGAGGTTCCCCTTCCTGTGGGCAGGAAAGGCTTGAAGAGGGATAGCAGCCCCCATCCTTGCTGCTTTGGTGGAATTACTTTGATTGCATTACTGGTTGCCCAGAGGCAGAAGAAGAAGCTATAGGCTCTTCAAGGGCCCAGCATAAGTTCATCCTCCCTGGGGTTTCCATTTGTTCGCCAGCATCTTCAGAGCTGGAGTTACCCCTGTGGATGCTACCGGAGCGCTGACGTGTGAGCAGACCCCGATCCGGAGAGGTGAAATGGGGGAAAACCACCATGGCAGCCCTCCCAGTGCCGCTCCACAGCTGGAACGTAAGTGTCTGCTCCTTCCCTGGCTGTTGTGAGCCGCAACACAACGGTGTTTCCAAAGCCCCCGTGGTACAAGGCGCGCTCTCTCCCTCTCTATCACGTTTATTTACTCTCAGCGCCGCAGTTGACCCCTGGCGGGGTTGCTGAGACATTCACTTGTTAGGAGTATTCTGGTCCTGGAGGGATATGTATCGGTTGTCTAAAAAAGTAATGAAATAATTCTGCAGGCGGCACCTTGTGCAGAACAGCAGCGAGCAGGTGTCTGGCCCGAGGGGCATGGGGAGGAGGGCAGGGGTGCCGGCGCAGGGGGGGCGCTTTGGTGCTGTAATTAGGCGCAGGAAGGAAGACGAGCGAAAGCCCATCGTTATTCCCCGAAGAGCTCAGCTTTGCTGGCGCAGCACAGCCTACGCTCCTGACTCGCTGCTCTCTGCTGAGCAGGGGGCTCCCTCCAAACAGAGCTGCTGGGCTCCAAGTCTGATCAGAGCAACGAGGGGCCGCCCGACAGGCAGCCGCCGTCTCTTCTCCCTCCCCTCTTGCTTTGCCTCTGCGCAGCTTGCCGTTCGATGGTATGAAGCAGGCAGGGAGGGAGGGAGGTCACCAGCCAGGGCTGACTTGCTTCTCTTAATCTATTGAGTTTTCAAAGGCATCTGAAGTCGGACCATCAACATCCGATGGTCCTAGATCCCGTAATAGGTGTAAGTCGGCCAAACCGGCCGCGCTTTCGCACCATGCCCTGTTTGGCTCAGCAAGAGGTATTTTTGCGGTTTTGCAAAGGTATCTATCTAGCCGCTATCCTGCGTGGCTGCCTGCCTGTCGGGAGAGCAAGAGCCGCTTAATCTGTGCGCGGGAGGGTGACGCTGTGAAAGGGAACGGCTCTGCCCCCGCAAGCGCACGGTGACTTTGAACCCCTTTTGTGCAGAAGGCGATTTCAATGTGGGCACGTCTAGCGGGTTAGCATATCTTCCCTCTTGTCAGAACAAAGATTTGCTACCTGACGCTTCTTAAAGTGTCATTTGGGGCCCTCCTGCGCTTTGAAAGTCGTCGTCTTGGTGCCGGGAGGTAAGCCACAACTGGTGTAACTGGTCCGCTGGCATACAGACCAGCACAAACTGGTGCCAGCTGAATGTCTATCTGACGGCTCCTATGTTTTTTCTCAAATGTTACCCAATCTCCTAGTTAACAAGAAGCAGATAAGCTGTCATCGCAAGTTCGAAGCCTGGAGTAATAGTAAGATGGGGATGGTGTGATGTGTTTTTCCAGAGGAACTTTTCCTCCTTGTTCCTGCGGCAGGAGTCCTTATCTGTACGCTGTGAGCAGCAAAACAGAGCTGCTTGCTCGGACTTTAATGTGAGTTCACTTACTTAGTCTTACAATTAGCTGTATCCGTGGGGCTGATTCTTCTCACACCTGCTGCCGAAGCTGGGAGTCACGCACTGAGCTGCAGCAGTTTAACCGTGCTCTGACCCCACCGTATTCCAGCCCAGGGGCAGCCCAACCGCATGTCAAGTGTCTTATTTCAAGCTGTTAAGACGGAGAGGCTGTACCGAAGGAAATGTGCCATTTTCATAACAGGACTGGACAAGGCTGGTTATTGGAATGGTCTGAAATCCCATCTGCTCCGGGGTATTGCAGAACCGATTATGACACAGCAATAATGCCTCTTCACCAGAGGTCTGAGCGCGCTCTATGAATATTCATCGTGCCTCTTGTGTGAGGAGCGAGAATAATTGTGGTTCGGAAAGGGAGAGCCAGTGGACAGGGTGGTGATGTGGCAGACGAAGCGGGGGTTTCCCAGGGTGAACCCCAGTCCTTTAATGTAACCCCTTGTTCGGAAGGATTTCCGCTCAGCACAGCGCAGGGTAACAGTAGTTTTGTCTCCTTGGGGCATGCTTTAAACCACTTTGATAGGTATCTTGTCGGCTGTGTCGCAGGACTATCTTCACTGCGTTTACCACTGGATTTATACGGGTGTACTCTGTGAAAAGGGATCGGTCTGAATCTGAATTGAGAAGGGAACTTGGGTGGTTGTATTTATTGCGGTTATTATCCTGAACGCAAAATTGAATGCTGTGTATTTTAAGCGGCGCAGTCGCATTGCTGTGCTGTAATTTTCCCTTTGGTATTGTATTGTGGGTGGCTGAGCAACTCGCTTTAGAATGATTTTCTCCCTAGCACGCAGAGTATTTTCTTTACCAGGAAAGATTACCTTGGACTTGGTAGCAGGTATTTCTTTGGGCAAAAAGTTTTAGCCGCGCGTGATGTTGAACAGGGACCTTGTGACTTGTCTGTTCAGCCATGCGGGTGTTCTGAGGCTTAGCGCATACAGTTGATCGAAGCCCTTTAAAAATAAAGACGTGTCATTATGCAATTAGAGAACTAAGCGCTTATATTGGGAGAATTGGTTGCCTCAAGGCATTAGGTAGAGAATGTGGAGTTGGGCTAAGTGGGTTTGAGTAGCTTCGTTGACTGCTAGTAATGGTCTTACTATGTTTGTATGTGTTGTGTGTAATTTTAAGGTTACGAATGCCAGATCTTGTGCTTTGGCCTCTGACTTTTGCCACCAGATGCCTTGCAGAGGGGTAGAGCGGTAACCATGGGCATCAGCACCTCTGAAGTGGCCCTGCAGAAGTTTTTGCTGTTGTTTGACCGTGAGGAAGATAATAGGAATAGGAAAGACACAGAGTAGGAAAATGAGGAAGACAAGGGGCTTTGCCCTAGAAAATGACGGTGGAAAAATCCTGCAGTAAGACTTTTACAGGTCTGCCTTTCCCTAAAGGAGCTGGAAGGACATGACGTATCAGAACACCCTTTTCTTTGATTGATTTGGTCTCCTAATACGTAATTTGAGAGGATCTGGGCCAGAGTGTGTTAGTGCTGGTAAAAGAAGCTGGTGACATAACCTGAGATGTATAATTCAAAATCAGATTCTCAACAGCGCGTGTGTTCTGAAGTGATCTAAAGAACCAGAAATCAGCTGTAAGAAAGTCTGAAACAAGATTACAGAAATTGTGTAATTTGGGAAAGTGACCAAAACACCAGTTTTTCTGGAGTGTGGGGTGGGGGAGAATCTTAGGAGGAAAACTGTTCTGTCGGAGCCAGAAGTTGTGTATTTACCAGCGCAAAATCTGGGGTTTAGTGTGTGTTGTGTATTCGATCACTGATAAGGAAGAGTCTGAGACAAAGCAAAGCCAACGTTACTGACGAAGTATATTCTAAAGAGTTATTTCCAGCGGTGTTAATAGGCGCAGGTCTATACCAGCTGCTCCCAACCAATATGTCTTCTGGGGGAAAATCCTCAGCTGGTGCAAAGTAAGAACCATCTCCTCCAAGGAACCAGCGCTGGATTTCAATAGCTTATAGCCAATGAACCTGTTCCTGGGCCACCCCCAAAACTGGGGTGTACCTGCCTACTACAACCAACGTCCTCCCAGCTTTCTCCCTGCTCCGGCAGCGGAGTAGGAATTTCATACTGATTACCTGTAGTCTGTAGCTGATATTATCTTGTATACGCTGAGTTTCTACACTGACCAGCAAATACTGGATGAGAGATGAAGGTGCTGCCCCTTTTGCACCCCACCTCTGCCACAAATGAACCCCCAGCGCAGAAGCTGCTCTGCTCCTCACCCTGCTCGTTCACCTCCAGGGCAGGAGGTTCATTTGGGCAGCCAAGAGAATAAACACAGGCTTGTGGACACGTTTGAAGAGCTACTCTGGCACTGGAAATAGTCCAGCTGCTGCCAGCGCTGTTTCTTGCCATTTCTTACACCGCCCTCCCAGTTTGCGGGGCACAAGGTTTGGCAGGTATGAAAAACTCGCTGCGGCGTGGGGTGGGAGGGAAGCTGGGCACCCACAACCCTGGTGGCACACAGCATCTCCCCCCGGCTGAAGCGGCTCGTTGGCCACATGCTCGTACTTGGCCACAGTACGAGAAGGCTGGAGGGCAGTCGCAGGGGGGAGGTAACAAGCCTGTAGCGATATGGAGAGGGGGATAGGGACATGTGAGAGCTAATGAGCCTTCTGAAAAATTGATTCAGTTCCTGCCATACTACCTTTGTTCCTCTAAGTCCTCATAAAGTGTCTGTTTTCTAGCGGTATTCGTGTCACTGTTCACCAGCGATTAACGCCAGATTTCCCTAATGTGCCCTGTACATCAGATGGCTTGAGTCTCCGCACAGAACTGAAGCGCAGTAACGAGGGCTAGACTTCCATTCCTTTTTTCCAGACGTTGCCAGGAGTCTGGATTTTAGGCTACAAAGCAAATGTTTGGAGTACATCAAATCCCTAAAGCAGGCAGCACTGGAATTAAGCATCAGGTATCACCTCTGCTAGAAGCTTCCTTTACGATCCCGAGCAACTTAAATCCAGATTTATAAAACTGTCCCAGAGAGATTTCTGTCTTCCATGGCTTTCAGTGGGATTGTGGTATCTATAGAGTTTTGTGTTTTGGGGCGTGAACTCTTCAGTTCTCAAAGTCAAGAGGTCAGTGGCCGTTGAGACCCAAAGCAGTTTTATGGCTGTGGGCTCTAGCCTCTCCATCCTTACCATCCGTAACACGGCCCTCATGGCCTTCCACTCCTCCCACCCATCCCACCTATAATCCTCTGACCTGTTCAGCCTGGCCTTTCTTTGGGAGAGCAATTATTTCTGTTGATGCAAGGGTCCTTTCTTGGCGGTTTCGCAGGGAAAAAGGCCTTACTGTGATGAGAATTGAGTCTTCGGTACTATACGGTGCCCAGGGCCGTGCCGTGCAGGTACGAGCTGGTCCTCTGGTGTAGCAGGAGCGTCTGAAGGCTTGGCAACGAACGTATCCTCACGCGGAAAAGCTTGTCAGGTCAGTGCGGTTAGGAGGTAAGTGTGTCATGCCATGGATAGGAAACAACCGTTGGGTAAAAGGGAGGTTTTAAAGAACGTTGTGTGAGGCTGGGCTATTGCTGTTGTGTCGATGCATTGCGGCAGCGTGACTCTATGGTTCTCTTGCGTCTCTCTGCTGATTACTACGTTTTATTGCCTGGTGGATGGCAGGATTCGGAGACGGGGTTTTATTGATTGCTATTATAGCAAGCTGATGTTCAGCCAAGTGAAAGGGATTTCAAAGAAAGCTCATTTTGCTGATGTATGTGGGTTTTTGCCTTAAATCTGATCCCTGTCTGATGTGCTCATGCTAGGCTTGAACACTGCAAGAAACCTTCATATCAGGTTGGCTGGTGTCAAGGAATTCACATAAATAAGGCTTGAAGTTTTCTTAATGACAGTAGCTAAGGGAATCTGGCACAAGGTATTGCGTGGACTACTGGAAAGGAAAGACAGAGGGGCTGACACTGCAATTTTTACATTTTCAAAGTAAACTTGACTTAGAACATCACACAAATCGATTCAAATCCACAGAGCAGAGCATTTGTGGTAGCATAGGGAGGAGCATTGAATCCTGAAGCCGAATCCCGAAGCTTTTAATGAGTCAAGCCTACCGCTGAGCTCATGAGGGTGCAATATCAGGACGGGTCAATTGCTGTAAATCTTCTGTGTGTGAAATAGAGTTCAGAATTTGGAAAAAAAAAAAAAAAAAGAGAAGTTAAGCACTAGTGAACATTTCTTCTGCTGTCATTGTTAACTGGAGCTGCACAATGTGAGATTTAAACACTAGAAAAAAACCCTCCCCAGCATCACATTGCCAAATTCAGAACTTGCTAGGCTTTCCAGTTAGTCATAGTAATCCTTGAAATCCCAGTGCCTTTGGTTATGAGCTTGCAGATCATGTGAAACAATAGCTCTGATAAGTGTCCCAAAATAGAAGAGATTTTTTTTAAAATGCTAGATCATTTTTTTTCTCAAATTCTCAGTCTTCCTCATTTGCTTTCATGAGGCAGGAAAGCAAGTGTAAAGTGAGGAAAGAACAGGATTTTTTTTTTTCTTTCTCTGAGAAAACATTTCTGGCTGCAAATTAAAAGGATGTCTATTTTCAGATCGTCAGTTTTGTTTCAGCACATTGCGGTGCTACGTATGAAATGCGGAGCTGACCTCTAGATGTGGGTCTGGATTCAGAATTGCACTGAATTCTTTGGAGAACAGTAGGGAACATTGAGGTTTTCCGGGGAAAAATTAATTTTCTTAAACTTGAAATCTTGCAAGACTGCTTGGGTTTCATGTGGCTTTCTGATCAAGGGAAGTAGGAAATATCATGGAGGAAGCGCAAGCAATAAGTAAAAGAAAAACAACAAACACACACAAACCTCAACAACAAAAAAAAAAAGCTCAGGATAAACCACTAACATGCAACATTTCAGCAGCCCTAAAATCTCTCCATCACGCTCAGGTCTCAGGTCTGAATCCAGAGTTTTGATGGATGTCGCTCGCCTTTGAAAGTAACAGTATTTTGAATATTTGGATCCTTTGGGGTTTGCAAAATTGGGGTGGAAAGGACGCAGAGAAGCCCTTGAAATTAAATTTTCAAGCTCTACTCAGGCCAACACGTTAGGAAAGCAAAATGCATTTGGAAAGAAATTACCCTAAACCAAAGCAGCGTGACTGAGCCCGCCTGAGTCTGATTGCTGAAAGCGTAAGTGGAAGCCGCCGCCGCCACGCTACGCCATTTGCTCGTGCCAGCTGCAGCGGGATGAGTTGCAGCAGTATTCCCTAGGGCCACCAGGGCTTGGAGAGCAGCTCAAAGTTGTCTTCATCTCGAGTCAAGCAATGCTGGAGAAGCTAAATCTATATTCATTTCTTATTGAGTGGCTTCACTCCAGCTGGGGAGGCAATGCGATCCAGAGATCGTATGGAAAAGCGGGTGTGAGTCGTGTTACCTGTTCTCTTACCTGTGACCTTCTTCCTATTAATATCCGTAAATTTTGCCTCTGAGTTCAGCGGCAGCAGGTTCAGGCTGCGTTTGACCTGGGACCCTGGAGGGGACTGTAGTGTCACTTGTGCTCCTTTGCCTTGGTTTCCCTGTGTGCGCAATAGGGCTAAAGATATTTTTATGCCGTCTCCTGAAGTGCACAACTAGCTGCTATGCAAATGGTAAAATGGGCAAACGTAATTATATAGGAGTGTTGCCTAATTAAATGATTATATAGTCTAAAGACGGAGTATTTGCGTTAATAAGAAAGGAAGGCTGGATTGACTCTCCAAGAAGTCCAAGCTCTGTAAAATGGCTGTAGGGTACTCGCACACGTGTACTTTCTAAAGCCAATCTTTGGTATTTAAGAAAACGTTGGCCATGTGGGACAAGCAAGGGAGGAGAAGCGGGAACATATGTGTTTCCACCCCAGAGACAGAACTCCTGCTCTTCCCTCCAACAGGCTTGCTGCCAAAACAGCTCGGCTGATCTACATTTTATCTGCAATGCATCAATAGTTTGTGCAGCCCTTTCCTGGCGCTCTCCTGATTGCCTGTGCAAAGATGCAACCTCACCCAACCCGCCCCAACCAAATGCTGCATCCCAAATGCTGTAACTCTTGGATTGCTACGCGGCAGCCAACTGATGCTTTCCAGCGCCGAAATTGCTGCCTTCTAGAAAGACCAAAGGGCAGGCATCTTCACCTGAAGGAAAACTTCTTGTGTTGAGCTTATCTGAAAATCACAATAGCTATCAAGAAACGCTGTTTATCTGTAGAAGTATTTTTAAGCTACAGCACAGAAAGGGGTAATGGAAGGCTGCCCGATGCATCAAGGAGTCCTTGAGTTGCTGTGTCAGAGCTGTGGCACGTTTTACTTGGTTTGCCAGGCATAAATAAATCATCGGCTGCTGCTTCCATGCACCCAGATCTGCTGCCATTTGAATGCTTTGTTCTCTCCTGTTTTGCGTAAGGTGTGTCTGCGTTGCTGTTGAGGGATGGGACCACAACAGCGTGCGGAACCACCCAGATAAAATAGATTTCGAGGGAAAGTTGGCTCTGGGAATGGATGAAACTGTAGCGTGAGGGCTTTGGGTAGAAGTTGGAGATAGAAAATCATAAGGCAAGTTTGTCTGATATCCTGTATCTTGTATTATAATTTATGCTGCTGCAGAGGCAGTCCTGGCTGCGTTTAACGTGCCGTTGCACTAATATTAAAACTGTGTGATAATAAAGAGGCGATAAAGAAAAAGGGTATAGGGCTTCATAGCTTGTGGTGGGGACGAGGCAGAGCTCAGCACAAATGTCGCAGGCTTCATCAGGACTGTTTTCAAATGTGCATGAGGTAGAAGGTGCCTAGGCTTTGTTTCAAAATCTATGTATAGTGATAAGGAAAAACAGTTTAGAGAAGCTGATATTGGAGCAGAAGTAAAACCGGGAAAGACTTTAGCCCACTACCTTATCAGGGTTAAATTTTGCTAATAGATATTAATGCCTAATTACAATGTCTTGCATAAACCAGAAAGCAAGGGTGTGTTCGGCTGTTCCCACTGCGGAGGGATGAGGCATAAAACAAGGCGTTGAACCCTGGTAGCCCTTCAGGCGCTGTAACACCGGAGTGCAGCGCTCCGCTGGCTCTGGGTGGCTGTAGCCGCTTGGCGTTGCGGAAAGCCTGGATGCTGCTGACCCCTGTTTAGGTACCTGACCTGCTTCGTCCCACCCCCCCAAGGTGTTTAATGAGGGTACAGAAACGGCGAGTTTCAGAGCGGGGCGTGACGGGAGGAGGTCAGATTGCTGTAGTCGCTATGCGGAGCCGTTCCAAAGGCGATGTCGTGGCACCCCAGGAATCTGAGATGCTTAGGGATGTATTAAGGTGCTAGACCATTTATAAGGAGCAAAGGGGAGGGTGTTGGCTTTGGCTTTGCTGTTAAGAGGCGATGCAGCCCCCAACACGGAGCAGAAGAACGGGTCGCGTCTTGGTCTGTCGTGGACCTGCTGTGGGAGTTGAGGTGAAACAGAGGGAGATTAAACGAGTGTGGAAATCTGGGATTCAAATGGCGTTGCTTGTAAGATGATAGAGCTTGTGGATCTCGTGGTGTTAGCCAAGCAATGGCTAAGGGTTTCGTGAAGGGAAACTGGGAGCCGGTTGAATAAAGAATTGAACTGGAGCAGGATAGTCCAGACTGGAACTTGGTGTCAGCTTATGAACTGAGCTTTGAGCTTCAGGCCTGGCTTATTTTGGGATTGCTTTGTAACCTGTAGGCAGGTGTAGGGACAATCTCTGTGGTCGTGGAATTTGTGTGGGTTATAACCCACTGCCAGATTCCCTGGGTTTTGTAAGACGCTTCTTTTATAGGTGGCAGCAGTATATAATTTACCTGGGCATTTTATGAATCTGGTTATTTTACAGCACATGGGGAAAAAAAAAAGGAGATTAAAAAAAAAAGGCATGTAGTAATTAAAAGTCTCTTGGATATGTAAAATGAGGGATCCTTTGCTTACACTGGTATCGGAGGTTCATGGACACATGACTGGCATTTTTCCTGACCTCCCAGGTAGCATTTATCATAAGGGATGTGGATGTGATCAGGAATCTCTCAAACTGGAGGGAGAACAGGCAGTTTTTTTGGCAGGTGTGTCGCGTGCCAGTTCAGTGCCCTTCTTTGGATCCATTTCTCTGAATAAATGGACAATTTCATGAGTTCATCCGTAAAGCATTTCAGCAACTCTAGATGAGGAAATCAAGGCAAGGAGAGTCCTGGTTTTTAAAGGTACCAAATGATAAAGGTGGTAAGACTTACCCGAAGAGGTGGCTGCAGGAATTAGTTGCCTATGTGGTTTTGTAAGTTCAGCAAAATAACTGTTGCTATACCTAGACGCGTACATACGCTGTTCAGCCAAGATTTATCGAAGGCTTTTGCTGTTCAACAGAAACCTTGAACGAGAGTAGAAAAGTCTTCAGCTGACAGCCCCAGTCCAAGCAATACACCTCTTCTGCCTCTTGCGAAGCTCAGTGTCCTTTCAGAAAATTCACTGCATTTAGTCTAAAGGCAGTTTTACTTGAAAAGAAACAACCAAAATCATGCTGGAGGCTGTAGAGGTAGGGAAGACTAATATCAAAGAAAGGGCTTAACCAATATTGTTTCCCTTTGCCGAAGGCAGAGTAATTTACAGTTTGATGAATCTGTAATGAATTAGGCTCATTTAATAGAACCTGCAGAAAGCACAGAATCTAGGTGCTGTATTCAGTGTCTAGGGTGGCTTGGAAACAATTACATATAATCTGTACGTAAAATACTAAGGGGCGTATCCCAGGGTGGTGTAAATCAGTCCTGATGTAGATACTTCTCTACTTTATGCTGTGAAGGCTTTGAAACTTCCTTTTTTTGGGGTTTTTAAATCTGAATATTGTTGTGTGTGGCCAGTCGGTCACGACGTGGTATTTCCAAAATGCTACTTTAGGAATAAGCGATCTATTCACTTACAGCCTTCCCATGAAAACATCCCGTGGTTTCCTTACAGGTGCAGCTCCTTGATCTTCAGGACTTTTAAGCATTTCAAAGCCAAGCTGAAATTTAACGGCAAAGGACCCTGAAGATCAAAAATGTTTAAGGCTATTGAGATCTGTAACTCTATGATATAAAAAACCCCCAACAGATATGCTTTTTGCACAGTTAACATTTTTTCCTGACTGGAAGACTTAATGACTGACTTGAAGGTTGTTCATTAGGTATCTCTGGAGATGGAAGAAACAATAAGAGTGATTTAACAAGATTAAAAAAAAAAAAAAAGCCGGCAATAAATTTGAACATTGTCTAGATTTCAACTATCATATATTGTGGGGATAATGGCATATTAATGCACAAATCAATATACAGAATTAAAGCCAAAATCCCAGTTAGGCGTCTCAAAGCTCTGGGAGCCTTAACCCTGTTTTCTCTCTCCTCTTAGAGAAAGAGTAAGGCGTAGTGGAAGGAGGATGTTGAGTGTGCTGCTGGTATGGATTCTGTCATACTTAGCAAATCATTCTGTTTTCCTCAGAATTGGGAAAGAAGCATCTTGCCAACACACAGATACGGCGATGAAAATTGTGACCTGCTGTATTCGGAGACTTAGCTGTGTGTCTTGCCGTTTTCAGATTGGTGTTGGCAGCAGAGCATCATCTAGCTCCCGTTTGATTAAATGGAGCACATCTGAGCAAGACATGAAGCAGCTTTAATAAGAATCGGTGGAGAAGAGCATCTTCACGCATGGCTTCTAATCCCCTCTCACTCTGAAAGCAGGTCGTGTGGGGCTAAGATGCCCGTTTTTGGCAATACGGCTCATCATCGCTCTAAGTGCTTAACTGTTTATGACTAAACTACTCCTCTGTTTTGTCCCTAAGTGGGAGCAAAGGAGGTAAAGCGAGGGACCGGGCAGCGGATGGAAATTATGCAAGCTTTGCGTAGGCTCAAAGCACCCAAACGGCAAAAGCAGCTGTTGTACAAGTGGTCTGTCTTGGGCTGTTGGCACGACATCTGGTTATGTGCTCTCCTGTTGTTTTTGACATGGCACGCTTCTGGAAAACAAGGGCACTGTTGAAGCCATTGGAAACTTGCCCCTGTATGTATGAAAACCATATCGAACATCTGCATCACGTGTTCAGGCTTTTGGAGATTGACCGGTGCCTTGATACTTACTAGAGAACGGGTCTTTCCAGTCCAAGCGTGTTTCATCCCTCTGTCTCTCGGTCTCGGGGAGAGGTGCAGCTGAGTGATGGACAGTGTGTAGGTGATGAAGGACTGGTGGTTTGGGCAGCCCTGAGACCTGTTCCTGCTTTCTGAGTTTGAGAAGTCTTTGACTTTGAGCCATCCATACCAGCTCCCCCTGGTACAAGCTTTTTTCCTTTATTTGGGTAAGGAAAGTATCGACCAGACGGGACAGTCCCAAACCTGATAAACTTCAAGTTGAAAGAAACCCTAAATAGATGGGGTTTGGGAAACAGATTTCTTGCTTGCGGCTTCCCTTTGACCACGAACCAGCGCACCACTTGCTCATTTCTATTTTTCAGTCCCCGCCACAAAAAGTGGTCTTACTCCGCTGTTACTCATTCGCATCGGAGTTCATCAGAGGTGGCAGCCACCCGTGTGCCGAGCTGCATTTCTGCAGCTCCCCCAGCCCAGCTTATTCTTGCTTTGGGGCTCATCCTGACTTTTAGTTTTCTCGGTTTGCTCCCTTTAACTGTAGGAAAAGTTTAAACGCAACAGTAGATGGCACTCTGTCAACCCTTCTCACAGCACATCGTGCTGAGCGTAGGAGGAGCTGGGAGTAGAAATGTGTTTTTTAGGTGCTAGAAAAGGGGTGCTAGGAAAGGGGTGCAAGTAGGCTGTGAGGAGCTACCCAAGGCTCTGCCGTCCTCAGTGGTCACCTGGATGATACGCTAGGTCTGCTTCGGTAGAGCACCGGTATCGGGGATCGATCTCCTCGTGCTCAGAATAGCCCTTTGCTTTCGGTGTAGTGCGTCTGTGCTCTGCCTGCTCGTCCGGGCAGGACAGTGGGTTTCAAAGCCCCCAACAGCGCAGCCCGCTTGGATTATCCACCTGGACAGGTGCTGTGGCTTCCTACAGCACTTCCACACAAACCTGTTCTTCCAGGACAGCCGCCTTGGGCGAGGCAGAACTGATGCAGCCTATTGTCCCCAAGATTTATATTGTGCTATTTCAACAAGATTCTTGCTCTAGCTCTTTTTGTTGTTTGGTTTTTGGTTTTTTCCTTCCCCTAGAATAAATAAAGCCTTTCAAACTGAAGCCGTATGGTTTTTTCTTTGTGCCCATAAAATATAATCCATCTTCGTCCCATGTGAAATAGACGCTGCCCTTTCAGCCCTCTGCTAATGATTCCTGTTTGGTTTTTTGTAGCAATCCCCAAAATGTGCTTGTGCTTCATTTTACATTTTCCAAGCCTCCGTACAACACCCCCAGCGTGCATTTTACATCTAAGCCTCTTTCTCTGCTGATCCTGCATCTGTTCTCCGCGACGTACCATAGGTGTATAACTGGAAAACCCTATAGTGGAATTAGGAGGTGTGATGGATTAATCAGCCCTGTTGTTTTCTTAAAATTAGCGACGCTGAAGAAACGTCAAGTCAGCATCGCTGCACTGGCCTTAACTATTGGTAAAGGAAAAGCTGCTCATAAATGGGATGCTTGGTTAAATTCTGAACTCTGGTTTAGCATCTTACAAAAATCTCTTGGAGATTTTCAGTCATGTCTTTATACCGAGGTTTGATTTGCTGTATAGAAAAGGAGTTCTTCAGGGGATCTTTAAATAACTATTTATGGCAACAGTTTTCTCCCAGTCTGCCACCGCTTCCTCGTGAAAATGCTACTAATGGGAGAAATCTCCTACCCTAGCTAAATTTCCGAGATTTCAGATAATTGGGTAGAATTTTAGTTATTAGCATTCAGTTTTCTTGTCAAGAAGGTGCTTTTAATAAGCAATGTGGTGAAATA
Organism: Micrastur ruficollis; assembly: GCA_034782655.1. Lineage (NCBI taxonomy): Eukaryota > Metazoa > Chordata > Aves > Falconiformes > Falconidae > Micrastur > Micrastur ruficollis. Next base: position 3,056,152 of record JAVKKW010000039.1, on the reverse strand, counting down.
CTGGGGATCAGAGATTTCCTGAGGGTTGAAATAGTAATTTTCAAAGCTTTCTCAGCTGAGGCAAACTGGCGTCAGTGAAACATTTCTCCTTGGAAAGTGAGAGAATATTATGGGGTTTCTGCCACGTGTTTTGGAGCTTATTTGCACACTCCCAAGGGGTAGCCGGGGAAAATGCATCTGGGGGATTACAATACTGAAGGAAGTAAAAAACCAAGCCGCAGCCGGCTCTGCAAGGTGATGGTCTATCGTCATCTGGCCTGAGGAATAGGATTTGGTGACGGGGACAGAAGCTTTGCTCACGAGTGATAGTCAGTGACCTTCAAGGACAGAACGAAGGTAATGTTATGCCCAAGCATTTTATTAGCACTGTTCCAAGCTGCTTTTCGCCCCCAGTGCCTCCAGGAGGTCTTTATAACGCTCCGGGAATATTTTGTGTTGACTTTGATTACACTTCCATTACCACGTCTGGAATGCGGTGGCCGTCGGGAGGGAACTGGGAGCAGCGTGCTGCGGGTAGCGGGTGTTTCTGTGCGTCTGGGTTGCTCTCTAGCTACGTGGCAAAAATGAAAAAGCTGTGTTTGTGCAGGTTATAATTTGGAAGGAAACCGAAGGGCATTTGGGGTGGTATGACACGGTCCTTCTTAGATGCTAGAGAAGATGTATATTCCACTACAGTAAAGTTAGTCAGTCTATATATCTCACACTGTTGTCTGGAGGTTCCCGTCTTTACCTGCTGAACTCCCTTCCTGAAGTGGCTGAAGAGGTAGTAGTCTTTAAACCTATTTTTTTTTTTTCTTTTCCTCCCTGTTACGTGACTGTTGTCATTTCTTTTGATATGTCAAAGCATGATCTTAGGCTCCTCTCCATCCAGTCAGCTTCAGCAATCAGAATGTAAGGATGACACGGAAAGGGTTGTGAAATGATAACGGCAAGCCTGAGGGAGATGAGGAAAGGATGGTGTGACTCAAAGAAGATACCATCACGAGTTCCCTCGTTAATGAGAACAAGTGGCTGTAGCTAACAGTCTTCTGGAGCATTAAGGTCTAAGCACATTATAATGGACCGTAGACTTTCTCTGTCTCTCGCATGACTTCCATAATGTACGTAGACTTAATCCCAATGCAAAAAATAACGTAACCCTTAATGCAGTAATAAGATTACATGGATAGCTCACGGAGATAGCCAAGCTAAATCAATACAAGCTTCCCAAGTCCTTATTCCCACCTCATGTCCCATTATCTCCCATCCCTTAAGAGAAGTGTTTTCCAATAAAGTGTCCAAATATGCTCGTTATGTTGCACGGTATGCAAGTTCTGGTGCTGCAGCATCAGTACAGCATGTAAGAATGCATGCACATACATATTTATATAATTATGCATGAAAGACAATTACTCAGTACTGCACTTCAGTACTGTTCCTATGGTATCCTTTTATATATATATATTCTTAATAGTCCATAAACACGAACAACTTCAGTACAAAATTGCTGAAGTCAGTACCATTTTTAATAAGATACATGTACTACATTATTCCTCTTCCTGCTCCGCACTCATGTATAAACCTTGCAGAAACCTATTTGACTCCCAATAACTGGGAGTCAAAGTGGCAAGAGGAAATATTAATTCCTTTTCACCATCATCCCTCACCAGTCTAAAGAAATGACAAAATTATGGGAAAGTGTCCGAGCTATCTAAGTAAAGGATGCTGCTTTGACAGTCCGCTTGAACTCTACCGAAGCCATATGAAATATTTCTATTTACTTTAATCAGCTGTAAATCAGTCCCTTACCCTCTGAGCCAAATCCTGCAACTCCTTAATCATATGAATATCCCTTAATAACTTACAGTTCCACTGAAGTGTCAGTTAGTTGTCTGTGTCTGTTGTTCAGGATCAAACCCTGTATCAGCTATGCATGAACGTCGTATACTCATTGCCCAAATGCACACACCACTTTGAGCTGGTCATACAAATTCGTGGGACATACTTAGGGCAAGTGGTACTATTGGTACTATGCTTGTGCGATTTTTTTTTTTTTTTTTTTTTAAATCTTTATACTACATATTTAGGTCATCGTGCAAAGAGATACAAAAATGAATTTATGGGTGATTCCCCCTCCCAGTATTTAACTTTACTCCTCTTTTTACATTTAGATCATTTCTTGACAGACAGCAGATGGCTGTTTATTCTTGAAAGCATTTGTTTTACTGGCACTCCTGATAAAATTACTGAATTGATGATCCACAATATCTGTCACTTCAAGATATCAAAAAATGCTGTGTGGACCCATTAGCACTCACCTTGGGTAAAGTGAGTAGCCGGATAGGAATTACCATATTGATCAAAGCGGTGCTTCAGTTAGTCCAATACCCTTGCTCTGACTGTGGTCACTACCTGCTGCTTCAGCAAAAAGTGGAGTAAATCCTTTGAGAACTCTCCGTACAACGATTTGCTCCCAGGGAAAGCTGCTTCCTGACACTTACTTATCTGTTCTACTTCTGAGGCGGGTCGGGGTTACGTCCACTCTAAACCACGTGTAACTGATATGAATCTGAATGGCTTTGCTACCCATATATACGGCTACAGCTTCAGGATCCTGCTGAGTTATCACCATTTTCCCTCTTATCGGTTTCACCTTTCCTGTTGTCTTGCTTTAGGATGGCAGTTGCAGTCTCTAGGGCAAGCATCCTGGACCTGTGGTGGCTGTCCATCACGCCGTGGCTACAGGGAATAATAATACGGACATAATCAATGAGGGGCTGCTTAGCGCTGGGCTGAGGAGTTCCGTCAGTGTCCGGCGCTAAGCAGAGAAACGCAATGGTCAAGCCAAGGGCATTGCAATCAGGTAATTGATTGTAAGGGTGGAGAATGCAGAAATCTGCTGCTTTGGCAGAATTGGCCCGGCGTACACATTTCTTCATTCACGCAAGAATTTTTTAAAGTAATATAGTTAATGGAAACATTTTAACCTTCTTCCCTGACACACACAGTTGTTCGTTATTTAAGCAGTGGCCTTAGAGGAGATGTGACTTTTGCTGTAGGAGGTAAATAGCACACCGCTTTCTTAATGAAGGTTAAACTGCCTTCTGATGAGAAATGTGGAACTTCTGAAGTTTTATAAAAGCGTTCTTAGGGGAGAATCTGAGTTAAGAGAGGGCAGGGACTACTGCACATGCACAGCTCTTATTAAAAACCGCTTTATATACGCGCTATCCGGTGCCGTCACTCCTGTGCGTCCCCACCGACCTTGAATCCTCTTCATATGGGGGGAGAATTTTACTTGTGTTGTAGGAAAAGAATATAATTTACCATAGTTGAATGTAAATCTTGTGCATTTTTGCTAAAGGAATGTTCCAAGAGCTTGTCGTAAGAAAGTTATCCTGGAGCAAGATGGGGTGCGAATCTAACAGAAGAGTTATTTCAGAATGGATCTGAGCAAATAACCTCATTTGAAAATTTAACCCCAAATAATCTGGCCAAAAACAATTTTGAAGGAGCCTTTGCTAATACGCTTTTTTTCAGAATGAATTTCCAAAAGGAACCTAATCTACAAGAGCCGTTGAGTTCTGGTACTTCCCTGCAAAGAGGAGCTGTGGATGTTTTGATCTCTCTACGGGTTCATAAGGTGTGGTCTTAGTAACTAGATACTCGCAATAATCCCTCGTGGTGGTGATATTTATGAATGGAAACTCTTGCTCTCATAACAGCATAGCTGTTGGATGCCGATAAGGACATGTGGGAGATGATCTTGATTGCCAACTGCTCCTCCCAAGTTGTTCCCACCATTTTAAGCGATGGATTTGGAAATGATCTTGAGTGCAACTCTAGTCCTCTCCCCTTTCTCTTTCTTGCTTATACTAATTGCTCTCAATCTCAGGATTGCTGAGCCCAGCTTCAGTCCATCTTCTCACCAAACTCTACTTGAGAACAATTTTTTGATATCTTTTGGTCTATTACCGTGACATGGTAGTAAAAGGTGCGTGTCAGGGGTGCAGTAAATCTGCAGATTTACTTAATCAGCTTTTGGCCATTCTCGGCCAGCTGCTGCTTTACTTGCACCTTTTGCATTATTGATAATAAAAGCTCAGCACTGCGTATTAAAAACAGAAGAAGGAAGGCTTAACTGCGGAAAGGTCGGAATCAGCTGAAAATAAATGTGACTTTACAGTTCCAAATGGCAATTCCACCATTCTGTTATTCCAATCTGTCACACCAATTTTATACAGTGTGAACAGAGTTCAGTTTTCTGCCGTGAATCTGGAGGAAGAACACAGAGACAGACTTGAGAGATTGATTTAAAAAAAAAAAAAAACACAAAAAACAAACAAACAAAAAAAGGCAAAAAACCCCAAAACAAAAAATCCCTCCAAAAACCAACAAATATAACAATTAGGGGAAAAAAAAAAAGAATGGCAAAGTTCAGGAGCATCAGTAAGTTCTTCATCACGGTGCTAGATAGCTGGCTTTGTCTGGAAGCGCATCAGTACTCGGTATTGTGCCTAGCTAAATCTCACACGCATTTGAGAGCTGACAAAACAATACCTAAACTATCACAAATGGGCTTATTTTCTGGAAAACAAAATGGATTCTTTAAAAAAAAAAAAAAAAATCACGTAAGAAACTGTCATGTGTAGGTTGGGGGTTGATTAGTGCAGGATAACTCCCATGTTCTTCCATGCTCGGAAATAAAATGAAAACCTCTTCTTGCTGATTTAATACTACGCTGCCAAACCAACCCTGATGCAACAGAATGCCTGAAAATTATATAATAGCTGCGTTGACTTGAACGCCTTTTTTTTGTGATCTTCCGTAGCGTTCCGGTATCTCTGGCTGCATGTGGGCTCTTCGCATCGAGGCGAGTATCCCCATTGCTAAGCAGCCGTACGGGAAAAGCGGGGTTATGTCGAAGGCGGTCTTTTGCTTCCCTCGTAGGTATTTTTTCTCTTCCGTAAGACCGGACCGTCACATCAGATGAGGGATAGTTTTCATGAGTTAGTTCACTTTGAAGTTACCCATGCCATGTAGGGGGTTTTTCCCCTTTCCCCCCCACATTTTGGTGTTCTCCCTTGGTAGGTGCTTATACCTGTAAGAACTTAGTTCCTCCACCCACCCATCCCCATCTCTCCCTGACTTCATTGGCTTTCTGTGGAAAATGTTTTAACTCTCTCAGCATCTTCAAAAATCTACTCGTTAAAGTTTCGATGACATCCAGTGAGACTTCAGCTCTTAACTTTGCTGCATGTTGAGCCAAGTGGTTTCACACACCTTCACCTCCTCTACAGTAATACACGGTGTCCTTCTAACTCGGTAACTGCCCACGTGCATGTTTTTCCCTTGGTAAATGCAAAATGTCTCACCAAACCTTTACCAAGGGCCAGCCGACATCCTGTTCTAGACGGTGGAAGAGCATTACAGGGTGGCTACAAAATAGTTTTAAGAGTATTGTTCTCACAGTGCCAAGTGACCGAAGAGCTTTTAACATTTTTATTTTTTTCTTCTGCACGTTTACATTCGTCTCATGACTTCCACTTATTGCCTGTGTGCGTTATTAGCAGGAGAGACATAGAAATTTGCTCTGTGTATTAAACCATTTTTGTCACTAGACAGTTTGTGCTTCAAACTCTGCTATCGAAGCAGAGAGTTCATTGCTTGGAAATAGTCTTTCATTGTAATGCAAAGAATGCAATTATATTTCAGAGAAGTTTGGGTTTTTTTTCTGCTCATACAGTTTGTCACAATAATTTCTCTGCTAGCTTTTCACAAAAACTTTATTTTTTTTTTTTCGCTGTCAAACAGTGTCACGTCTCCATGTGACGTTGGATAAGCTCTGAGGTACAATCCCATGCTGGACATAATGAGTGTTACATTTTGTGCACTGGTTTGCAAAAGCGGCCAGATGAAATCTTGCCTTTAGCAGACACCTGAAGGTGTTGGAACTTAAACATGAGCATCTGAGCTCCTTGTTTAGCTCTAGACGTGGATTTTTCCGAACTGCAGGCGTTCAGATCTGGCCTGGGGGACATTGCTCTGACTTTTCCTTCTGAACCTTATGGCTTCCCAGGTGGGGAGCGCTGTGTCTTGTTTCTCATTCAGCAACGAGCGTTGCCTGAAGACTGAGCTCCGTGGACTGGTGTGACACCTTGCCAAAGTAAGAGCTGCTCTTCGTATCTGTAGCCTTCCCTCTGACGTAGAAATGCATTTGTTTTCTGATAAGAGAGTTACCCCATTGTCAACCGAAAAGGTCTATATTGAACGTGGAGCAAAGCAGCCACGTACACTCAGCTTTGGTAATGTGGAACGATGCAAACTATTTTCAGAGGGGATGGATTTTTGCTACCAACCTAAAGGGACCTATCATAGAGCCGCTCTATATTGAATCAAGCCACGATCTAGGAACTGATATCTTTGCTGGAGACAAAAAAAGCTCATCTTTAACTGGGTATTTATCATCCGTAAATGGAATCATTCTTTACCAGAACTCTGCTGGGATCGATGAATCAACTTTAAAAAAAATAAAAGTCAGGTATTCTGCGTTCATATGAGACAGTGTTGCAGCTAATTGAGGCTCATGTCACTGCAAAACTCAGCACAGCAGGCAGCCTGTGTCTATGCATGAGATGGGAAGGGTTTATTAGAAGAATGGAGGAAATACCGAAAACTTCCTTCGGTATCTGTCTGCGATGTCCTTGTACAGCTACGACAAGTAACAGCAACGAGCGATACACCTACATGCACATGCCATGGTAGCTTCGAACAGCAGAAAGAGACAACTCAATTTCTTCCGAACGCTTGTGCTTCAGCATTGTTTTGGTCTTAGTCAGCTTGAAACCGATTGCAGTTTGCAGTTCAGTGTATAGATAATGCCCGAGAGCTGCAGCTTCCCCCTGGTTTGGGGTGCCCGAGGAGCAGGCAGTACGAGGGGAAGGGGCTGAAGGGCTCTGGGCTGGCAGTATCTCTGCTCTCGGGCAGGGAGCGAGGTCCCCATGCTGCTTCCTTGGGCTGTTCCCCAGCAGCCCTTCCTGGATGACCTTTCAGAGGAAAAGAGGAGGTGACTTGCTTGGTCTACACGCTCTCCCCTAACACAGAGGTGCCAGTTATTGTAGTGGCTTTTGTGGATTAAAGCGTTTACCATTTCAAGACTGGAGTGAGGCCAAGAAACTAATTTCATCCATCAGATGCCTTTCAGCAGGAACTGATGTTGAGGGTAGAGCCTGTTGCTAGACCTTAAGAGAGCAGATGGGTTTCTGAGCAGCTTCTCCAAGCTTACCGAGCTCAAAATGTGCAATACGGAGATGGCAGTGCGGGAGGAGGTGCTATAGCTGCGATCTGCTATCGCGCTGCCAACAGGCTGTTCATCAGGAGCTGATGATGAACTGTACCTGTTTCTTATCACCAATGGCTCATGTAACATGGTCTCACCGCTAGTCCAGTGGCTACCTGACCAGGGAGCCAAGCTGTGGCAGTGAGCCCGCTGCCATGGCTTTTTTTCTTTTTGCGTAAAAAACGCTCACTTGCACAAAATACAGATCTGAAGCGAACACTTTAATAAACCTTTATTAAAATGCCAAGGTCACTGTCCCAGTAATTCTCATGAGAATGGCTGAGGAAGGCCATAAATATTTTTTTTAAATAGGCTCAGAAAAATGCTACTTTCAGGAAAGACAGCGGTGATGTAGATGAAACCCACCAGGATCAGCTATTTCTGTGAAACATGTACACGGCTGCCTTTTTGTGTTTACGGACTGTGTTTTATACGTAACAGGTACCAAATCCAGGCTTTCAAGCACACGCAGAAAACCGGGAGCTAGAACCCGAGTTCAGCTCCAGGCCTTGCCCTGGCACGCCACGCGGTCTCCCATTTTCTCCTCTTGCGTTCATCTAGTTTCTTCAGCCTATAAACATTTGAAGCCTTGTGTTGTCTCCAGTCATGGATGTGAGTGGTACCCAGGGGCTGGCGGACGCTCCAGGTATGGCAGTGGGGAAACGCTGCCTCGCCCCAACGAGCTATCGCCACGCAAAGCTCTCAAAGCATCGCTGTTAAAATTGTGGTCCTACGCAAAACCCTGCTGAAATGTGAAATTCCTCCATGGGCTTAAATGGCTGGCTGGTGGGCATGCAAGACTGCTGTCAAAGGTTATGTGTATTTTTCATGAGGACAGTTTGGGATTGATGGTGACGGTTGTTATCGGCACAGTGATGGAGAAGCTCATTGCTTTGTTTGGGACTTTAACCACGTTGCGTACAGTACGGAATGACAGTAGTGAAAACTAGAGCATTGTATTAGGAGTCGCTGATTCAAGTGAATCCATTTCATTGGGACTAATCTGCTTAAAGCGAAGCGTGTGCTTAATGTCCCCATCTGAGGGCACACAGCTACCTCCCAGGCTCTTCTTCAGCTATGATTTGTGAAGGACAAGAGCCTGGCAGAACGCAAATCTGTAATGCACTGGTGAAGGCGTATCTGGGGTCCCTTTCTCTTTCCAAATCACAAAGGATAAGACTTGGTTTTGCCCCCAGCCACAGACCCTCTCAGCTGATGCTGTAGCAGACCTTGTCTTTGGTTTTGCCAGGCCAAGCCATGGGTATCGGCCGAGCATCGATGGTCGTGCAAGCACGTACATTGCAGCAGGGGTTGTATTTAATTTGCTCCACTGAAGGCTTGCACAGCACAGAGCCGAGGAGATCGCAGCTGGCTCGCAGCTGCCCTGAAACACCTGGGTATCAACAAACCAGTTATACATGGCTGACCCTCCCACGTGGTTAATAATCAAGGAAAAAGGCAAACCTTTAACGTCACTACGTTTTCAGAAGGATGCCTGTCCATTAACGGGGTGAGACAGCTTGTTGGGTGCGTGCAGCTGAAGCTTAGAGTTGCAGGGCGATAGCTGTATGGAGGAGATTCATCTGGCCCCAGCTGCGTCTTTTGAGCCCCAGTAACACCTGATGCATGAGCACCAGGGAAGGACATTACTGATACAGATCTTAGGGGTTGGGAGAACTTTTTTTTTTTTTTTTAACCTGCACTATGCTCTTGAATAAGCTGTTCTTTTGTTGTTGTTGTTCTGTTTGGGGTTTTTTTTTTCTCTTTCCTGGGTAATCCAGGACTCCTGTAAAGTAAAATTTGTTAATGTTTGCCCAGTTCTTTGTAAAGCCCATAGGAAAGGTTCATCGTGGCCGTAGATTGATTATGTGTTTTTAAGCCTTGAATGGATAAGTAGCAAGGGATTTAATTAATCCTGAACGTTGTCCTGTTTCTTCTGGCAAAGAAAAAAAAAAGGCAAAGGTGAGTACATAAGAGCTATGTGGTCTTGCAAGATAGCTGTAAACTGCTCTTTTTATTTTTTTCCCCCCCTCTCAATTAAAAAGCAAAACCTGTCATATCAAACTAGAAGTGAAGACATGGGAAAATGAGTCCCCTTCTTGCATGACTCATTCTACCAACAGTAGCTGCACAGGGGAGTTGTACAGCTCTGAGAGCTGGCTGAATCAAACAAGCCTGTGCTTAACTGTCCCACCGAAACCCAAAGAACTGAAGCCTGTGCCCGAGTTAAGCAGGGCAGATTTTCCTTTGCAATACGTTAAACTACTCAAACAGTGGAAAAATAAAGGTAGGTGAGCAAACGGGAGCTATTTCTAAACGATGATAATTTTCTAGTGTCTGCAGAGTGTAGCTGTTGCACTTCAGGGTCTCGGTTGTCTTTAGCAAAAAGATTGTCTACTTTCAGATCCTGGAGGAATCTATCCCTCTTGCCCCCAGAGGACACTGCCATGGATGCGGCAGGAAAATTGACTCTGTTTAAAGTCGCTGTAGCAGTAGCTGTTACAGATCTTGAACATCTTTCTTGCACATTTCTGCTTTTGCAGCCAGTACCATAAATTAGAAGAAGAAATTAAACGACCTTAGGACTGCGAGTGATCGCACGGGAAGATAAAACAGATCTCTCAAGCGTGGACTGATGTTGGCTTGCAGTGAAGAGGCTGGAGTTTCTTGTTTGCTTCCTTCACTGTGCAGTGGTCGGTGTAATACCACGTCCCTTGAAGTCAATGTCTGTGATTCTTCCGTACTCCGCGCTTTGCGTTGTGGAATGAAACGTAAAGCTGCTTTTATGTGCTTCCTTCTCTTTGCTTTTTTGAGGGCCGGATTTGGGCATGCTTTGCCAGAGGGCGGGCAGGAGGTTAGATCCTGCCCTTGCTAACGTGACTAAGGAGAGCGGAGAGGAGGGGACGCTTCCTCTCCCTTGGTCAACAGAGGAAACAGATTGGGAAATTCTGCTCCTGTGCGCCAAGCTGCGGGCACCTTCACCCTGCACTAAGCCTTCAGGGGCAGGGTAACCGCTGCTACGCCACGGATGAAGCTGGGACTTGAAGCATGTGGAAGCCTCCTGTTTTTCTTTAATACGCTTTAGGGGTCAGACTTCAGCTGGCAGAAGCGAGTCCAGTTCTGCCACGCTGCAGAGTAGCACCCGTTTACACCTGCTGGAAACGAATCTCTTTGGCTTGTGTGTGATGAGATTTGGGGAGGTGAAAGCAGAGCGAAGAGGCTGGAGGTGGCTCTTCGGGGGCCACAACCAGTCTTCTGTTCTATATGCCCGAGCAAATATTTAAAAAAAAAATAAAAATCTGAAGTCGTAATACTGATTTAATTAATGCACTTGTTAATTGCATTTGGAAAGTCATTTTGGAGACATGTGGAGCACAGAAGGAGAAAGACGGAAGCTTTTAAAAATGCATGAGGAGCCAAAGCTGCAGAAGCAGAGCTGCCAATGAAGAAGAAAAGCAGAGTCACCCTATGGTATTTTGTGAAGTAATGCATGTTGCTGTGTCCTTAAGAGGTGGTTTGTTATACGAGCTATAAACTCTTTTTTTCTATCCCAGCACAGCTGAGAGGCAGGATACATGCACATTAATCATGCATTAGCCTTTGTTAAACTCCTTTAACCAAATATTGTTCTGGGATGCTAATGGGTACGTAGGACATCCTGTGGTAAATCTGCTTTGCATTTTCTCTTAAATTAATTGGGCGGCTTCTCTGCTCATTGCAATTAGAAGGTTAAAACACAATTTCCTTCTGAACGTCAAATGACTGCCCAGCTCAGGACCTGAGATGGAGATGGTTAAATCTGAGTTGAATAACCTTTGAAAAATCACAGCTCGCTCTTGCGTTGCCTGCTAAATTCTGCATCTTTTCTCCAAATAGATGTCCTGTTCCCCACTGCTGCCACCTACTCTCTTGGGATTGGTGCTGCCCTTGTTCCATACTGCAGGCATTGCCTCCTCCCTCTGCCGGTGCAGGGTTGCGTTGGGGAGTTCAGGTCTTGTCTGGGAAGGGCAGATCGTGCTGCCTCGCATTCCCTGATTTGAAGGTGTGGGGTACCGAGCATCTCAGCTGCAGCAAAGTCCTGTGATTTTCAAGATGTGTCCTCCTGTGCTTGTGATCGTAGTGGAAACCTGCAGAAGACAAGGAGATGGGTTTAGACAAGTGACTCATCCTTTTTTGTTTGAGGATTTCTGAAAACACCAGAGTGATTTAGGAGGGTGAGATCCACGGATGCTCCCTGTTAGGATGAGTCACTTAAAAGAATTCAAGTAGGATTTGCAAAAGCAGCTAAATTATAGTATTTTTCACCGAGGAGACATGCTACGCTGATTTATTTCATTGCATCATCTGAAAAATGAAAATATTGCTCACCCCAAATAATAATTAGACGCTACAGTGTCTTATTGTATGAGGAAGTATCAGCTGGATTTGCTGACCTTTGGATAATAGACCTCACAAAGTTTAATGTCACAAGCAATGCCTCTAGAGAGAGGCTTGGTGACAAGGTTTGAGAGGGAGCGGGGGTCTTGATGTTCGGAATATATGGGGTGGAACACAGTGGGTGTATCGCCATTCAGGTTTATGCTCCAATTTACCTTTATATGCGTGACTGAAAAGTGATGACAAGGCACTTTGCTCTTCTCAGTGCCTTAACGTATAGTTGGCGGAATAAATTGTCTTGCCAGAAGAAATCCTGTCATCGTTAATAAATAGTAAAGATGCATTAGTAATTACAAGGATGAATTTTTCAGATTTTACGCAGAGGTGTTTTGCTTAGTATTTGCAGCCGCATGGCATGGTGCTGTAATTTCGTTTCCCATGAAACGAGTGAGCCCCACCAGACCAGTCCCGTAAGTCCCAATTCAGGAAAAAACTTGGACGCACTTAACGTCAAGGCTGTACTTACATCTCTACAAAGCAAAGATGCGATGATAATAGAAGCGAAGGATTGTTACTTGTCGCACAGCTTTCCCAGGGCGCCCTGTTTTGTTTGGGTGTTGTTTTTTTTCCTGCTGGGTGGTTTTCTGCCAGCCTGGCTGATGGGGGCTTAGCTCTGTTCATTTTGCCAGAGGTAACACCCCCCCGCCCCGATCTACCTCCGTCCTGCAGCTCGGGTCAAGCCGATGTTACTAGACCTACTCGATACCCCAGCAGCACCTTCACCCTCGTCTCCTCAGAAGCACGCTTTGTGCCCTCTTCCAACTGCATTTCCTTCGTGTCATCAGCTGTCTGCCAGGAAAGCTTGGGCTGGGAAGCAAGTCCAAGGCAGGTCCCTGTGGTATTCTAAGCAATGTCTGAAATGTGGGCAAGGAGAAGAAAAAAGAATGAGAACAAAACCTTCCTCGCTGTCCTTTTCCCTTGGACTCTTTTTCTTTGTCTTCATTTAAACTGATGTTATGATCAGGAGCTGTAATGAAAGAAAATGTTGTTTACAGAATGATTGTTTTCAAAACATATATAATTTCTGCTTGGGTACATATGATGAGTCCTAAGCAATTCCATCTAATTGTCTTTAAAAAAATACCCCAAACGACAAAAACAAACACCCGACAACACCCTATTGTATTAAAAAAGAAAAAAAAGAAATTTAGAAATATTAGCTTCATAGCCTGAGTCACACTGCTGCAAAAGATTAATGCTTTAAAAAAATGTTTCTGTAGTTACTTTTCATGCTAAATAATATGTCCTTTGAATTGGATTATACATTGTATTTATAACGTGTTCGTTCAAACAATTATTAATGTTGAACTACAGCCAATTACTTTCTAATTTCATTTTACTTTGCATGGTTGCAAAAATGCTGTTATTTCTTGTTGCAGATTACATTTTCCTAGACAAAGCCGTGCCCATTTGTCATTTAATTCTGTAAAATGTTTATAGGAAAGTACTCTGAGTACTAGCTCCCGAAGTCCTGGGGCAAGACCTTCAATCGAGATGGTGAAGTAGGCAGCGGGAACTGCTCTGGGGGTTCACTGCTCTCTTTCCCATACCGTTATTTTGGGGCTTGTTGCTTCAGTAACTTTAGAATATGAAAGCTTTAGCCAGAGTTGAATAGAAACTTCATTTCAAAGTACTTTTTTTAATCAAAAGTTGCTTCCATCGCTCATTTCTTAAAATGTGTCATTTTGTTTGAAATTTACTTTTAAAATACCGAGGAGTATCGTTATGATCAGAAACAGAATATTTTAGAGTGGGAAAGTTTTAAAGAAAATATTTTCTCTTTGTTATTTAAAATAAAAACACAAGAAGAAAGTAGTTTTTGCTTCTAACTATAGGCACTCTTGCCTTGGCCGAGATCAGAAGGTCCTAAATCGCTTACCGAGGCAGGATTATTATTTCTACTTCATAAGTCTGGCGCTTGCTTGAGATCATAGAGGAGCGTGTACGGTAACGCTGGGAGCTTGCGGAGCGTCTCCTGTATCCCGGTGTGACAACTCAGCGTCAGGGCTGTTGTAGCATTAACGAAATAGTGCCTGCTTTGTCCGTCCCGAAAGGACCCAGCTGCCCTGTGAATGAGGCTGAAGGATGCATTCTGCTATCCTGATTAAAACTCATTTCTAATTAAAAACTGTTCCGGTGGTTTAGTTCCGGAGGAGATGTTGCCTTCAGTCTCAACACTTTGGGGGGCACCATCAGAGAAACTCTATGTTATCTAAAATAATCCAGTCAATGAGGAGTGCTTCCTGCATTAGCATCAGCCTCGCCTGGGGACAGTCATCTCTGGAGCTCGAAAAGGTTCATTTCTGTGTCTCTACACATGATAAAATTATATCCCCGTTAACTCCACCAGGGATGTCTTATTTAGGTCAAGATGTCAGAGATGATGTATAGCTGAGTTAGCTCCTAGCTTTTTCCTGAGGACTCTTACTGCTTTTTTGGATCAAAAGGTTTGTAGTTTTTCAATGGTAAAATAATCTTTGGGGACGTCTGATTAAAGCGTGTGCTTTCCTATAGCTGACAGGGGTATGGCTGGTGCCACGTCTGGCTGCCTTTGATCTCTCAGGCTGAGGGACCAGGTGCCCATTCACAGCAGGCGGACCCGAGCAAACCTCGTCCTGACGCTCTTGCGAGATGCCTCCCACCCTTTGCTTCATCCTCCTTTCTGTCTCCTTTTGTACTGACAAGGCGCTGCAGGGGCTGTGGCAAAGGTACGTGCCAAGCGCACGAGTGGGGGCCAACACAGTCCTTGGGGAGTTTGTCAACGTCCCCTGCTCAGACAAGGTGCTCACTGCGGGCGGGAGTGTAGGGCAGGTCTAGCTCTCCTCCTTCTGAGTCGGAAACAGCAAGATGCCGTTGCCATAATTATTCCTTATCTTATAAAACCACAGTACTTTTTTTCTAGCCGCGTTGGACGCAGGGCGGTGAGAAGTAACAGCATGATAAACTCGTGTTTCCTAGCGGCTTCGCTGCTTGCTGCTTTTTAGTTTGCTGTTTGCCTCCCTCCATCACGCTGTCCTCCGACCTGTCGGTGTTACTACGGTGGATCGTCCCGAAGGATGTCAAACTTCGTGACGATCAGCAGAGATGAAGGAAACGTCATGAATGTGAGAAAGGAACGGCGGGTAGAGACCGCTTTCAAGGTCTGTAATTTTTCAGCAACTTTTATTCCGCAGCGCATGTGGGTTGCACGAGCTTGGTTGAGCTTTCTACGACGCCGTGCTAGCCGGGGAGGTCTCGGTGCAAGCTTCTGATGTATCAGCGTTGGTATCCCGGCCTTTTCAGGAGAAACCCCCTTCTGGAATGGGTTTGTAACTGCTGGTCTAACAACACCGGCCGCTTTCTGAATGTGTGTGGGGTCAGCACAGCACTCGAGTGCTTTGTGAGACAGAGGACAGCGCTTCGGGAAGGAGCACTGGACGAGGAACGCTTGCTCCGAGCGCGATAAAGTAGTTAATCTTGTCTTAAGTCCAGAACATCTGGCCGCTGGAATTACAGGCGTTGCTATAGGACAGTCCATGTTGCTATGAATTAAAACAAAACCCGACGCTGCCCACTTGTTCACTGACCTCGCTTTCTGAGGAGAGATTCCCAAGGCTTCACAAGTGGAAACGAAGAGTTTACTAAATGCGCTGTCCTTACCCATTCTTGCCATGATGAAACAGTTTGTGCTTGTCCTGGAAGAAATGTCAGCAAAGGTTATTTTGACCACAGAGATCTAATCAGAAGCTCCTTCCTCGAGCCGCAGCTTTACAGCTGCAGTACACAGCCCTTTTAATTAAACACCCATCCTCCTAATCACACGCTTTGCTTTTGGAGATGTCACCTTGTGTAACTTGATTAGATTTTTCTCTGCTAGAGGATGGAATCAATTTTTCTTCTAGTTGTTTGCTAAGAGGTTTTTTATTAATAACACAAATGGAAATTTGACTTGGAAGGTCTCCTCCTCGTATAGATCTGGTGGCTCTTGCCAAGTCTATGTTCTTGGCTCTGTAGCTGAATCAGTGATGACTTTGGCTTGTTCTGGGTCTTGGTTTTCCCTACATCGTTTTCTTGTGCCAGTTCCTCATCTGTCGAACGTAAGTAGCTCTTCCTTAAACTCGTAATCCCTTCGTTACCGTCAGGCGCCTCAGCTGGCTGGCAATGAGGGCTCCATGTGTAGATGGATACGTCCTGGTGGGGTTTGTCCCTTAAGGTTTGCTTGACTTAAGAGCTCAGGTTACACAAGTCTGGACACAGGCTTATTTTCAAACACAAAAAGGAAGCCTACAGAGGGTGGAAGCAAGGACGAGTAGCCTGGGAGGAATACAGAGAAATTGTCCGAGCAGCCAGGGGGCCAGGTTAGGAAAGCTGAAGTCCTGACAGAATTAAATCTGGCCAGGGACACCAAGGGCAACAAGGAAAGTTTCTATAGGTACGTCGGTGATGAAAGGAAGACTAGGGAAAACGTGGGCCCCCTCCAGAAAGAAATGGGAGACGTGGTTACCTGGAATATGGAGAAAGCTGAGGTACTCAATGACTTTTTTGCTTCAGTTTTCACCTGCAAATGCTCCAGCCACACCACCCAAGGCGCAGAAGGCAAAGGCAGGGACGGGGAGAATGAAGAACTGCCCGCTGTAGGAGATCAGGTTTGAGACCATCTAAGGAACCTGAAGGTGCACAAGTCCATGGGACCTGATGAGATGCATCCGCAGGTCCTGAGGGAGCTTTTTACAAGGCCATGTAGTGACAGGACAAAGGGGAATGGCTTTAAACTGAAAGAGGGTAGATTTAGATGAGATATTGGGAAGAAATTCTTCCCTGTGAGGGTGGAGAAGCGCTGGCACAGGGTGCCCAGAGCAGCTGTGGGTGCCCCATCCCTGGCAGTGTCCAAGGCCAGGCTGGACGGGGCTTGGAGCACCCTGGGCTGGTGGAAGGTGTCCCTGCCCGTGGCAGGGGGCATGGAACCAGATGGTCTTTAAGGTCCCTTCCAACCCAAACTGTTCGATGATTCTGTGAAGTCAAACTTTAGGAAATATGCAAATACATGGGGAAAACACCAACTTGGACACTTAAAAAGCAAGTGGGGTTTCTTAGGGTAAAGGCAGGCCTGTCTGGATTAAGTAGCTCTGACATATTGCGTGACTGCCTCTTTCTAGAGCTCTGACTCATTTCTGCAGTAAAACATTTATGTTTTACAGCAGCAGGGCATGTTTGCATAGGTGAAGTAAAATTGCTCAGGTAGAAAATGCTGCTCTGGGCTGCCGTCCCCTGTAGGCAGCAAATCTGTGTGCAGATGCTCAGCACAGACGCTTGAGAAACCGCTGCGTGTGGTGCCTGCGCAGGGCTGGGGATGTATAATTGATCGGGGCGCGTGTCCTGCTGCAGGCTGCTAACAAGGCTCCCATACATTAATGTATGATCTTCCCAGGCCGCGGGGACTTCGGGTTTATGTGCATGGGCAGGTTCTGTGGGGTGAATCTGTAGCGTCAGCTCTCCTGCAGTAGATGTGAGGTAGCCTGGTTTCTTTCACTGGGGGGGGGGAAGGACCTTTTGCTTACTAATAGGGGAGACACCGGGAGCGAGCATGGCACGGCTGATGGCCGAAAGATGGACTGCTGATTGTCAGCCGTGCGGTTGTGTCCGTGCCAGTGTCCGTGTTTGTGCTGGTAAAGAAGAAACGGGGCAGGGTCGCGTCTCGTTTGGCTGTAACAAAGTAGATGGAGGAGCTGAGGGGGTTGTGAAATGGGGGGGCGTTGCAGAAAAGCAGGTGAGCTTGTGCTCGTCTGACTAATCCTCGCTGCCTGGGTGGAGCTGAGCTATCTCCGATAAGTCTCATCCTTACTAGTTGAACAGCAGCTGGCAACACTTAATGGAATTTACTAATTTGATCAGTAACGGAGACCGCTCCTCGGTGGAGAAAGAAAATGGACTCCCCCCAGAGTAGAGTGCAGCGATACCTAATTATCCCATCCTAGCAGTTGCCCCCTATGCCCATACGTATTCAATCATTCTCGTTTAGTTCTGGCACCGTAAGGATCTGTCATGCAATAATTTGTTTTACTTGTAGCCATTTCCTTTTGATAAAGTAAATGTCAGGTGGCTCTTCGTGGGCGTTTTGCCGATGATCTGATCATTGAAAAAACAGTTCAAATGTTTCTGTATTGATTAAATTAGCATAAAGAAGGGAAAGTTGTGTGTGCTGCCATAAATTAACCGATTTATTTGTGATTTTTTTTGTGTGTGTATGCGCTAGCTACTGCTGCAGAGATCTGCCCTAAAGCCCATCATTTAATCCTTTACTGATATTTTCACCGAGGAATAATAGGTCTGTTTTCCCACTGTGGGTCTGTATTTTTTGTTGATAAAAAGTCTAACTGTAGTCAAAGATGGGCATAAAATTGGAGGTTGCTGCATGCCTCTCTCACGCTCACCTGGGTATAGCAAGAAAACCATACCTGACAGCAATCACCAGATATTTAAGAAATAGACAGAACAATTAAGAAATTCCATTACAATTAAGTCCTCTTTCA
>JAVKKW010000039.1:2994779-3019270 GCA_034782655.1 Micrastur ruficollis | reverse complement strand
TTCTCTTTTTCAAACGCTTCTGTAACGAAAAATGCTATGGAAAGTCATCTAATTCATCCCCGCCTTCAAAACGTGCTACTCGTTTCTGCAAAGAAAGTCTGTCTTCGATGTACTTTTGCCCTTGCTAGGGAGACTGCTCGACCTCTTAAAAAAGAAAAAAAAAGCCAACATAGCGACAAAGTTCACCACTGATATTTGCGGGCTCGCTGCCATTGTCTTCAGCAGAGTTGCATCTGTTTGTCCCAATGGCTCAATTCATCTTCGAGGCTCAGCCTCCGCTTCCCTCCCTAGCAGGGGTGATTGTTTTTCCTGCTTCCCTGCAGACAAAGGGGCTGTTGTGAGGCAGCACAATAGAGTGCCAAGCAAGGAGAGCTGAGCTGGCTCCGAGAAAACGAACGCGCTGGATGCACGTAGCTCCTCCAGAGTATAACGGTTTCTGGTACCCACTATAACTTTGTTAGAAATCGGTTGTGTCTGCTTACTACTGTAACGAAGACGTTCTCAGAGCCGATCCTAGCTGAGTCGCTGTCTCGCCTCGTGAAATACTCGTGAAATACTCCTGTGTTCACGTGACGGGGACTTGCAGGTTGATATTTAGACGAGAGGTTTAATTAAATTTGCAGTGAAATCAGTTTATAAGAAATGGCAAAGGGGGAGGTGTATGTGATTTCACAGTCTGAACACGTGTTAGGTCAGCTTTGCGTGGTAGTTTTAACGAATCGCCAGATTGCTTACAAGTGAGAGAACTTTTACGGAATAACTTAATGGATTTGACAACATTGCGATATGCAACGGTTTTGTTCCTGCAGCTGAGACTTTCTCTTGCCACGCTGCCAATACTTATTATTCATCTCTTCTTGTACATAAGGCTGGACCTTCTGTCTAACACAGATCTCTTCAACCTTCAAGAGCTTGTCAAGAGTACCCAAAAGTAGGACAGAGCTGTGTGCTGTCCTACTAACGTGTTGCAACATTTGGCTTCAGTTTCCTGCCAGTCTAAATCGCAGTTCAATGTATAAACCTCCCTGCAGTCATAGTAGCGAAGCGTCATCGTTTAACTTCATGCATATCGAGTAGGTAGCTACAAGAAATTTCGGAGTAGAAGTCATCGCCGGGTTGTATCTCACATTATTTGGTTTAAAGACTGGAAGTCCCCGTGTCTGAGAAAGAAAATAGCTGTCGGTGGGGTTGTGTGCGGCTTTGACCTTGCTGGCTTGTCATTTAGGGGGCGAGACGCCTAATAATAATTTCAGATAGTTTAAGCTCAATAAATGAAGTTTATTACTCTTGACTCCTACTGATTTGGAGACCCTTATTTGGGAAATGGCAAAGATTTTCTAAGTTTCTTGAAGTGGCCCATATAGCAAATTTACTGCAGCTGCCCTTCAGGTGACATTCCCTTCCTTTATACATGCATCTAGTATAATTGAGTTTTACAGCATTAATATATTTAAAGCACTTTAATAAAAAAAACCAGCTAAGTAAATTATCTTTTATTGCTTATAGAATGTAAGCTAAAACTGGTTAAACCAAATAACCCGTAAAATCAGAACCTGGTATTTAAATTCTTTCATGCAGCCCATCAACCTGAAGGGAAACCAGAGATCCAGGTAGTGTTTCTTGATCTGGATCCCGGTTCAGACGAACCCTAATGAATTGGGTGGTGGAAGTGGTTCTAGCTGCTCAGAACCGTATTTTTAAGTTTCCCAGTATCACCGATTGCAGTAAATTACTATCTCAGTCTCCAGTGAGACAGACAAAACTTTAGAAGGATAATCTGATCATGTTTTGTGAAAGAAATGAGTACATCTTATTCTTCCCCACCCCTACCACCCTTCGCAGAAAACTGGTAAGGCAAAATTGGACGGACTGGGTTCCAGTCTGCTTTGCCATTTAAAGCTCTGCTCCCGCGAGTCGCTAGCCAAAACTTGCTCTGAACGGGTGACAGTTCTCACTCCGCTCAGGCTGTTCCGCACCGTTTCGTCTTAACGTATAATTTAGGGGACTCTGTTTCACAGAAAACCTGAAGCATTTGGGCTAAGTTCCTTGTGAACCAAGACTCGGAGCACAGGAGCCGGTTGTCGCTGGGTAAGCCAAGAGGTGGGTTTTACCGCATGGTGGGACAGGTGAATGTGGAGTTGTTGGCACTGAGCGAAGGACGTCGCTGTCTCCCAGAGGGAAGGCGCTAGAAAGTACCTCCTACAACTTGCTTATGCCTTTTTTGGACGTGCAACCCATCCCCTAAAATTAACAGGACACTTCTCATTGACCTTAATGGGACTCTGTCCCCTTACCTGTATCAGTGCTGGGCCAAAGTGCCTAGTAATGCAGATGTAAGAATTGAAAATCTGGGGCCTGGTCCGTTATTGCAGGTGTTTTTGCTGAAGATAACGACTCTGTGACAGCCCGTTTTGTCAGGTATCAAGAGGAAAGTGCTAAAAACCATCCAGAGGATGAATGACACGGTGATTTAACGCTGAGCCCTCTGCTGCTCCCATGCATTTGCCCAAGCTGATGGCAAGACGGCTTGTAACCAGCTTGACAGGGAAGTCCAGTGCTGGTTTGACCCCAGCATAAAGCATTAGCGTGTCTGACAGCAAACATCCATTTAAAACATAAAAAGTCAAAGGGCAGCTGAGTCACCATCCCTGGAGGTATTTAAAAGCCGTGTGGATGCGGCGCTTAGGGACACGGTCCGGCGGTGGCCTGGTGCTGGGTGAACGGTTGGACTCGGTGATCTTAAAGGTCTTTTCCAACCGAAATGATTCTGGGGTTCTATGGCTGCAGGAGGCAGACAACTGGGATCTCGATCCCCGAGTGTCTCAGCCTCGAGCCTGCGTGCCGGCTGCCGAAGCAGATCCGTTTTCGGGCAACACGGGGGAGGAGGGGACCTGCGTGCCGCTGCCTTGCTAAGCTCAACGTGAGCCGTCACAATGTCTTTGCAAGTCTGTGCAGCTGCACTGCTCAGCTGTCGGCGGCGCAGGTATTGCTTTGTGCTCATTGAAGTTCATCTGAGCTTTTTGCCCCTTGAGCGGGGAGGAGAAAGGTCAGTTCCCAGCTCTCTCTCATCAGTTGTGGCTTCTCTACGGCTTTCGGCGAGTCGGTGGAATTGCTTCGTGCAGCAGTCCCTTGCCAGGTCGCCTCTAGGCGTGACGCCAGTGTAAATGGTGAAGGAGACAGAAGACAGAGACTTTTCTGTCTGGTTTGCTTTACCCTGGTGAGAGAGACAGAAACTTGGCACCTGAGGGCTCCTCGGCTCCGCGTGTCATGTGCTTGCAGGGAAGAAGCGCGTGTCCAGTGCTCGTGCTTGACCCCCGTTTGTATTTCTCATAGTTCGTGAATTGTCTGGAAATAAGAGAGAGGGACTTGGAGGTTTTGTTAATAATTCAGAAGACGCTCCTATTTAGGGTGCATTTGGTAAATAAAATTAATTTTGCACTGAAACTACAGAAAAGAAACCTTTCATAACGTTTCTCGTCCCAATGTGTCCAGGACCTGTAAAGAGAACGTGAAGATGGCCATCCCCTCTGGGGACTCAAAGGCGAGCCAAGGATGGGTAGGGCAGGTCCCGCGGGGAGCTGGTAAAAGGCAGGTTGGGGTCACCTGCCTCAGCCTCATTGATTTCCCACTTTATTGGGAAAAGAGGGGATAGTGATGGTATCTTTATAGTATTGTATACATAATTAAATGAGAGTATTGTATATGCATATATATACACGAAAGAATACTTTCACAACATATGCAGATCCTCATTGAAAATTAAACCCAAAATCATCTTAAAAATGAATTTCAATCTTTAAGTTTTTAAACAATACCACTTTCTAGACAATTCTGTTGTCCTGATGAGCCTTCCGTGGCTTTCTCCCACATACCTTTCCATGCCTTTCAATGTCTTCAGTGCTGTAGCTTTTAACATAATCCTCATGAGTGTTTATTTTCAGTATAGTAAATATTGATGTAAACATGACTGCACATGAAAGATGAAACAGGAAAGAAGTCTAATCTAGGAGGAAATATTTAGGGAGAGACTCAATGTGTAAAGATTTAATGAACACACAGAGACTCATTTCGGAAAGGTGCCTTTTACAGAGAATGAGATTAGCCCGTAGGAGGCTTTTTGTGTAGAGCACTTGCGTGTGGTAGGACCCCAGGCCCTGCACAGAGGGGTGATGACGTTCACCCCCTACTTAGAGAAGAGCATTTAGAAGGTAAAGGTGCTTCACTGTCTGTTCTTAAGCTTTCTGGAGTACGTTGTACAGCTGATCCGTGAACTTTAAAGTATTTTTATGTATTTTTCAGAATTGATACTTGATTGTTCATAATTGACCTCTCATTAAAATGCATTGTTTCCAAATCCAATTAAGAATATTATTAAAGGAATGAACAGCTGGAGCGGGCTGCCTGGAGTTGCAGGCAGCGAGGTAACGACTTATAGCAAGGTTTCAACCGCAATGCGGAAGAAAGAAAATTTGGTGGTGGTGGTAAAATCCATATATCTCTCTCTCTCCAAAATGTATATTATACATATTATTCAGAATTAATTTACACCCGTATCTCCCTCTATTAAAGCAGAGTATTTTACATTAATGCATGGTTTGGCATTGCTACGTTTCTCCCCCTCCGCCCCTCCTTCTGGGAGAAGGAAATGCTGTTCTGAGTATTTGAGAAGAGTAAGTAGCGTAGGAAGGTCAGATGGTGAAAGTATGATGTCATTTGTCCTGTTGGTGTGTGAGACAAACGCTGATGCCATCGTTCAGCTGGTGCACTGCTCTCTCTCTGCATTGCTGAGGTGGAGCGGGAGAAACGCAGCAGGATGAGGAGTATCTGAGGGTGGGTGAGATAAGATACCGGTTAATTAAAAGCTGAATCCATGCTAAGATACTACACGGACCTCAGAAGTTTCAGTTTAAAACTAAACCGGCCTCAGTCTGTTTTCAAGGTTAGGATGTGGTCGGAAGGAGAAAACTGGTGAGCCCAAGGAAAAGGCTGTGCTCATGGGAAAGTCAGCCAGGCTTAGAAACAGGTCGTACCCTCAAGCAGTTTCAGGGACCTGGGACGGTATTTGCGATCAGCGCTTGGCACGTGCAACCCCACCCCAAGCAATAACCCTTATCACCTCTGCCAGAAAGCGGAGCTGGGTAGGGTATTCCTCATTTCACAGGCAAGGAGAAGTGCCCGTAATTCCAAAGGTGGCTTTTTTCCAGGCACAGACCGTCTGCCGACTCCCACGAGTTTCTGCATCCGCGCTCTTCTGTTTGACTACCCTGTGCTGCCCTGTTGAATAACGCTGCTTACGGGACACAGGTGCCCGTTTAGTGGGAGAAAGGAGACCCCGCTCTCTAAGAAGCCGGGAGGCAGTTATGGGACACGGGGAAGCAATTCCAGACCCTTCATGTACTATAGGTTGCCTCTATGTTGTAAGCAAAGGAGCAAGTGGCTTTCTAGTTGTGGCTCGGTTGAGAGAGGTTTGCAGTCAAATTGCTGCCAGTTAAGTGGGTCTTTTAAATAGAAATGTTGGGAAAGATTTCCATGTGTCAGCTGAGTGTCCACATGCTTTTGATTAATGCAGAAAACAAAACAAATATTATGGGAAAATAAGCCTCCTGTGTTCGTCTGTGCCATTCTTCACCTATCGCTCTGCGCTGTGAAATCAAGTACCATAAATTCTCTAAATGAAGTAATTGGAGTGTGGTTCCATTTAATCCATCCATTATTTTTAACCTTGACATGAAGTTTCTTGATGCTGCTTTTCCGTTTTTTCTGTTAGTTTTTCTTAATTGCTTGTCTTGGCAGCAGGACGTTTCAGCTGTCCCCGTGTAATCTACAATACCCTCTGGGAATGCTTCAACAAAGGTTTCTGCAGAGTCAGCCTTTCTGAAAATAAAGCAGATACTGAGGTTAACATAAGAGATGCATGCCTTGAGGTCACATTGTAATTTTTTTTTTTTTTTACTGCATATAGGAAGGACAAGATTGCCTTGAAATCCTGCCTCTCCCTGAGTGCCTTGAACAGAAAATTATCTTAGATGGTGCTATTTGGTTATTTGGAACCTACTTTTTGTTTCTTAAGTTACCATACTCATGCAGGTTTGTAAAATAATCACAGATCTCACCTTAAGTCCTGAATTATACGATAAGAAGAAATACTTTTTGTCCTATTTGTTGCACATCACTCTTCCTTGTAAAAAAACCTGTGTAAAAGGTGAAACTGTTTTTAAGAGGGAACGGAGGGTGAACCACGTAACCTTTGAGCAGCACAAACACCTTCAGCTCTGACACACAACGGGATAAATTTCAGAAAGATTAATTCTTTGAAATGAAGCAGCTGCTGTTCTCCATGGTTTCCAATACCTGCTGTGGAAGGGCTCTCATCAATCATGCTATTTTGAGACATTAATAAAGAGGCTTGAGGTATTGGATTTAAGCCGGGGACATTTCATCTCAGATCTGGAGCAGCCTAAGGTGTGTGCATGCCCCTTCTGCAGCAGGCAGGTCATTAAAGACAGACCTTCTTATTAAGATTTATAGGACACACACTCAGCCTATTTGTTACAGATGTACTTGTAGAATAGTTGCTATTATCTTATCTCCTCATTTCACTGAGGTACGGAGAATTAGCTCCGGTGTACCTCCACATTTGCTTTGGCAAAGCCAGAGACGTTAACGTTCCGATCTGTAGGATTTATTAGGCATCAATTTTCCTCCTGTTGAGATTTGCCACAAGATATTGTAGAGATCAAGTGCTGCTCGTAGAATGGACATTTATTTTAAATAATGAACATACCTGGAATCGATATAATGCGAAGACTTGAAGTTTGAACTGCTGCTTGGAATGCAAACCCCTGTGTGTTGGTGGCAAAATGATCAGGAACTGGCAGAGTTTTTTTCCTTGTCGGTGCGTTACTCCGTCGCCGCCTGCAGCAGGGCTCCCTGCTGCTTCTGGAGGCGCAGGTCTTGGCCATTGCACGTGGCAACATCCCAGGCTGGATAATTTGATCGAGGTAGCGGCTCCCACCGTACCGGCGCGTTGACGGTGACACCGAACGTGTCACCGAGACGGGTGGGTGGCACATCATGCCAGACAAAGCGCTGTACGTTAAATTCCGCATAGGGAAGCTGTGGGATCCACTGCTATGTGAAACTAAATGTACTTATTTTCCTGAGCGGGATCGATCATGCTGTGTATGGTAATTGAATGCTTCGGGAAGTTAAGTAATTCTTCGTAGTCAAATGGTCCCTCGTTTCCCCCATGCACAGCTTTGCACGGGTTTCTAACTTACCAGATTTAATACTTCTCTCGGAGTGACCTGATCTTTACAGTATTTTTGGCTACAACCTCCTTTGAGGATTGAGGCTCTCTCTACACTGACAAACCTTTTATTTCTAAGCCATCTGTTTGGAGCCCTTTCCTTCCTGCTGTGACTGAGGTGTTGTTTCTGTTGAAGTTGAAACATCTGCCAAGAGCGGGGTGTAAGGCTGCCTGGGAAACCTGTACTCTCAGGTGTCCCTGATCTAAGTGCTTTTTGCTGGAGCAACCCCCTCAGCCCCGGATTGTTCAGCTCCTGATGCTCCTCTTTCTGGCAATACAGTAAGCTGGAAGCTTATATATATAAATATATATATATATATACACACACCCCTATATATATATATATATACACACACCTATATATAGGTGTGTATATATACACGCACCCCTATATATATATACACACACACCTATATATAGGTGTGTATATATATACACACCCCTATATATATATATACACACACCCCTATATATATATATACACACACCTATATATAGGTATATAGGCATATAGGTAGTAAGGTTGGGAAATGGATTCTGTAGTCAAGTGAGCCCTGTTACGCAGAATAAAGTTGGCACCTGCAGTCCTGGATTTGAATAACAGCAGGAGTTTCGTTCGGTCAGAGGCAGTCGGGAATGATGCTGGCTGCATCGGCGTGCCCTGCCGCTGATTTGACACCGGACTGTCTTTGAGAGGATCTCAAAGGCTGTAAGGCTGCTCCTGGGGTCGGTTCCCAGCCTGGAGAAAGGATGTAATAAACAGGGAGTTGCAGACTCCTTTGAGACCAAACCTGGCCTCATGCTTGGACGCCTCCCTTCCAGCAGCAGAGCCCTTAAGCACGTGCTCAGCTTTGTGAACGGAGCCCGTCCTGAGGTTCGTTGGCAAACAGAGGTCACCAAGAGGGTGCCTCTGCCCTTATTTTTGTAACGTCTGCGGCTGGCCCCTGCGGCGCGACGGCCTTAGCTCAGCCCTAACAGCGGGGAGCGCCGCGGGGTTCAGCGCAGCGGCACCGCGTCTCCTCGGGCGCTGCAGAGCGCTCTTCCCCTTGTCCACGTGGTGATAGGTACAGCTTGGGTTTTACACCGCTTTACTCCTCCGTACCAGGCTTCCCTTGCCGTAGCGCGCTGAGGATCAGAAGGACGGCGCGTTGTGTCGTCACGGTATTTACTCAGTATTTCCTTACGCCTGCAGGTAAGAGCACTTACTAGTATCTTACTAGTGTCATACAAAATCAATTAATACTAGCGGCTCCCTAGGGTGACCGATTAGAAAACAATCCTTGTGCCGTTGCTCAGTTCCTTTTCTATCAGACTCCAACCAAAAATTCCCTGTTGACTTTTCTATCGATTTAAGTCATTTTTAGATCCGCTCCACAGCGAGACGTAAATTCTTTTTTTTTTTTTCCAGACAAGGAAATGCCACTGACACCTTGTTCAAAAGCTGATGTCACAGAAAATTACCCTCTTAATTGACAGTATAGGCAGCTTCTTGGTTGTTTAACTGATGGCTTGAAAGGTCACGCCACTGCTACTGTGCAGTTCAGCATTTCTCCAAAGAGCTGACCTTACTGAAAAGCTCTTGTCCTGTGCTTGCAGGTGAACACAACACCAGGCAAACACACAGCTCGGCATTTCTTTCTCGCAAAGTAAAGGTTTTTTCTCGGAGGCTAATGTTAATAACTCCAAACCAAACTCAGAAAGCAAGCAACGGCAAATAGCACCCTTCCTGCTTTTACTAGATGTGTCGATTTGGGAATAGACTCTTGCTTCCTATGGGTCAAAGGACCGAGAATTTGGGATTGTGTATGAAAGAGGAGAGGAGATGGTCTTGTGAGCACTGATTTAATTGTCATTGAAAGGTTTCTTCCTCAGGCTGCACAGGAGGGCACAGTCACATAAACCTGGGATTTAGCAAGTTCCCATTTTGCCTTTTGGCAGCTGCTTCCCTGGTAATTTTTGGAAAGATTGCATAAAGTTGCTGCCTCGCTTTCCCCATCTGGAAGGCTGAAACGCTAAGCTCTAACATGCTGATTGTGCAGGCTTATTTGGAGGATTAGTTAATATTTTCAAAGTGTTTTGCAAATCCCATGCCCTGGTCAGCCAGTGCGAAAGCGAGCAATGGTCTGTGATTCCTTCAGTATGTGCTGTTCCATTACTGAGCTGTTTCATAACTTTTTGCATCTGCCAGGGTGGAGGGTAGCTCCTCTTCACACACCCGGTTGACGCTGATGTTTATAGGACATAACCGTTCAGGACTAAAGAGTTCTGATAGCTTCCTCTCTCTAAATCATCACTTAATTTCTAGAGGCTGTGGTCTCGACTGGGTTCCAGCTTGTGGGTGCAGAAGCCCACGTTGCTGTCACATGTGACTGAGCAAGGCAATACTAGGGCACTTTATTTTTGAGAGTGGAATAAGTTAAGGAGCTGAAAACTGTGTGACCAAATCCTCGCGATAGGGTTTTAATTGAATTTTCATGGTGGGACTGGAACAGAACATCCCCCAGGTAAGAGCATCCTTCCTAAGAGGCCACGCACGGCAGGCTGCGAGTGTTAATTTTAACCGAAGGGAGACGTCCCTCCGTATGCGGAGCCCAGCAAGTTCTCCATATGCCAGGGGGTCACACTTGCGTTTGGTGTCAGGAGCCATCTCCCCTCCTCAGACCAAGAAACAGCCTCGTGCGGTGGCTGCTGCTGTATTAGTCAGCAAGGGCTCCGTGAAGAGGGTTGGTTCGCAAGTTCCCATGAAAACATTCCTGTTTTTCAACAGCAAATGGCTTGTCAAGTAAATCGAAGCTGGCACGGGTTATCCTTATTCACTTACAAAACTGATTTTCAGAGATTAAAAACTGTGACATGAGTGTGAAGCGCTTTGAATTTTTGAGTTGCTGGGTTTGGATTTTTTTTTTTTGGCAAACTGACAGGAGAAGGATGAGGGGGTTGCTTGTTGCCAAAGAAGGAAATACGATGTCATTTTGTAGCAAAATCTGTCTTTCCTTTTGAAGTGACACTCTCAAACAATACAAAGTAAAGCATCGGTGGAAAGAGATTGACCCCCTTTAATTGCGTATTTTTGAATGGAGGTGTTTTCCCGAAGATCAGTCTGTAGTCACAAGTGCAATTAACGGCTGGTGCGGCAAATTCCGCGCTTCAGCGCGCTGAAGCTTATGGACAGGCAAAGCTTCGCATGGCTCAGACGTGGACAGACTCGGGTAGACGTGAGCTCTTTCGCCCAGGCACCAAGTCATCTGAGTGCAGCCCAGCTCTCTCCTGGAAGTTGTATCTCTGGGTTAAAATGACAGAGAGCAGATTCTGCTGCTCAGACTTGCATTATATCCCATCTTCGGATTGAATCCAGCCGGCGTGGAGCTCTGCGCAGCGCGAGATCGCATCTCCCAGCACCCGCTGGAGCAGCCGTCGGCTAGTGCAATGCCTGAGGTTGCTCCAAGTCAAACGCTGAAAATTTGGAGTGGTGGCATGTGGAACTCGCCTAAAGGTCAGCCTTGAGCCCGGTCAGGCAACATCCCGGTGCAGAATGCTTCCTTCCCGCTGAAGCCTCAGGGACTCTTTGCAGGAGAGCTCCCTGCAGCCCAACCCGGCTTCCCTGCCGTTGGGAATGATGCGCTCCACTGGTTGACGGCACCAGCGTGACAGGTTGAGGTCTCACAAGGTTTCCGTGCGAGGCAGCGCTGCCTGCTCGGCAAATGGTGCCATCAGCAGGAGTGGCAGGTGACAAGCTGGCTGGTGCGGGCGAAGCAGCCGCCCGTGGGACGCGGCAGCTTGTGGTGCTCCCTCCAAGCTGGGGTCAGAGGGGTGCTTGCAATGAGATGTTACCTTGCCTGCACCCAAGGCTTTGGAATTGAACACAAAGGCGCAGAACTGACGAGCCGCGCGCGAAAAACTAAATAAAGCTTTGGTCTAGTCGTAACGTCGTACAGCCGAGAGCCTGCCCGTGCCTGGGGGAGTCGGGGAGCGCGAGGGGAGATTTCTCCTCATCTCGCTCCTACTTCTCCTCTGCAGGCAGAGACCCCGGGTCACGCGGCCCCAGGCAGTTTGAAGCTGCCAGGAGCCAGGTTTTAGCTTTCGGAGTCACAAAGGCCCGTAGAAAATGAGCTACGTGTGATTCAGGAGTTTCTATGGCCTGAACACCCTTAACCCCAGCCAAAGGGTTTCCGCTCAGCAGCGTCTCCGCAGCCTTGAAAATTGTGCCTTGGTGGCCTGAAACTGAACGCTCAAAGCATGAGTATAGTCTAAGGTAAACACAATTTTTTGTTTTCTGTATGCCCCGACCGTGGCTCCTGAAGCCAGTATAGCATGGTGAGGGTAAGTGCAGCCATCGCTGTGTGTAACTGGTGTAGCCGTCCCGAGAAACCCCCGGGGCCCTGGGTTGTGCCCGTTGGTGTGCGGTCGTCTGCAGAATTGGAAGCTGCTTATAACCTGTGGACTGTGGTCAGATATTCAAAGACATCTAAATATTTAACTACCATGTTCATCTAAACACCTTCCATTTGGGTTTTGTAAGATTTGATTTTTTATTTTTAAGTCTTTTGATTTTTTTTTAGTTAAAATAAGTAATTTCTTCTTACTGTTTGCAAAATAATCCCCCAACACGCTGAATTATTAATTTCTTTTCATTTCGCATGTCCTTTCAAGATCCTTTCTAAAGAGGATTTTTTGAATATATTTTTTTTTTTTCAGGAGTCTGTGTCCCTACCAGCTAACAGTGTTTAATATAAATTCACTGTCTGTCCTTGCAGATTACATTATGCAGTCTGGGGTTGATGGACTTTTTAATAAAGTGAATATTGGAGACAGATTTGATAAAAGACATGCCACATCTAATGATGTTTAATGAAAATAAAAGCTTTTGGGTTTGGTGTCCTGCCCATTAACTTAAGTGTGATTATATTTATTGTCCGTCAGGCAGCTCAACACAAGCTCAGTCAGAAAATGGAATTTTAGCGTTACAGTGAAAATAGAAAACAGGACGAAAGCTTTGGTTGGGGGACAAAGGGTTCGTGAAGGTCACATTAAATCCATGGAAACAGCCACTGACTCCAGCAGGGATCGAACTGCGTTGCAGATACAGCCAGGGAAGAAACAAGAATAACACTGCAGATCTTTCTAGTTATGGTTGAAGTCTTATGTTTGATGGGTAACAAGATCCTTATGTTTTTCCCGACGTTCTTTGCCTATTTCTGGTGGCTCTTTCTGGAGGTCCTGGAGCGTCTGGACATGGCTTGTTGCACTGCTTTCCTAACTGTGATGAAGACCATGGGCTTGGCAGGGTACGGTGACAGCTGAAGGTGCTCTGTAAGACAAGCAAAAAAGAAGTAAGACAAGAGAAAGCAAGGATGCGATAGAGAATGAGAAGACTTTCTTATAAGGTCTAAGTATCTGTTTAAAACGAAGCGTATTCAAGGGCATTGGCTTCATTGGAGTCCCCGTAACGCGGGGCAGAGCTGGGCACCCAGGGCGGGTTTTCTGCTGGTGGGTTCGTGGTTTAATGCCTGATCAACTTTCCTCCCTCAGCTCAGCTTCCCCGTTCATAACGCGAAACCAGACCTGTGTTCAGAGAGTTCCTAGAGCTGGTTGGAAAAACACAAAAGAAATATAGTTAAAAAAAAAAAAAAAAAAAAAAGACATCATATTTCCTTCTTTGGCAAATTTTAAAATATATTTAAAAGAAATACAGTTTATAGTTAAAAAAAATATAAAAATATTTAGAGTTTTCCAAATGATCGAATGAAAAGTGATCATTTTGGGGAGGAGGAAAGAAGTCAGTGTTGTTCTATTTTTTTTCTTCCCTCCCTTCCTTCTTTTCTTTGTGTAAAAGAAATAATAAGGCAGAAATATAGACACCAAAGCAAGGGAAATATAGGTGCTTGGGAAACTGGGAGTAAAACTGCTCTTATTCTCCCTCCAAGATAGAGAAAGTCTGCAACAGTTAAAAACCTCCTCAACGGTCACGTTGTAAAAAGGGCCATTTTTTTTCCCTGGATAAAAATCAGTAGCCGTATTCATTTCAGAAATACCACAAGATGAAGTAAGTTTTGTCTGGCTGAATATAGTGAGCCAAAGCACACGCATGGGGAAAACGAGTAGAGAAAACCTCCTGACCGTTTCCTTTTAGGTGTAAAATTACTTGAGTTGCTCATCAGGTTTAGAACCGATTATAGATCTTGTTTTTCAGAGAAATCAGATACAGAATAATTGAAAATAAATGCTGTTGCACGGTTTTGATAGATGTCATCCGCAAAACACACCAGGTCCCACTGGCCAGATTTTAAAGGACTGGCTGGAAGAAAGAGTAGCTGGCTATAAAGGAGGAATTAACGGCTTGAATAATACGTGTGATAGAAAGAAACGGGGTTGACCCGAAACCATATCACTATAAATGCATTCTGAAACGAAGGTTTCCATGTTATGTTAAATATTTTCTAAATTAATAACTTCTGTACATAGAGATGGCATTAAATGCCCCACGTGCTGTGCTTTCATGGGCAGTTCCACGCGGTTTATATGGGCGCGTTTGTGTCGATCGCGGTTACAGACGGGTACGTTGCAGTTCGCACGCGCAGCAGCCTTTATCTTCATCTACCGAAGTATTCTGAGTGAACGCGGCATCCTCTTCATGGTCTACGTATATTAATACGTAAATACGAATACGTATTCCACGTGAATACATAAAACACCTTTGGATCTTTCAAACGCTGGGGTTACGCAGCACTTTCTAGAACAGAGTAATACTTGTAAATAATAAGGGCAGCACTTCTTGCTTTATTCCAGAAGCAGAGACGGCAGCGAGCACCTCCTGGCGTGTTCCAGCCCTTGGGTGAGCTGAGCTGGTGCCTGGCAGGAGGGTCCCGCGGGCTGTGGGGAGGGACGAGGTGCCACCGCGGTGGTGGGGAGGGAGAGGAGATGCTCTCCCATCTGCAGCGGGGAGCTGGGGACCGGCGCAGTGGGGCGCGGCTGGGGCCGTCTCCTGCCCACCCCATCTGGGGGAGCGCTGCAGCTTGTGGGGAGCCCTGGGCTGTTCCAGGTCAAGGGTTTGGGTATCGTGGTGCGTCAGCTGGAAACTCACGTGTGTGCAGGGAGGGCACAGCCCCGGTCCCTGGGCTCCGGCGGGCAAGCAAAGGTTGAATCCAGGGAGAGAAAAACTTGCCGGAGAACGCACAGGTGTTTGTTTCTCTTTTGTGGCTGCAAATTTCAAATAAAAAGGTGAGTCAAGTCAAAGCCTTAGACTAGACCTGCTGCAAAATTGGCTGGATTTGGGAAGCAAAGGCTGGCTGGAGGGGCCGGGATGTGCCCGTAGTGACAGCCACAGCTGACTGGGAAACGAGCAACGTTAGCGTTGCCAGCGGGGGTTTCTTTCTTCTGCGATTCAGTGACAGGACCTGCTGCACCACCCACGCTTCACAGCAGGGTCGAGCACCGGCAGCTCGCACTTTACGGAGCAAGGGGGGTCCAAATCCCCAGCTTTTGCAGAGCCTCCCACTATCTGCCTTCTCCTGCGGCTCCGGAGATACGGTTTGCAAAAATACAGTTTGCTAAACATGTCAAAATCAACCCGCGTGAACGACGCGACGTAACTTTAAGGCAGTTTCCTCTATCCGAGATCGTATCGTGACTTTCCTAATAAGACACGAGGCATAAACCGAGCAGGCCAAACACTACCACCTTTTTTTTTTCATTCTGAGTAACACTTACTAACAGGTTTATTTCTGGCGCGGAGAGGCAAATGCTGGCCCATGAATTTTTTAAACTAATAGTGAAGCTTCTATGCGACTCCTACGTGCCATGAGGTACTTTGCAGATGCTCAGAAGATGCATCTGTGTAACTGCTTTTTTTTTTTTTTTTTCTTTTTTCCCCCCCCCTTTCCGTTGGGCATAATTTGGCATATATTTCACAAACCTCTATGCTGCTTGGCATGTTCTAAATAAGTAATGAGAAGTCGCTATTCTTCTGATTGCAGCGTTCCTAGTGATGGCAGCGATGAAGTAAATGAGAGTAACCCCATGTCAGGATGGCTTTTAAAGGGAGGAAACGGTGACACGAATAAGGAATAGGTGTGAAATTAGTAATGTCGTCATTCAAGGGAAACAAACCCCGTGGTGTCGGTATGAATTAACCTCTGATAGAGGTCTTGTGTTTCCACTCTGGTTAGATTTACAGAGTTTGGGGTCAGGTCTTATCAGGGAGAGGGGGAGAAGTCTGCCTGCTCTTTTCTAATGTCTAGACAGCTGCCGAGATACGTTGCTAAGGGCACAATTAGATCCCCCTCCCCTTCCCCTTTTCCGTGGGCTTTGTCTGCTGCTCAGACCCACGGTTGGGAAGGAGACTGCTGGTGGCACGTGGGATGCTAATCCCGGCCAAGCGGTGGCTGAGGAGCTCCAGTGACCACCTGGAAGGTTTAGCTGCCCCGGGTTGCTGGGGTGGCACGCAGACCAGCTGCTGAGCACCCCATAACCTGGCGTCCAGCGCTCTTCCTTCCCAGTGCCTCTGGGACAGCGTGTGTTCATTTTAACTTGCCGGTGTTTTGGACAAAAAGGGAGCGATTCCACCCGGCTGCCTGAGGTTGCCTGTCCTCATTTGTGTGTCTTTGCCTGCCTGCGCTCTGCAGTGGGTCATTAATATTTCAGGTTTATTTTCTATTCAGCTACGTAGCTGCAGCACACAGCTGATTCTAGCATGAAAAATTCACAGCAAATTACAGCTCGCCGGAGGTCTGGTGACTGCCGGATGAGTCAGGCCCAGGGTCCCACTGCGGTTTCTCCCTCTCCCTCTCTCTTTTTTTGGGTGCTGGTGCTGCAGTGTGGTCGGACCTGTGCAGGGTTGTTTTTTTTCCTTCGCAGGGCTCCGCTGTAGGGATTGTCCAAGCAAGATCAGTCCCAGCAGAGCGCATCAGTGCGTTGAGAGGCGGCGGCATCAGAGGTTTTTAATATACACTTTAGTGTTGTTCCTGCAAGTCATTCTTGCTGTCATAGCTTAGAAAAGACCAACACAGACCCCTTTGTGTGGGCTGCTACGCACAAAAACAGGCGTGGGGATCCAGAAAGGTCCACTCAGCCTGGAGGTGAGGTGACTGGTCCCACTGGGCTCAGCCCAGAAATGGGGTTGAACATCCCCTTTGCAGTGAGGGCTCCTGAGTTTGGAGAGGTGAGGCAGGCGGGGAGAGGAAGGAGGAGCTGGTGTCCTTATATTGAACATGCAAAGCTGAAGCATAAGGAA
Source organism: Micrastur ruficollis (assembly GCA_034782655.1). Lineage (NCBI taxonomy): Eukaryota > Metazoa > Chordata > Aves > Falconiformes > Falconidae > Micrastur > Micrastur ruficollis. Next base: position 3,002,732 of record JAVKKW010000039.1, on the reverse strand, counting down.
CTTAAGACTGGAATTGAGTTTCCAGGTGAGTGAGCTTAAAGTGCTGGGTGTGTGGAAGATGCTAAACTCTTCTGAAAAGCCAAGTGCCAAGAAATCCGCCTGCTGGCGTGGGAGTCGGTCCCGTAGCACCATCGGAGAATCGAAGAGGGACTGTTGCCTTGAAATCCGGCTGGAAGCTACATAAGCCATGTCACCTAGGCGGTGGGAATTCTCCTGCTGTTCTCGGGGGGGTGTGTTGGGAGCGAAGGCGGTGTAAGCAGAGAATGGAGAGGGGTGGACTCGTAACAGAGTGAGATGCCTGCAGCAAAGCATGTAGGCGCTCCGGTTGGTGTCTCCGAAGGGGGTGAATCATGTTCATCTGCTTCAGTACCTTGGCTGGGAGACTATGGTATGGGGTGGGGTTTGGTTTTTTTTTGTGTGTTTTCTTCTCTGTTCAAGTCATCTCATGGGTTTTCTACCGTTATGAAGCCTCATCATAGAATGGGGCTGGGTAGCAGGGATTTTTGGATGAGCAATTTATAAAACATGTTTAGTAATTCACTGCAGCACTTTTAACGGAATGTACCCGCTGATGGGATTCAGGGACGTGTCTCTCGGTGATAGCTGCAAAAAGTAACATGGAAAATACATTACTTCAGTGCACTTAAGGACATAAAAAAATAGATTCAGCGTATGGCAGAGAGCAGCTCATTTCTCTCTCCATGCGCGAGCAGATGTGAGAGCGCCCTTTTCTCTATCTGCAGCGCAGGGTAAGTGCACCTGAGTTCTGTCCTCACCTGTACTGAGGCTTGCTAGAAAAGTTCTCCCGTCTTTCACAACGGTTTTTTGACTGCCAAAGGGGGATGCCTCCATTTCTGAAGTCTTGCTGAAGTTGTGCTATTCTTTTCATTTATCCCGTTGCCTGGGGCTGTGCGCTCTGATCTCCTTTGTCACCTGTGACCAAGGTTTCCCTCTGCTCCTGAGTGCCGTGGCTTAGACCAGCCCCATGGAAACTGCCTTCCCCTGTTTAATAGCTCTTGCAGACACATCTATCAATATTTCAGCCTCTACTTTGTTCCCCTAGACCTTCTAAAGGCCAGGGCCATGCATTATGTGGAATTATTTATGGATCTAATGTCAGGAACAGCCTGTTAGTATCCGTGCCACTTCCCTGAAGATTGCTCTAAAGTGATCCGGGGGCCAGGGCAACTGCTGGCCACCCACCAGCCCCCCCGGCTCCTTTCCCAGGGCCTCCCATTTCCTCAGCACCGGGGGAAGATTAGAAGCATCCAGCAATGCCATCCTCAGGAAGTTACCAATAAATCGATGATTAAAGCCTGGCACTTCTCGGCCACTGGTGACTAACACTCGGCAGCTGACGGCTGAGGTTCACGTGGACGGATGCTATGGCAAAGGCCATCTGGGCAAGAGCCGTTTCTTCTGGAGCACTGGAGAGCCATTAGGCCTAGCTGGGTGGTAGACAGACACTAAGGGCTGAATTCTCAGGGCCTGTCAGCTAGGAAACTTCGGTATTTCCACGAGTTTTCACTGATTTGCTCATCAGTGGATTCATCCTGCAGCCTTTTATTCACTTCTTTGCTGAGATGATAATGATTTATGCAGTACTATGAGGCTATGAAAGATCTATTGGCAGAAGGAAGCAAAAGAAAATTCTTCATTTCAAGTTACAAGTGACACTTATTATTCATTTTGATAAGGGCTGGTAGGAAGACGTCTTGTTTTCTGGTCAGTAGAACCTGAATCAATTAGGGCTGCCTCTTGCTGTGTAGAGCTTAAAGCGTGTGCTGTCTGCGGCGTCGCGTTCGAAGGGTTGGGTTTAGCCTATTAATTAGTTGTCTGGTGCCTCTCTGTCTGAAAATCCGAATACGCTCCCCTCTCCCCACTCTTCCTGGCTGATGGTGCTCTTGTTAATGTCTCCCGCATCTATAGCTCAAGGTCAGAGGATGTAGTAAATTCAGAATTGATTCGTTGGAGGTGATAGCAGTCATCCGATAGCAAGGGAGAGAAACTTCTTTTCCATGCCCCATTGCCCTCTAACGGCCAGTGTTGAATTTGCACAGTAAAGTGGGCAATTCAGCCGGCCAGGTAGGAACTACTGGGGAAATCGGTCTGTTGCGATGGTTCGGTGTGTGCCTTAATTTTTAGAACCCCCAGAACTGTTCACAGTGAAGATTGGCTTGGAGGTGCAAAGAGCAAAAGGTTTGCTCGCTCCCGGTAGCACCATCCCTCAGAGACAGACGGAGGGAGGGAAAAGAGGGGTGAAAGAGGCTGGAAAATTCAGAGACTGAAAAGGAGCAGGAAAAAAAGACTTTTTTTTTTTTTTTTTTTTCCCCCCCTAAGGAGTAAAGGGAGATGGAAGAGCAGAGTGCTCACTTATACTAAAAAATAAAATAAAACAAAACAAACACCACCCCAAAACCAATAGTAAACTGTTTTGCTTTTGGGCTGGGAGCAAGAGGAGGGTCCGGCGCGTGGCTCCTGTACAGCAAAGGCGAATCCAGCCAGTGTCAGTTCACCGGTGGCGATTGCACTGGGCCAAAATCCCTTCTGGATCTTACTGTAGGATGCCGGCACGTGGGCTTGCTGCTCTGCCCTACCATGTGTGTGGCAAATCATGCTGAGCAAGGGACCCTGGACCAGGAATAAGGGAACAGTTGGACCCGGACCAAAATATTGCAATTGGGTGGAAAGTGTGAGACTAGGGAGGGCAATGCATCTGATGATGTACTAGCCCTCTGGGGCTACCTCCTGCAGGCTCTTGGCCAACGGAGTGCTGAAGATGTCTTCAGCTTCCTTGGGTTGACTTTCCTCTTGCAGTAGAGGCTTTTTAACAGTAGATGTCACGTTTGCATAACGGGAAAAATAGCCTGTACCTACAGAGCAGCCCTTTGTGCAAGGCCTGGCTGGAACGGCAGAGCACGTGCTCCATTGCAGGAGATGCTATTGCCTGTCCTAGGGATGCTGGGACCAAGAAAAGCTGTAAATCATAAACTGCTAAAGGTGCGGGCTCTTACGTCTTTTTCTTAGGTTTCTACTGCAAGTCACTGCTGAAGATGGGTGCTTGGTCTCAGCACAGCACTGGCGCCCTGCGTGGGTGCTGGGGTACAGGCTTTGCTTGCTGAAAGTCTTTGGGTCTCAAGGTTTGAGCCCGTACAGGTTGGTCAGGGTGCAGGTTTTCTGCAGGAGAAAGTAAGCCCCAGCTCCGTGGTTTGGGAGTTGAATCTTAGAAAGGTAATGAAGAAAAAGCAGGTCTCTAGACCTTAGCTTGTTTCAAATCTCTGTATCCTTGGGAAATTCTTGAGTGCTCGTAAAGTGAAAGAGGTTGGAAGCCATGAAGAAAGAGATTTTATGGTGACAGAAAAATTGTGATACAGTATCTTGTCAACGCTGATTATAAATTTAATTCAGCTTTACTAGCTAACTTGGCAGGGTTTGGCAATACCTGTGAATGACCTTTTTGGTCCAAATTGGGAGTTTTAGGGATTTGCAATATTTGACACTATTTTACACTATTGTCGTGCATTTCATGTGCAAATGATTGTCTTCATCAAACAAAACAACTACCTCCAGTTTAGGTAGAACACTTCTAATACAGAAATCTTGCTCAATACGTTAATTACAGTTCACAAAAAATAAGTTCTGCATCTTTACACCAGAGCGAAATACAGATAGATTAAAATCCATTTCTGACTCAAATAAAGAAACAATTATCCAAAGCAGAAAAAAAGCTGTGCCCTTCCAATAAAACCTATCCTGAAACAAAAACCCCACCTCATTCCTCAAACTGACGTCGGTAACTTCACCGCATCTGTTTTTTGCAGAGCGTACAGTACTTGCTTGGCAACCTCACAGCAAACCTAGCCCAGAAGAAGAAATGGGGGTTGTTTTAGATGCATTTCGGAATCAGACAGGCTGGATCTGCAGCGTGCGGCCGCAGGGAAGGTCACTGGAAGTAGCGAGGCTCTGCCTTTGAAAAGTCACTGTGCAGTTATGCGTTCGGTACCTGAACAAGGTTACGTGGATCAGGGTTTCAGCAGGTGGGAACTGGTTGGCAAACTGGAGTAGAAGGTTTCAGGCCCTCTGGAGATCGGGCTTTTTCAAAACTCTTAAGAGGCTCTGGTCAGAACCGCGCACAGGTAAAGGTTAGTGTGCGCAACGCTGGCCCCGAGGCCCCAGATCTTGTTTTGGCAGTTTGGCGGCCGTGTGGTCTTCTCTAGCAAAGCCACTAATGCCCAAGGGCTGGAAACTGCCTTCCTGAGCCACAGTGTAATCGATTTGCATCTGTGTTCTGATTTTGACCCCCATCCAAACCCAAATCCAGTTCAAACTGGAACCCCTATAAAATCTTGAGTACTTTGTGTCCCGGGCAATTTTGTTTCTCTCTTTTTCTTCTTTCCTTTTTTTTTTTTTTCCCCCCAGTAAAATTTTTGTTCCTTGAAAAACCCTTCTGTACGCTTTAACTTAAAATTACTGATGCCAACCACATGAACAATATCAGTGCCAACGGTAACAATAGCACCGGTGCCAGCACCCTCACTGTATTATTAACACCGATGCCAACAGTATCATGCAGATCCATGCCAGCAGGCCAATAGTGTCAACAATGCCGATGCCAGCGGGCCAGAGCGAATGAAGAACCCCACAGTAATAAACCAGCGTGCAAAGCCTCATGCTGCGATGCTGTCCCATAATAACAACCCCCGCGCCCAGCCCAGTTCTCATTAGCAACTTTACAATAACACACCCCGGTGCAAGAGCAATTAAACGAAAACACCAAGGTGTGTATATCCTGGAAGGGAGAAATACTCGGATATTTCTGGAGCTGAGGGGCAAATGAAATAAATCATTAAGGGTTTTGTTGACTGTGCTTTTCTAAATTCTTCTGTCCAAGTGCAAGGGGGGCGGCTGGAGCTCTTTTGAAGCTGGCACAGCCTGAGCTCTGGGAGCCCTTGCAAGCGGCGAGCGGTTGGACTCCTGCGTGCTTTGCTTTTGGGCGCATCCCCAGCTCTACCGACTCGACAGAGGAACCTTGTTTAACAGTTAAGGATTAATGAGAGAATCCGATCCGAAAGGATCTTTCCAGAATCGGTGCATTTCCCGTGTGTAATCTCAATTGTTTCACACCTAGCTTCGCCCTTGAGGACATAAACTTTACCCCAAAGGGCGGGAAGGGTTTTTCTTTTACCAGCACTTGCAGCTTGCACAGAGGAGAGAGAAGGTCCGGTCTGTTGCTAAAGAGAGGGCTGGCAAAGATCCAGAAACGTAGCAAAAATTTACTATTTACAAACATATAATACCCATACTTTCCCCGATCTTCTCGGGTCTGCACCCAGAAAAGCAACGTAGGCGCAGGGCACCCCAGCGGTGGTAGCCTAGGAGTTAGGATGCGTTAGGCAGCTTTCCTAACTTACTCCCAGCCTACACCTCAGTGCAAGTAGTGATTCTGCTTCGTTTCCTTTTGGACAGTAGCTTGACGTCCTCGCCAAAGGGTTCCTGGCCGTGGGAAAACCAAACTTGTTCTTGCAAAGCAGCTGTCGGTCAGTTGTTCTTTTTTTAAGGAGAACAGGAAGGCTGTCTGGGTGGCCTTCGACAGTGGAGGAATCAAGGGACAAACAAATTGTCCCTGAAATTGTCAGGTATCTCCGTCAGCCCTGTTTCAGAAGCTTCATACCCTGGGATTAATTGGAGGTTTGAAAGCCTACGTGAAAAAGAAAGAGTTAAACAAATCGCAGTGTGCCTGGTGCAGTTTCAGTGAATTACAGCCCGCAAGAATTGCTGGTCGCACTTGAACTCAGGTTACCTTTGGTGGAGGTGGAGGTGGAGGTTTGCCTTTGGGGACTGGGAGATGAGCAGGCTTTCTTTCTGGTGCCTGTAACAGAAATGCAGTTGAAATGCCATTAGGCTTTGCCATCTGAGCAGCTGCAGGGCGTCCACAGACCTCAGCTGCTGCTGCTGTTCTCTTGTGTCTTTACTACAACGTTTTCCTAGTGGAAAAACTAGGAGTGAATGAGATTAATCTATCCACATACAAGGAGGCGCAATAATACAAATACACGAGGGATATAGATCTCCTCTTTCAGGAGACCACTGAGCTATTCTCAGTGTTTGCATTCATCTGTAGCGAGGGTCCATGCTCAAATAGACTGCTGCGGAAGCTAAAGCTGATCACGTGCTCGAGGTGCGTGTTGAGGAAAGCATCGCTAAAGACAGTGGGATTTACAAGGGTTTTTATAATCAAGCTGATAGGGTTTTAAAGAATTATTTATTTAATCCTGATTCGTCATGTAAACGGTACCGTGCGATTATGTTGGTAGTGTGAAGATGGTTTCGAGACCCTTGTATCAGGTGGGCAGGGGGCTCAAATGGTGAGACGGTAAATATTTGAGGGAAGCGTTTTCATTTAAGTAGGATGCTTTGGGTTTATTAATGGCAAATACTTGGATTTTTCTGGCTTCCAAAAATTTTTGAAGAATTCATTATATCTCTCTCTATATATATATATGTACAGATGCATATTGATGGAGATCCCTTCACAGGTGGCATCTTTAGAGACTACCACATCTCTGCAATACAGGGACCATTGCAGACATCTGTAGTAGCAAAGATGCTCATCATTTGCATTGTGTTTACACCTGAAATTGCTGTTGGCTTGGACTCCATGTACTGTTGCTGACGAGACATGCTTGTGATGGTTTACAGGACTCCTTGGCACAGATTAAGGTTATTTTGTGCAGTTTAGGATTACGTGGCAGAAAAGGTGACTCCTACCCTAAAGAATATGTGGTTTGAATGTCTGTGATTTTTTTTTTTTTTTTTAGCCATAGTCAGAAACTGAAAATACTAATTGGCTTCTGATAGTCATTTGCAACTCAGATGAAAGATGTGCAAAGTAAGTTATACTTACAAAAATCTCTTCCGTGTAAGAAGAGGTTGGTTTGGTAGAAGGAACGGGTGGTGGGGGACCTTTTGGCCTCGTGGCAGGCTGTGAAAGAAGAGAATATAAAACATACTGACCCCGTATATGTACTGTGTATGTATGCATCTGCGTGTTCCTATGGGAACGTGCAGGCTTGAGTTCTCTATAAAAAGTGCATTAATAGGGGTAAAAAGGTGCATCGATTTCAGAAGCAGGGGTGCCTTATGCTGTCTGGCCCTGAGAAAACATGCAGGGTCTTCTCTGGAGCGCAGGGATTTCCCCAGCCTCCGGGATCAGGTTGTCCTTGCGAGTCTCCACCGTGGCGCGAACTGGTATGTGCTGTCTTCACCAAAGCCAACAGGAAAGCAGAGAAATTCTCTAGAACTACTTACACTCCGGAGCTGCGGTTTGTTCTCCTGCAGCGGAGGCACAGGAAGGAGAAGTCTCTTATCATTCACCTGGAAGCAGGAAACGGCTGAATTGGATGGAGGTTTTATCTCGTGCATTACCTTCCCATGCCCCTTCACTGCAGATTACGCAGGGACTTAGTGCCATGTGCTTTTCCCACTCCTTCCCCTTGCTGGGGTTCACAGCACTGTCCTCTCAGCCCCGGACAAGCGTTTTGAAACCCTTGAGGAAGCGTAGCGTGCTTTGGCTGATGAGTTTTGATGTTTCAACCCCTTGGTTACAGTCCCAGGGAGACCACAGCTGACGCAGTGCCTCCCTGCTCTTACCTTCGAGGTGGGTGCTGCCAGCACAGGGTGTTCTCTGCGTCTTTGTTCTTGATCCACAAAGACTTGGTTTGTGGCTCCAGGTCCCCTTCTGGTCTGGCAGCTATGCAAATATTACACATAACTGTAAATCTTACCCTGACTGAAGTAAAAAAAACTTGCTGAAGTTGAATGCCTGCCTCAGTCCTATTGATGTGTTACATAGCCATGTCCTCCCTTCCCTTCCCTTCCCGTCCCGTCCCTTCCCTTCCCTTCCCTTCCCTTCCCTTCCCTTCCCTTCCCTTCCCTTCCCTTCCCTTCCCTTCC
>JAVKKW010000039.1:2902420-2994679 GCA_034782655.1 Micrastur ruficollis | reverse complement strand
CTTCCCTTCCCTTCCCTTCCCTTCCCTTCCCTTCCCTTCCCTTCCCTTCCCTTCCCTTCCCTTCCCTTCCCTTCCCATTTTAATTATTTAGAATTAATCTTGAGAGTTACAGTTCCAAATCTTCAGCCCTCTCCCGACTATGGGATTTCTGAAACAGCTCAAAAAAGATCACGGACCAGCTTCCTTGGCTTTCCAGTGTCTAATTCCCTCCACCTGCCTTGATAAACCCTAGCTTAAACCCCATCCAGAAGTGTCTTGGCTTTAGGTTTGGGGGTGTTTTTTTTTCCTCGCTGGGGGTAAGCATTTTACCTCTTCTTGAATACTCGGAAGCGGATAAGTAACACTGCTGCAATTGCTGTGACAGCAAGGACAGCCAGCACACCGGCAACCACAGCGAAGCCTGTCAGGGGGAGAGAGCACAAGTTACTGTTTCCTGAAAGATCCGCGGTTACTAAGCTTTTTCCCACCGGGACCATTGGCAAAGTCATTTTTTTCACAAGGTCTAGACCCTTTTTGTCCTCACTATTGCTCAAGCTTACGGCTGCTTCTCCTGGCACAAATGGTGATTAAAGGAATGTATTCCTGCCGGTTTTGCCAGATTTGAAAAATGTGGTTTTTGTCTGAGCTGTCCTTGGGCTACACGAACCTAGCCCTTTCCATCCATCCAGAAAGATCGTTTCCATGTCATTCCTCTCCTCTTGCTCAAAGGGTGTTACCCAAAACTGGGCCTTTGGCATCGTATACCAGTAAGGCATCACAATTTTCCTTCGACAAAGCTGTTCTAAAGCCTCAGCCAAGCCACAATGTTGAGAGCTGACGGTGCTCTGGCGGGTGTGGAGAGAGGACAAAAATATTTAATAACAAAGGCTGAAATATTACTCTCCCCCAAACACATGGAAATCTGTACGCTGAGTATTTTCCCTTAGAGGTTGATCAGTTAAAGGCCAGCTCCATCCAGATGATAAAGGAATGAACTTGCCCGCCTCTCCCACAGCAAAACCTCTGGGAGCTTGCCTCCGCGCGGCTTTGACAGGGAGCCACCACGGTGTACTTGTTATCTCAGGACGGAGGAAGGAAAAGCCTGCTGCTCTGATCTCCTGGCTGTATCATCTCGGTCAGGTTAGAAAGAAAAATAGCTTGCTGCAGCCATTCGTACAAGCTGCAGCGACTTAAAGATGGGCAGAAATCAGAGCGCTGGGTACGCAATACCTGCAAAGACCCGGTCTGGCACCCAGGGCAAGGCAGGGCTGTTTTGCTGGAGCTAAAGCGGCTCATTTCAGCCGAGGGGTGATGGCACCCCGCGTGTGGCCGTGCGGCACTTACTGGTAATCGCAGAGGAGCTGTCACAGGTTGGCGGTGCCCATCCTTCCTCGCACTGGCATTGCAGCTCGTGGTCGCACACCTAGGGAAGCACAAAGCCAGGAATAGCTTTGGGTTGGAAAGACGAGCGAGGCTGTAAAGTCGTCCCGTTCCAGCGGCTCTGAATCAGGGTCCCCATAAGCTTATTGAAGCTAGGTCTGGAAGCCCCCTCTCGTTTGACTTGGATTAAAATTTAGCACAGAGAGCAGCAGTTTTGTGCAGGACAGGCCTGACTGTCTGCTACCATGTGCCTTTTGCAGGTGTTTCTGCAGCGAAAGCTACAGTACAAGGCACAAAGCAGCAGTGTCAGTCTTTACATCTGTCGGTCTCTGAATGCTCAGATGAGATGAGCACGGTCACGGCCCAAAAGGGAAGATGGCCTGAAAGAGAAGAGCTGCGATACTGTGGCTCCGAGGCAGGACCTGGCACAGGATCCACGTCCGTCCCCTGGGATTTCCTTAGCGCAAGTACTGATGCTGCATCGGGTTAGATTTGCTTTCATAAAAATATGGGAAGCTTCTGGCTCCACAATTTTTGCTCATTCCTGTTGCAATGTCTTAAATACTGTCATCAATAAGGTCTGTAGCTGATACACATAATTTTCTCTTTTTTAAAGTTAATAGCATAAAATGCTCATATCTTACAGCGTGTCCAGTGCACTTGGCAGAGCAGTTGGTTGATCTAAAGAGACCTTCAGCATAGACGCACTCCCCATTGCTGCACACCTGAAATGTACAGGGCAGATGTTAACGAAGTTATTTATAGCTTTCGGAAGATGCAGAGCTTGCCCGTTACTGTGTAAAGTGACGAAGACTAAAAGGAGGCATAGAAACAGGTCCACAAATCACTTAAACCTACATTAGGAGTTTGATACGTGAATATAATTTTTCATTCGACCTTTGGGTATTTTATAGCAAAGGGAAGTGACAAAGATGTGCAGACATGCTTTCCCCTCTGCTTCCATCTTTCATCCTTCCCTTCCCCCTCAAGTAGAAATATATAGCAAAGGAATTGGAAATAGCACTCAGTGATGCCTAGCACATCCATTAGAGAAATAATTAAAAATAGTAATACACGTATGATCCTTTTACCCTTCATACAAAGGTATGTTTCTGTTGCCACGTACATTCGCGTCAGTAAAAAATAGTAAGGCAGCAGTCAAGCATAAAGGAGTCGGCACGATAGCAGTTCCTGTTTGCTTTGCTACTGAGATGTGATAGACGTAAGGCAGAAGGTACGGCAAATCAGATCAGAAGTTTAGTGTCCGCTTCGGGCTTCCTTGTTTAAACGTCTGCCTTGTCTGGTAAAAGAGCTAACGGTAGGAGCAAGACTGAAAGAGGGGGGAAAAAACAAGGAGAAAAGCTATTCTCTACTAACCATCCCGTTCCCACACTTCGTTCCATTGAGAATCATCCCTGGGTCTACTTCTCCATTTCTAGGAAAGCTTGCTTTGCAGGACTCAAAAGTCACCAGGCTCCCGTCCTGAGGCATCTCCTTCCCCCCCGTACAGAACAACTTTCCGCACATTATATCCCTGGAAGGAGAACAAGAGCTGCTGGAACAACGACACGGCACAGCAAAACCACCTGAGCTGGTCTCTCCCCCCAGCCTGAATTTGTCGTCTGCAGGAGCCCCAAAGAAAAAGCTGCAGAAAAGAATGTGGGTTTGTGGTGTGGTCGGGTCAGTTTGTGAGTAGAAGGTGGCAGGTTCTTAATTCCTCTGGAGCTTATCCGGGAGCCCACAGGAATGAACAGTCAACGGACCTGACCTCAACTCCCGAGCTTCACCCGCGGCTCACCGCAATGTTCAAGGTGACAAGGGACACCCGGAGATGTGCGCTACCTGGAAGAGCCCGGTCTTTGCTTCTGCCTCTTAATTTGAATAGGAATGGTCTGCCTTCCCAAATCCCAGCAAATTCTGTAACACAGTGCTTACTTTTTCTTACACGGGGCGTGACTACCTTTTTCTTTTCTGCAGTATCCATAATATACCCCTTTCTCATTCATCCGGTAACAGGAAGCTGCACCTTCAGTAGCCTCTGTGAGAGAGGAAGATGCGATGGCATCAGTTTAGGTTCTCTGACAGAACTAATAATATTTAATCTCCTTTACCTGTCAGGGAAACCGCCTTTCCCAGTGAAGTTACCCATGGGCATAAAGGACCCTCTGGCACCGCAGCGTTGCTGCGTACACACAGCGTGACCCGTCCTGTGCGTTCTCTCTCTCTCCAGTACGACCCAGTAGGTCTTGGCTAAGAGAAGGGACACAGCCAGGACTGGAGCTGGTGCGCGACCGGGAAGAGGGTAAGCCACCGCACACCTTCAGAAACCCAAAGGTGTGCCAAATTTGGACATTAATTTGAAATGCAGACATTTCCTCTTCCTATCGAGCAAAGAATACTCACTCAGTTCCTCTGCAAAGTTATCTTAAAAGCATTGTGAAAAGAGGAATGCGCTTGCCACTTCCCTTTTCTCTAGAAATACTTTGCATTGTCCGCCCTGAGCTTCAGCACAGCTATTATGATCACTTACAGTGTTAAATATAAAAATAACGATACAGTATACGCTACAAACTAGAACTCAATTATATCGATAAGCTGTTCCTGATTTACCAACTGCCTTTGTAATTTTGCTCGCAGACAAAGCCTACCCCTCTCTCTCTCCCCTTTGACCTAGGCAACCTTATTTTTTCAATTCCAACTTGTACTTACGTGGTCCGAAAGCAGCTTTGCACTGGTTTTCCCGGGTGGGACAGTTCCCCATGTAGCAATAGCCTTCGCCGTAGTTGCAGGGATGCCCATTGACACGGAATCGATCCGCCGGGCAATGTGCAGAAAAGCCGGTGCACATCTCAGCCAGGTCACAGTCATCCTTAACCGCTCGGCAAACAGCTCCTGCTTTTTTGTACTGAAGCGGTGGGAAAGCGATGCCACGCTTAACACACCGCTCCTCCGTGCCGTTTAAAAATCACACTGAGCTAGGCGGCTAAAATTAGGGGAGGCAGATCTCACCCTCACTGGGCAAGCTGCGTGAGGAACCAGATCCGTACCTAATTTAAAAGTTGGTTATGTCAACTGGCAAGATTTTTGCCTGGTTGTGCCTCAGCTTCTCTTTCCAGGAGAAAACGCGTGATCAAAACGCTCGTTTCTCCAGGAGGTTGAAAGATTGAGTGAATTGGTAGTTGTGGTGTGGTTTGGGATGGACAAAGCGCGCTTGTCGTTACAGGGATACGTCAGTAACTAGGAGTAAAGGTTGGTTCTTTTGAAAGCTGTATTACTGCTTGCTCATGGGGGAGAAAAGATACCTCGGACAACATGAGAGGCTCGGGATTAGGAGGAGTCTTACCTGGCAGTTTTCGCAGCACTCTCCGTGCGCGCACGTGGAACCTGCGGTCAGCTGGCACGTCTCGGGGTTGCAGCACTTGTTGGTGCACTCCTGCGACAGAACGGTGGGTCAGAGCTCTGGTGCGCTGCGTCGGGGGCTGGTCCCCTCTCTACTGCGCTCTCAACGAACCATCCTGTACTTGCTTATCGAGGGAGGGAAGGGTGTCTCGGACCTGCGCTTTGCTGTTCTGAAAACCATTTTCCCCAGAAGCCGTGCCAGCCGCTGCGAGCGGGCACTTAAAGAATACAGGGTGGGTTTGGGTATGGAAGTGCTGGTAGAAGTTGTGTTGGGAACTTGCTTCTTTCTGCCGAGACGGTTTGGTACGTCTGGCTTTTCCTGCCTCCCAGTTCCTCTGTCAACACAGCGTGACAAACCACGCGGTCATCCTTCCCACCATTCGGCATGTGCTTTATAGGGGTGGTGACACTGCAGATCAGCACTTCGACGCCCGCAGTTTCTACAGAAATACTTCAGCTGGCTTTGAACTGCCTACCTCAAAAACTAACGGGAACCAACTACTGCACAGCCTGAATAAAACCCTCTACCTCCTCCAAATATTATTTCATTCCCGGTTATGCAGATACCTCAGGAGTGCCACAGTCGCATTCCTCTTCTTTTTCCACAAAGCCGTTTCCGCAGGAGGGAGGTGCTACGATGCTGCTTATATCTGGGACGTTAGTTAAGCATTGTGGCATGTCGCTCAACATGTATTTCTCGAAGCTTTGGAGGCTGCAAGAGCTGAATTTCTTGGGGATGATAGAACTGTATCGAGAAAGCAGGAGGATTTATGTAAGGGTTGGCATAGGCAAGGAGGAGCAACACCCTTTACAACAGGAACGAAACAAGCGACCGTCCCTCAAACTATTGGGTGCAAACTAGTGGAAACAAACAGATTTAATGTACTAAGTATAAACATTGCATGTAATAAATCCCACATCCCAAAGATTTAAGCCTGATCTACACAGTTTGTGCCTGGATGCTTCAGGCATCAGGAGTTTTCTAGCGGACTGTCCAGCGGAGGCTCAGGGCGTTCAACTAGAGAGGAAAACTGAACTGAATTCCAACCTAATGGGTGTTTATTAAAGGTGCAAGCACCTTCCGCGGTTTTCTCGGGAGACGTCTTCAGGGTAGAGAACAAAAACATACTTTAGGTAAATCTTGGGGAAGCTCTGTCATCTGAGATACCACAGCAGTCTGTTGTTATTGTAAGGAAAAAATGGTTTATGGTTTAATGTGAGGATCTCCACCACACACGCAAAGATAACGTTATCCAAAAGTGACTAAAGTTTGGGTTGGGTTTGTTGGGTTTTGTTTTGGTTTTTTTTTTTGGGGGGGGGTTGGGGGGTGGTATGTGTCTGGGCATAGCTTAAAGAGCCTGGAATGTCTTCATTTTTCTCTTTTTTTTTTTTTTTTTAATATTTTGAAAGGAATAATCTCAGAGGACAAAAATAATTACTACTCCATTTTGGAAACTGGCAGCTTATCCAAAGCCCATCTTGAACTGCCCCGTGCATTAATCCCCTCCCTTGCCTTTTCATCCCGACTCCTACCTGACAGTATCTGTCATGATACAAACTTTACTACTACACGTGCAGGCTTGGGTGTCGTGACTCATGCCGAGGTTGTGTCCCATCTCATGTGCCACGGTAGATGCAACTGCAATTTCGTTTCTGTTATGATCCTGCAGAGACAAGAACAAGCTATTATTTCTACGAGTATTTTAGAACAAGTAGGAACATCAGAGAAGCCATGTGGCTAAGAAATAAGACATTTTTTCTTCAAGTGAAATTACCCTCACTGCTACATAAGGATTGATATGGTGTTCAATCCATGCATGCATCTATTCCACAGTTTATGCTGCATGATATTATAATAGCAATGAGATGATACCACTAACGAACAGAGTAAATTGGTGTAATTAGTTTTTAAATAAACATGAGGAAGTTAGGCTGCCAAGTATCAACTGAGTGTTAAGGGGAACCGAACATCTGAAGCTCTTAATCCTCTCTCTGGATAGCTGTCTCTGTGCTTAGGGTGATTATGTGGGTGCGATATAATTATTACTTATTACACCAAGGTAGCCGTTGTGTACTGTTGTGCTTGCACAGAAAGGCAAGGCAGATGCTATGCTCCGTCTTTACTCTTAGCTCGGTGTTTTGTGTTGCTTGGTGGGAGGGAGGGAAGGAAATGTCCTGCTCTTTTGAGTAAAATCCAGATGTATCAACAGCAGGTGGTATGGAAATGCGTAAAGCGCGAGGCAGTGTACTGGTGGTGCTCTTCCAGCACGGCATTGCAAATCACGCTGCTACAAAATGCACCCCCACACCTTGAAGAGCGTTCTGGTTTAACGGTCACCCTGGGATTTCCTTACGGTGTGGGAAAGCTGGAATTTCATGTGGGTTATTCCTCTGGCCAACAAGCCCAGCGTCTGAAGCTGGGTGCAACAGTTGAGCGTCTGGTGTTGTTGGTAAAGTTTTGGATTTTGTTGGTTCCTGTTGAGGCTGAAGGTTAAGTACGGTAGTTTAGGCAGCTGTAATTAAGTGGTTACGCCGGTGATATGCATCACGACAGTCAAAACCAATTCCCCGTTCAAAACAGGGAACCTTAAAGTAGAGGCAGAAAATAATTTATTTCTCTCCTCGGGCTCTGTTGGAGCCTGGTACTCCAAGTACAGGTGTCCGAGCTTGGTGTTGGCATTTAGCTGACACAGACAGCATGCTTTGTATGTGCTTTCTTTACTCCCTGCACTTCATTTAAAATACAATCTCTGGCTGCGAATGCCTACAGTCTAATAAAATAACGATGTGAACCAGACAGAGAAGTGAAAGCGTCGTACACCCAACGATTTTCATTAACGTTCTTTGCGGGTTGAGTGAAAAATGTAGAAAAACCTTTAAAAAAATAAAATAAACAAAAAGAAATCAGACCTGAATAATACCTGCAGAATAGATATCACTGCATATGGATTTTAGAAAGGCTAATCCAATCGTCGTCCCCTCAAAGTCATAGCCTCTGCAAGGAAGAAGAAAGGCAGAATGAAGTGCAAGTGAGGACCAGGACGCAGATCTGGCGGCAAGCCTGCTTCATTAACCAGGCTGAAGGCATTAAGCATATACTAATTTCCAGCTCTGGTTTGCATCCCTGATTTAATACAATAATTACTTAAATTACGCTGCAGTTCATCAGGCTCAAAGCATCTGTCTGAGTGTAAAGAGCTTGATGAAGTGCTCTAAATGTAGCAAACTGCTTGGATGAATCGGGGCCATGGAACGTGAGCCAGCACGGCGAAGTGAGTGCTGGTTTAGTTTGGCGACGTGCATTTCCCAGCATCCGTCAGGCTTAGGCTGTGGCTCCTTAGGTTGTCAGCCCGTGCTGCGGTCCTCAGGACACTCAACTCTGCTGTGACCAGAACAAGGGAAAGGAGAGTCTGAGGCGCAGCAAACGTTGACATTGCCTGTTTTTGCAGGGATTAGTTTACATACGATGTTCTAGCAGATAATTGTGCTCCGTGAAGAAAATAAGAGCAAGAAAAGAGAGCCTGCATTCATCTTCTTGTCTGGTACAACCCGGTATGGGAAAGCACGCAATCCAGTTCAGTATAGACAGCGTCTCGGACAGGTCGGTCAGCAATTTTTAAAGAACGAATTCCTTGAACGTGTTTGGAAATGCAAGTCGGCAACAGAGCGATACACACGTGATCAGCTGAGCGTTGTCGTTTCTTTTCCTCTTCAGTAAATCTGAGAGACGCCACTTTGAGAAACTGTCCAGAGTGAATCCTGCAGCACGGCTCAGGAGGCATTTATCACCGTCCGTCCAGATTTCCAGGCCGGTTAAAGCCACGTAGATATTTATGGCCTTATAAACCTGCAGCAGGGAAAGAGCGTTGCTGTAAAAACGAAGTGCCTTATGAAGACTTCTGAAACAAACGCTCATCCCGGTAATTGCTTCACCTTGGTCACTTGCCATATATTCCACTCCAGACCTGATTTAAGTTTTTCCGCCCTTTGAAGTTGCAAAAAACCCCAACAAGCAAGATGTGAAATCTTGTTTCCCCCCACGTTTAAACCAGCTATAAAAATGGCTTTAAAATACTCAAAAATTCCAGCAATATTTTTGAAGAAATTTGACTTGCAAAAGAAATCGAGAATCCCTTCAATCTCTCTGAAGGATTTCAATCATTCACTTTAACAAGTATTAAGTAAATATGGTATAAATCTTCCTTTAGAGAAATCTTGTACCCGAAAGCAAACAATAGCATCGTATGGACAGATGGTGTTAAATGTATTTCATAAATTGCAATGAAGTCCAGTTTTCATTTTTTCCTGCATGTAGCAATGAAAATTCATGATGTTGGCAAAAGAAACAAATTATAAACCACTTCAGTTTCAGTTTCACTTCCCTCTATTTGCTCTTACCGTGTTGATGAAATTGACTATTCCAAATATCCTTTGTCTTACGGTTTGAACATCTTCCTCATACTTCTTATACTAAAAAAGTAAATATCGTATGTTAGGAACAGGAGAGGAAAAAGTGATTTATCAGAAAAAAATATCCCACAGAAGACGGCACTGCAGGCCACACCGTGCCTGGACTACTTATTATCTTTTCTATGTAGTATTTTATTAGACAACAGTGTTTCAGGATCAGGCCCTTTTAAAATGCCTGTCTGGGTGTAGGGTGCAGAAGAGGACAGGCGCCGTATGGGTTTTTTTTTCTGAATTCTTGTCATCTCCTGGTGGGATTTTCAAAATCAATGGACATCAGGAAATCCTATTCCTAGCCAAAGTCAGTGGTAAAACACAGTGTAGCACTGCGATCCTCGTAGGAGTTGGGGGATGCGAGTAGTACCTCTTTAGAAATCTCACCTCTAGCTGGTCAAAGGAGAAGAAAACATTTCAATACTCACCAAAGTATTGTCTGCAACTATGTAAACTTCCAGATACTTTTTTGCTTTCAGGTATGCTTTCATCTAAAGGAAAATGATAAGTTTAAATGACTTCTAAGACCCGTGTCAGTCTCAACCTTTGCAATTTCAAACCCAGGTATTACTCGTGAGGGTATGTACTTAACCAAGTCATTTAGAACGCGACTGCCTTGTTTTAAAATGATGAAAGGTTATGAAATAGGCTACATATTAAAATGGTTATTAAGATTGTGGAAGGTAGGCGAGATGTTAAGGAGTATTTAGATGTTTAAAGATGCACATGGGCACCTATCAGTCCATGCAGGAGGGCTTAACTCAGGTGGCGGCTCTGAAATCTCAGATCTGTGAGACCGTGCACTGGTTGTTTAAGTTCTGATTGTGCTTCTCTCTTTGCAATCGCTGCTTTTCTGGAGGTGCCACCAGACCAAGTGGGACCCGTGCTACCCCGGATTCTCCTATGGCCGCAATTTCTCTTCTGACGTGTCCTTACCGGATTGTTGCTTAACTATGTACTTACTTCTGGACTGTTGCTGGATTTGAAGATGTCATTGACGGGGTCATTTGAATCCTCTTCCCAGGTATTATTGATTAGACCGCAGGTTTTTATGGACTTTTGTTTGAGTTTCGCATACTTATAGACCGCATGTTCGTCTGTGTCTGAAGTTCCCAAGGGCTCAATGAGGTACTTCTGGCCACGGGTCTCAAAATATCCGCTAGGAAAATTAGTTAGACTGTGACCTTTTGAATCCACAGGACTGAGTCAAGATAGCCACAGTATCTCTTAACAGCATTTAGCCCAAGCGCACAGACTGCTGCAAACACTGATGCAATGGGATAGTTTGGCAGCATGCAGGCAGAACGTACAATTTAAAAGCAGAAATCAAAGCTGCTGAGTCAATTGGGAGATTTGGCTGGTCAGTAAAGTTTCCGAGTAGGAGACTGTCAAGTCAAAAAGAAACTGGTTTAGGAATGAATTACATTTAAATTTGGGGGGGGTGTGCTAACAGAGGTGATTGAGAAGTGAATTTCAGTTCAGTGGGAATTCAAAGATATATTTTCATCTTTAATGGAGATGAAAAGCTGAACTATTGAAAGGAATTAAGAGTTCTGAATCATTTTGAGCAGTAAGTGTCAAGATAAGTGTTCCGTGTTAACACGTAAACTCGGCAAGATGCGCAAGAAGTGTTCACAAAGAGTCTGGATTTGGGCCAAACTCCACGAACCATTGGGAAAAATGTTCTGCTGCAGCTTCCCAGGCTCAACAGCCGTCCTCTTGCTTTTTTATGTTACAGCACTGTCTCATCAGTGATTAGAAATGAGCAGATTCTTTGAAGTGACCTTTTCATACAAAAAGCTGAAAGTCCCAGACGCTGTGACTGCTGTAGCACTGAAAAATTTAACCTTCTCTTGAAGCATCAGCGGAGCTTCCTATCGCTTAGAAGCATCAACCCTGAATGTTTACTGTAAGCACCACCGAGGGATTTATGACCAGATCAAATATGGAATCAGTCATACACATTTATTGGTATAGCTGTTTCTCTAGCTCCCAATTTATAAGCTCTGAAACTGAAGTAGAAAGGTAACTTTTTTTCTCCCTTCTTTCCCTTGTTTTCGCTAACCTAGTTTGCTTGTAAGCGTGAGTAGAAGATAACACCACTTATTTACATCCTGATTCTTTTTGTATTGGGAAACTTATCCTCATACTGTGTATGTGTATGTGCATTTTGCCATTGGTGTACCTTGGGAGCCAAACCTCCCCCTTACCTTAGACCTTTGCAGGCACTGATGCTCGCTATGGAATCACCGTCATCCTTCACGTAACCTTCATAGTAACAGTGATCCTGTTTAGAAAGAAAAAACACAGCGTCACATTGGGCCGTGTCTCGTTGACTGCAATGAACTGGCCTGGATCCACTGATTTCAGAAGACAAACCACGCTCGCTACAAGCTACAACACACTACGCTGTCTGAGGGAGTCTCCCATTAGACATGATTCTTAAAGAGAAAAAAGCTGGTGACCGTTGACGTGTTTGCTCCGGTACCATTATTGTTATCCTTTAGCACAGAGGGACCCAGATTGGGACAAATCCAATCGTGGTGGCCTCTGATCGATACACAACGGTACATGAAAATAAGAATATTCGTACTTGCTGCTCAAAATTGAGCATATGCTGATGTGCTCTGTTGAATTAAGGTCCATACTGGATGATTTTATTGTGGCCAGATTTCAAGGAAACACCCTTTAATATTAGCCCAACAATTAAATGCATTAACTTCAATGAGATTAGAATAGATGTATTATATTAAAACATATGATCAGGGGCAAAATTTTCATGACTTAATTGACTTAAGGATCTAAGGTCTAACGAACATTCTGCATTCAAAGAGACTTCAAAGTCAGTGAGGTATTGTGGAAAATTTTATCCGTAACATTTTCCTCAATAGATTTCTTGAGAGAGACCTGTACCACGGTATTCCAACCCATGCATTGTGCCTTCTGCTCTCTCACAGATGTTTGGTTTCGCTTTACCATTTATTTGTCTTCCTGCCACCACAACATGCCAACTTCCTTACAACAAACTGAAAACGGCTAGGGGAAGAAGGGGAGAATTACTCTCCGCCTTTTGAGGGTACAAGAGAAACAACTCCTGAGATCGTAATAGAGTATCCAGAAGGTAGGAATTCCTTATTCAGCCAGCTGCCCAGGTAGGCCCGTTTGAGATGGTCTTTAAGGAGGCGTAGGTGCTGGTTACTTTTCACAGGATCCATTCAGGGAGTGAAAGTAATTGGAGCAATCAGAAATGGCATCTTTTTCCACAAAAAAACCTGACCCAGAATTCTTTACGCACATCTGCTTCACTCAAGGTCCTCCTGTCCCTGCTAATTGCTCCATGACCAAGAATATTAGGCTTTGTATTCCGTGTGTTAAAAGTCACCGCATGACATTGGACACAAAGCTTCAGGTGAGAGCTTTGTGGAAGATAAGACCCGTGGGTGCACAGTTAATTAAAAAATAACTTCTGCAGTGACTTCCTTTGTGTCTGGATCTGAATAACTGATTTGTCATGGCTCAGAGCAACCACCTGGGGCAACCTGCAGTGTATTTGCTTGTGAGCGTGGGTGGTAACATGAGCCGGGGAGGAAACGTGTCTTTATCAGAATCTCTGATCTCACCGAGATTAACGGTGTAGAAGGAAGTCATGGAGCTGCGCAGAATGGCCGAAGGCAGAAGGTGGAAAGCAAGGGAATGGCCTTGGCTCTACTCCCTGTCCTAACAAAAGAGAGAAATTTGGCTCGGAAAATGTGTTCATCAGCCGCTAAGGTAGAAAGTGGTTGTCTTTCGGAAAGGCACACCACGTGTCTGATTCTCACCAGGTGTAAATCAGCGTAGCTCTGCCAAAGTCATGAGTCGCATCTTCCCTGTCCCTTCAGCGGCATCCTAAATTACAGTGCTTAGAACCTTGATTTACAACCTTTTCTTTCTGCTTGATACGTCCTGCTATTTCATAGACCCACGAATCTCATGCAGAACTCCTCCAGACTGCCAGTGTGGGGGAAGGAAACCTGGTTTTATTACCTTGATCTGAGGACTCGTCGTTATTTGTTGACCGTCGTCAGCATAAACTGTTTCAGTGTAGTCTCTAGCTAATAGATGCCTGCAAAGAGTCAAGTGCAATTGTTATTCAAAATAACTTGTAGTCATCTAGGAATGAGGCGATTACATAGGGTGCAAAGTATGTCAGGAATACAAATAATTACTCAGGTTATTATTAGTATTGAAAAACCAAGGAAGCAAAGCTGCTGGGTGGGGAATTCTGCTGGTTAGTAATCCTTACTCAAACAAAGGGACATTTCTAAAATAAGAAAGCAATTAGTCTACTTGTTTTGTTGGTATAAACTAATCTTCTAGTAGATCTGAAAGTAAATGTACAATTACATACGCGGTATCGATCCCTTTTTGGCCTCCAGTTCACGTAGAGTGTTCCACCGCTCCACGGTGCATGTGAAATGGGTCTCTCCTGTTCTCTTCCCAGTTCACCCCCACCCATTATAAGTAGCGAAGGTCTAGTTCAATGGAAAAGCTGCCCCGTCTGTTTCACATGTGCCCATGCGTACATGGATGCGTACACGTGCGCACACGCGGAGATGCTGTGCAGAGATCACACTAACATCTATTTGTCCAATTTTTTTGTTCACAGCTTTTTTAGACCTTTGCTAGCGCGAGTTCTCGTCTTTGCAATCATTCTATCTGAACTTGATTTTTCTTTTCTGTCTAAATAAAACCCTTATTTTTGTACGCATGCGTGCTCCTGAACTTTCAAAGGAGGGCGTCACGGCTGTGGAATAAATTACTCTGTTTCTGCCACCACTGGGAAAAGGTGCTTTGGTGTTTCTTGCCAGCATACACGTTTGCGATTTGCTATGGAAGGCCAGATCCTGCGCGGCTCTGTGAACCCAGGCTCCTATGCAGCAGAGCATTAAGCCAGCGCCTAACTTTAAGCCAGGGCTGTGGTCTTACTAAAGCTAGCAGCAAAGCAAGTCTACGTTCACTTCTGTTTGGGCAACTGCTCCGGACTGCCACAATCCCATTTCTTTTGAAAGAGCAGGATTTAGTACAATGTAATTCCCTTTCCTGCCCCCCACCCCCCTGAGATATTTAGATTAGAGTAAAACAGGAGCAAACACTTCATTATCATCTATGTTTAACATGAACTGATCATAGTATTTACACAGCTATTTGAAAAGTACCTATTAAAGCAGACGTGTTCAATGCTATGTTAAATATTACGGTGGAGCCGGCAAGCAGCAGATCCCAGCTGTGCTTTATTTTGTGTTGCTCTGTTCGGTTTTGGATGAGTTTTTGCGCGCTCTGCTCCGTAACAAAGCCCGCTGCTTCTCCGTACCCCCTGCGCGCCCGTTTCGACGCTGCTAGTCTGGGCAGCAAGGGAGGCGAGCTCTCCTTGCTCTCAATTTCCATGAAGCATTTTGTCAGTGCCAGTATATGTTGGACTACTCAAATTCCAACAGCAGTCGTGTGAAGGCAGGGAGTGCTGGAAGCTGAATTATTAAGGGTTATTGCAATCCCTTGTTATTATTTTCCATTTTGGGGGAAGCATACGGAGCCAACACAGCCCCATTTCATGGATATTTGTCTTGTTCTTCTCTGTAGTTTCTACCAGCATAGAGCAAATAAATATAAGCCATAGACTCTCCATGGACACAGAAAGCTTGTGAAATAATATGAAAACATTAAACATTCAGTGGATTTAGCCGTTTAGGAAATAAATGGGAGAGCAGACTTAGCAGTATAGGCAAGCCATTCCATCACGGTAACGTGATATGCCTGTGTAGTTATTTCTCATTACCAAAACAGTGACACGATGCTTTCTCTCCCCTCCTCTGCTGTCATTGGAACGGAACGGTTGCATTTACCCAAATCCCTCTGTCCGACAGAGCCGAAGTCCTGTTTCTTTGTACGCTGAATGCCCTACAGAGGCATTCACAGTGAGGAATAATGCTCAAGGGAAGAGTTGAGTTGAACTTACTTGTTTTTTTGTAGATGCAGTACGACTTCCTCGCCATTGGCCTTGATTCCATACTCCATTGTGTCGTCGTATTTTGCCTGTAAACA
This sequence comes from Micrastur ruficollis, assembly GCA_034782655.1. Classification (NCBI taxonomy): domain Eukaryota; kingdom Metazoa; phylum Chordata; class Aves; order Falconiformes; family Falconidae; genus Micrastur; species Micrastur ruficollis. The sequence goes on along the minus strand of JAVKKW010000039.1, from coordinate 2,979,382 downwards.
GTTTTAAGTGTTAGAATATGGACTGTTACAATTTCTGGCCTCACTATGAGCTGGCTGTTACTGAGTGGCCAACTGCGTTCTTTTCCTCCTCTTCCCACCAAAAATAAGTATTCTGGCAGTTAGAGAATAAGCAGGAGGTCACTCTGTTTCCTATTTTTTAATTAGAGGAAAAAATTTGATTTTGCAAATGCATTTCTACGCTCATAAGCGCATATCCTGCATATTTGGGAAAGTGCTGGAGCGGATGCTTGGATGCACACACACACTTCAAGAGGATGTTATGAAAAAGCGTGCTTGCTTTTAAGCATTTGATTTAATTGACTTCAAATTAGAATGGCCATAAGTTATTAAAAATCTGAGTAGTATCAAACCCTACATCTTTGCAGAGATATAAGTACGGAATAGCCAGGGGTGGCACACAGGTACGGTACTGCACGCGGCGCACACCTCCCAGCCCGGCTGCACCAGCCGTAGGATCGCTCCGGTAGGTTTTCTCTTTTATTTCCTTTTGCAAGATCAAATATCTGGCTCCAGATTGTCCTACCCTTGAAAACCAAGGGTACAGTGACTCCACAAAACCTGCCCCATCTCCCAGCAAAGAAAAAAAATGAGTTATCTCTTTTAATACCTCTTTGTTTCTTTCTACATCTCTTTTATGTACTGTGTGCAATTTCCGTGGATAAACTATTTCATATTGCTCAACTCCAGGTAATTTCTTGCCGGTGCTCCCTAGGGAGAAACAGATGTATATTTATGAAAACACAGTAATAACTTATGAAACACCGTATTTCACGTCTGTCAAGACCGATTCTTTTGGGCTGTATAGTCATTCAGCTGTTGCACCACCCACTTCTCATGTCTTCTCTGCACTGGTGTGCACTCACCTGGTCTGCTAAGCAGTCCCCCCCACTACGTGACCCGACGTGAGGTTTGTTACAGTCTGGATTTCAGATGAGTTGAGATACCTGAGTATTTCCAGGTGTCAAAATATTTGATGCAATTCATTTTGGGGTTTCTTTCCCCAGCACCAGTCGGCAGTTTCGAGCACCCATGTGCTAGACCAGCTACACAAGGTGCAACTTCTGCCTTTGCCCTTTGCAGATGACATGAATTAAGTTGCACAGGTTCTGTGACATTAGTGATCTCCAAGCCTTATCACCTGATGACATACAAGATCACCTCTAGGTAAGCAAATAAACTCATACAATTCACTACAGGTCTGGAACAAGCCTAGATTTCTGCTTTGGAAAGCTTTTCAGCTAGTCTTCTTGCCTAAATATTTGCGATAGCACTTTAATAGTCACACCCTTCACCTCTTAAATCAGATGGAGGGTGGTTAGGTACTTGTGACCCAAACCAGGACACAGCAGCAGGACTGCAGAAGGTGTTTGAGCAAGGCTAAGTAAAATGATAGGAGACAGGCAGTAAAGTAGGAAAATCTTGCAGGTGGGAAGGAATCCAGGTGATTCCCTAACCGACATCACCCTTTTTACTGGCATAAGGCATGTCACGGGTCTGCAGCGGCTGTAGAGAACTCGTTGAGGAAGTGCAGTGCCGATGAAAAGCGTTTCTTTTTGTTTTCTGCTTCCGAGCGTGAGTGAATCTTGACAAAAGTTAATTTGTGGCATGACTTGCAGGGGTGGTCAGCATACGTTGCATCATTTGAAGTTAATAATAGCAGCTGCTGTACAGCGTTTGGGAAAACAGGGTCATACGAGAGATGTGTTGGTTTCCAACAAGGCAACAGCAGGGTTTATATGCCTTCTAAGCTCTTTCAATCTCCTACAAAATGGTCATTTCATCTGAATTGGCAAATTCTTGAGGGCTCAGCACTAAGCACAAGAGGCTATATTTGGAAAAGAAAAAAAAAAAAAGAAAAACAACACCAAAAACCAAAAACCAAAAAAAACCAACCAAACAAAAAAACCCCACAAAAAAACAAAAAACAAAAAACAAACCAAAAAAATCCATAAAGAACAAAGGGAGAGTGCAACTCCCATTTCAGTTGTCTGCCTCAAGGCCAGGTTTTTACATGAGTAGGGCATCCAGTGACTGTAATTTTCTATATCTGAAACAACAGAGCCCATCCTCATGCAAATTGTTGCAGTAAAATAAACAGATTAATTCTTCATAACTGGTTTATTTGATTAAACTCTTTCCAAAAATAATTGCAGAATAAACTCGGTTGTATTTTGATGAAGCTGAGTGCTGCAGAGAAGGGCACAATGGCATAATGGTACTGAGTCCTACGAAGTTTCTGTATCAGCTGAGCCACTACACCGTAACTATCGGTGCACGTGCTGTTAGCAAAGACAGAGCGCAAGTCTGGTACTCTGAGTTACAATGATGATTTATATTTTATTTTAAGCAAGGAATTATGTCTACTTTCAAAAAAATCTTTTCCTCTCCAGACTTAGTCTTTCCACGAGCTTAAAGTACGTTCTTACGTGATGACCACTAACATTTTAGGCCTCCCAGAGCAGAGTTCTGCGCTCCCGTTTTATCTCTCCGCTCCCCGTTGCGGACTCTTTGCATGAGACCCAACTGTAGCCCAGATGGTTCAAGTTCAGGCTGGACTTGAATGGAGACTCAGAACTAAACTTCGCCTTTTCCTGCAGTGTGATACAACCAGCATTTCGAGGAAAATGGATGAGTTTTGTTCTGAAACAAATAGTTTCTTAGAGGTAGGTTTTTTAATCAACTCAGTGTATTGTGGCTTCAGGCATTGTCTTGAGTCAGTAGCTTTAAGGAGGAAAGAAATTCCTTGGGCCTCGTACAACAGCTAGAAATAGAGCCTATAAGGAACAAATAATTATGTACTTTTCCAAGAGCCTAAACCAGGAAGAAAAATCATTAGTGAGGATTTCATTGACAATGGAGGTTTGGTTTTGTCAAGAAACAAAATATGTAACACCTTAAGCATTAGTACTGTACGCGTTTTCAGATATTCTGTGCAAATAATGAAATCGTAAAGATCCCTGCCTGAATACAAATTACATGTCTAATTATGTGTATAAATCCTGTGCAGGCATGTGCATGCCAAACTCTGAAAAAAAACTGTTCCCTGTTGACCTGAATTGAAAGAAACAATGCACGTGGGGAAAAAAAAAAAAAAAAAAAAAAATGTGGTCTGTTAAGGTTAGGTCATATAAATACTCGTAACCTGAAGTATCACACAGATAATAAGGGTGCTAACTATTTTAATTCAGTTGATGTCATTAATTGAATTCAAATAAAAGTCTTTTCTTTTATGGCCAAAATGCTGTCAGTGTAATAAGTCGTCCCAGTTGGATAAATTGTCTGCTCACTTGCAGGGGAAGTACTTTCTTAATTGGCTTACAAAACTAACCGGTTCTGGGTCTTTAGGCAATCTACGGCCAGTTTTCACACAAGTAAATACTTCTGTAACTAAAGAATTTTAAATAATCACTTCGAACAGAAAGAGGAAAAAAGCAAACACCCCTAACTTCAGCAATGCCATTTTTTCCCCAATGGCTTTAATTCACCGTTCTACCGTATTACCTACATGTTAATAATTAAAAATTTATAAAAGCTGTACAAAGCTGTCCATAGCAACCACGGATAAAGGTTTTAAAAAAAAAAAAAAATAAATAAAAGAGCCGTACCTTGTTGCAAATGTAGCAAAACAACAGAAACGAGAAGTATGTTAGTCATCTCCGTTGCGCCGGTCCGCTAGCAGCGATCCCCTGGTCCGGGGGAGCTGGGCTCCCGCTCTGTCTCTGCGTTGAGCAGCCCTCTCCCGTGCCCTGAACGAGAGGGAGTGAGTGGTTCAGCTTTATTCTTGTTCCTATATGAGGAAGTGTTTACTGAAGGTGTTGCACAATTTTCGAGTGGCGGAGCGTTGCAGCACGCGGAAGTTCCTGCTGGCTGGTTCATGTCACACGAATTGTGATAGATTGATTACTTCTTTGAAATAAATTCCCTAAAACAGTTTTTCAGGGAAAATAGAAAGCAAGCGGGAGGTTCGAGTGGTCCTGATGTCTTTTTATAGCCTGGTTGGTAAGAAGCTACAATAGAAACAGCGGGTACTACTGGTGGCTCAAGGGATGGGAGAGTTTTCAGGAGGTTTAGGGTAAAAGAGATACGCAGGGCTGGTGTTAAAGGTGTGTTCGGTTCTTGCTGGTTGCCATTTAATCTGTGTCTGTGAGTCATATCTAAACACTGAGTAGGTCCTTTTCACCCCTTCCATCTATATTAGTAATGTTTGCTTGAGGTTCCTGTGAAACTGTAAATAACAGGATGCAGACAAGTGAGCAAGCAAGGCGCTGTCTGTCAAATAATATTCTAAAAATCAGTGCCGGAAACATCACATTGATTTAGCCAGTTGTAATGAAATAGTACCGTGCGCATCTTGGGGCCGCTGCTGTCAACATAAAACCACTTTATAGGACTTTAACTTTTCCTATGTTGGAATAGGTTATCGCAGAGTATGTAGAACTAGAATGGGTCGTGCTGTCTACTGCAGTATATTAATATGTTTATATTAGTAATACACCTTACACAGTAATATAAATATTAATTTATTACATTCATTTATAAATAATATACCTATATAAATCTACTGGATGATTCTTCCTGCCACAACTGACGAAAGTTCACACTTCTGTTGGAAGTGTTATTATTCTGTCTGAGGTGTGTGTTGAAAAGTTCTGATATTCTGAACATTGCAATCTGAAGTTGTAAATTCAGACTTTCCCCTTAGATTTTGCGACATCTCCAGACATTTTGGGATGGTTTGGGAGCTACAAACAAAAGGGCCGTGAGCTTTCTTTAAGGATAGAATAGTACGAATTAACGGTTTATGTGCAGTGCTGATTGCAATAATCAACTTAGGCGTAGAACTAGCAATTTAGTAGTAAAGCTTGATTCTAAGAGCCTGATTATCTGTGTGTCTTCATTTTGTTCAGCCATTTACAGTGGAGCAGAGTGATTTTTAAATGGATGGAAAGTGCTGCGGAACAGAAGCAGGAGAGCTTCCCATCCCTTCGCATTGCTTTGCAGCAGTGTGGGTGATGGAGGCTGAGGGCAGAGTAACTTCTTGCCAGCCCCTGCGCAAGTTTTGCACCCCAAGCATCTTCGGTTGCCCTGAGGGATGCTGGGCTGGATGCGCACACAAACCCTTTGCGTGCCGCTGAGGGTCTTCCTTCGGCATTTGTGTTTTTACGGATCATTTATTCCGGTCTGTTGAAGGGTCTGCTCTGCTTTCGCAGTAGCACAATGTTTTTACAGGGCGTGTGGAAGCGTAAAATACTCCTTCACGGGAGTAAGTGCAGACCAGACGCATTGTCTGGCCTCCAAGCCTGCTCCGGGATGTGCTAGTGCAAACGCTGTGTAACTTCATGAGTAACGGTGGGTTTGAACGGTCTCTGCACGTGTTTGAGAGCCCCTGGAGCAGGATTTAGTGGAAGGAAGAGGGCTGGAGAGAGGAAAAGGGCATCTTGTCTGCCAGAGTCCTGAAAACTACCCTCAAACCTCTCCTCTGCTGCAGGACTGGGACGCAGGGGTTCTGGTGAGCTGCAGCGACGTTACCGTAACATAACCAATGTTAATCTCCCACTTGCTATTATAAGAAGACTAATTTCAGCTAGCACTGTGCTCTGACAAAGGACACCTTTCCAGATGGACCTTCCACCTCCTCCGAGTGCCTTGGGAGCTGAGCCTTCCCGGGACAGAGCTGCGACCTGACACTCCTGGGACAAGAATGCTTTTTGGTAGCATTTGGTTGTTTGGGACACTATGGCTTGGAGCCAGAGCGAGCTTACATTCTGTAAGAAAAGTCACGTACGACACCAAACTGTGTCGCCACCCCCGGTTATCAAAGAGCACTTCAGGCAAGGGACTGACGAAGAGTCGGTGTGGAGGGTTTGGACGTAGCCCTGCCCAGGTGTTCCTTTCGGTGGCAGGGAGCATCAGAGAGGAGCTGTGTAATTTAATTTATGTCGGTGGCTTTTTAGTTCTGTAAAGAGAAAGCTTAGTTTAAAGGGTAGACAATTTAGCATTTTAAATGCTATAGGAATGGAAATAGGCAGCGCGTTCTTGGGCTGCATCTTTGCCTTGCAAACATAATTAAGAAAAATAACTGTGAACGACTGGTTTTAAAAATGAGTGGCTGCTATCCAAGCATTTATCTCAGCTCATTCTCCCTGCATGACGCACTTGAAAACCATGTGCTGACCCTACCGATCTCCTAAGCTAATGTTCTTAGTAAGCTGTGCTTTTGAACCGTATATAAAGGAGAGTTACCTTATGAATAGATGCAACATCCCAACAAAGAGCTGGCATTAAGAAGGGAATGTGGTGTGGTGAAGGTCTCGGGTAGACTTGGAAGGGAATTGGATGTAATTTCCTTTTGTGAGCTGAGAAGCATTTGATGTTTCTGCCCATGCTTCAGCGATTCCGTAATAGTCTGATTGTAGCTTCTTCCCCCGGCGGTGGTCACAGAGGTGTCTGCAAGCTCTCAGCTGACAGGAAAAGGGCTTCTGACTTTTTGAAACCCTTTAACGATTGTGCAATGTCTAAGTGAGCAGATTTCATATTCGGGAAAGGGGGGGGGGGCGCGTAAAGTGGATGACGAGTTTGTCTCAACATTTAGTAACTAGAATATCGGTAGGTTGAACTCAAACGCTATCTGCTCAGTTAAAAGAGGGAAGCAGAAAAGGGTGAAATTCACCCCCTCAGGCGGAGGGTCTGCACAAATCCTGCCCGTCTAAGATTAAACTGAGTATTAGAAGTAAAATGATGGTTGTATGCTGGGGCACTAGACTGAGCTCAGGGAAAATCAGGGTTCGAATCACTTCTCTGCTTCTGCCTTGCCCTAAAGTTCACTTTGAACCAAGTTTGCAAAGGTACTAATGCACCTAACAGGCATTTTCAGGAGTGTGTAAGCAACTATCTGTTTCCCCTGCGCTTCAATAGATTCAGCCACGATAGTAAAGGCACCCGTATAACTACTGCAGACAGGGAGAAGCAGCTGGGAGATGTAATTTTGTTCTGCTGTGCATCTCCATTTGTTCCTTTCTGCTCTCCCCCCATCTAACCCTGGCGTAGCTTCAGCAAAGAGCTTGGCAGCTCTGCCTCTTAGCCCAGCACCCACGCCCTGGTCCTCCTGGGAGCACCTTCAGGGAACGAACGTGGTATTTCACACACAGCCGCCGCCAGACCGACCGTGGGTCTATTGGTTCAGCTCAAAGAGCTTCCACCTGCCCCCATTTTCTTTTCCACCAACCTTCAACCCCAGCCAGCCGGCAGGTTATTTTTCTCTGACATACAAACAAAACCACACGGCTTTTGCATCTGCGTTCCAGCCCTACACTCCTCTTTGCTTCCTCCATCTACTCACAGCTGCATTCCAGTCTCCCCACAACCTGCCTCTCCGTGCCAGCCCCAGGCCCTCTCCCTCCATTCCCAGAGCTGATCCAACAGCCGTTGAACTCAACAGAAGACCTTCTATTGCCTTCCAGGGCCCTTGGATCAGCTCTACGGTTCCTCTTTAAAACCTACTTTTCACATAAAGCTTTTTCTTGTGCTTGCCTCTGTTGTCTCACACATTCCCAAAGTGAATTATCCTTCTTTTCTTCAACTACCAGTCTTCGATGTTTTTTACTTCTTATTTTCTGGGGTTCTGTTGAAGGATATAATCAGATGGCTGTTTTAGACCTATACGGGGTGTTTGGAAGAGTTACCTCGACTTACCTCCCTTCTAGCTATTAATTACTTGCTTCTCAGCTTATGTGCAGCGCTTGGCTCCGTTTCTATTGCCAGGGTAATACAGGGTAAATGCTTTCGCCTCAACTGTGATTGAAACTAACTTAGTGAGCACCGGCCGAGTTATTTTTAGTGCGGCTCTAATCAGATCACAGACCGTCATCTGATTCTGACCAGCCAAACTTCATTACAAACTTTGTACATCTCTGTCACACTTTTCGCCGCGGAGAAGATCGTAGACATATATGGTATGTTAGAAGCATGTTGCTTCCTTCTTCCTTCCCTTTTCTTCAAAACGTAGGACAAAAAAATGGTTACTTCATCTTCCTTCTGCATCCCTCTTTGTTGGTTGCATGCCTTTTGCTTAATTCTCCTGCACCGATGTAATGTAACGCTTACAGTGGCAATCTAACGCGGACTGTAGGTAGTTAATTGGAGGCACGGGACCTTTTCACGTATTTCTGAAGAACCAACGACTTCTCGTAACTTCTTCACATGATTAAGGTAACTTTTGAAGGTTAATGCTTCTCAGAAAACACCTGCAACCCACTGCTGGCTGTGCTGCGTCTTGTGCAATTGCGTGCACACCTACACACTGTTTAATGTTCTCCATCTGCGCAGCCTGAGTGACAATGCGGATCATTGTGGATTAAGCACGGCGGTCTTAGCGCCTTTTTTTTTTTTTTTTTCCCCAAGGTGTTGGTTCTTGTATTGTTTCTACTTGTAGTACGTGAGGTCTGGACCAATTTTGCCAAGGGTCAGGGGATTCTGCATGCTACGGCGTGGTAGATAGCACGATTCTCAGCTGGCTGGCAGCCACCTGGGGCTCCGCCGCTATGCGCAAGGGCAAAGAGTGGCTCAATTCTTGGAGCTGGGTTTTAGGTGGGAGGAGGCACCACCCAAGGCTGTGGGTAGACCTGCCAAGTTGTGTCAGAGCTGTGCAAGGCAACGTGTGTGCATGACAAAGAACGGATCCACATCTTAGACCTCCACGTGCCGAACCTGACCTGTGCCCATCCTCTCCCTCCTTCACCCCCACATCGCCCATGGAAGGTCTTGCACCGGCCTGCCCTGCCGGCTGCCCTGCCGGCTCTGCCACAGTCAGGCCTTTCAGCTCCACTCCTTGCCCTCGTGGGGAATTCGGAGAGAGCTGGCAAGACGTGCGCCTTTTTTTCTGGCCAACAAGAAAGGGGAAGCAGAACTATTTTACCTGGATGACTTGTTGTAGTGTCTCCAGCCTGATGGACTCCAATTGCTTCCCACACACATAGAGCACATAGAGAACATTTTATTGAGTCATCTTACCTCTGCGCTTGAGGCAAGGACGTTGAACAAAGAGGTAACTGTCCAACCTGAGCTACCTCTGCAGCAGGAGATTTTTCCTGGCGTAGGAAACTTGATGTAGTTACTGACAAAGAGCTCCCAGTGTGGACGGGGCTGTCCACCAGCCAAGCTGTGCTTTGGACCAGCAGAGGCAACGCGCATTCTGCTTCAGTAGAACAAGCCCTACAGATACGGCGCGATGGTGTTTACGTCAGGATGCCGTGTCTAGCACAAGGGTATTTTCTTTGCCCCAGTCGACACCCTGATGTGATACAGACTACACACTACAAACAGCCTGGGCTTTTCCAGCGACTGCAGCTCCTCTGCCTCTAGCCCAAGAGTTCCTCTTGGCCCACTCTACTGCCTCAGAAGAAGTGTGGGTTTTGCTGTTCATTTTCAGTAGCTGCCTTTTGTCTTTTAAGGCCTCGATCCTGCCAAAGAACTCCCCCAAAACACCTTTAGGCTGCTCCGCCCTCCAACATGCAGATTTTGTATTTTCCTTCCGAGAAATGTCTTCAAAAGACATAAAGCAGCCAAAAATCAAAGACATTAACGACATCTCTGAAATCACCCTGGTCTCCACCATCTCAGCAACGTAACGGGGAGCAGTTAGGCATGCACCCACTTCACGCGAAGGAGGGTAGCCAAAGCCATTTCCCGACGCCCTCAAGCCACGCCGCAAGAAGAGCTGGGCAGCAGTGCAGCAGGCACCCTGCCGTAAACCCCGCCGCCACGTTGTCTTGCACCGCGAGAGGCACCTTGACCTGCGGAGAGCAAGCGCGGTCGTTCACAGGGAGATGAAAGCCCGTGCGCGGAGGCAGCTGAGGAGGGGGTGAGCTGCAGGTTTACTCTGTACCTTACCTTGCAATAACCTAGTCACACAGGCATGCTTTTAAGCCCCGTGAGAAGGGAGGCTCATGAGAAGGAGCTGCCACCGGCTAAGTTGCGGGCTGCCTTCTGCTGACTTCCCTGTGGAAGTGCTTGCAGTGATGACTGTATCCCAAAGCGGCATCTGCCTTTTGTTTCCTGTGTTAACCGCTTCCTCCTTTTGCTTCCAGCTACTTGTGAGGCTCAACCCAGGAGAACAGTGGCTTTGTGCTGTTCCCTCGGTTGCCCCTGGAGCCTTTGGAAAGGCTGGCTGCTCAGAGGTGATCTCCACCCGCAAGGGTGAGGAGGCAATTCTCCCCGCTCCCTCTCGACTGCAGCCTTCAGTAATTATCTGCGGCTTTACTAATTGTCTTTTGAACCTGTCTCTGAAGCAACAGCCGTGGCTGTGAGTGGCCCCAGACAGTCTCTGACACTGTCCTTTCAAGGTCAAAGGGCCACTGAGCAGGTGCAAATGCAGTTAAGACCCTCTTACACCCCCTTCTTACTAACAAGAATCAGACCTCAACAGTCTAATAATAACTAGCTTTTATATAATGCTTTTCACGAGCAGGTCTTACAAGATTTTGACAATAAGGTTAGTATTTCCCAGTCTTACAGGTGGGGAAACATGCGATGTATAAATTGGGCGGGTTGCTGCAAGCGTCCATCCAGTCTGGTGGCAACCTTCTGGACCAGAGGTCTATCTTTGGGTTCCTATGAAACTGAGCTCGCAATGAGCTATCACACCTTGAGAGAGAATATGGACAGTGTTTAGACTCAGGGCAAGATGTGGGTCATCTGTTTTTTCATACTGTTTTGATGTAAGCGACTATAATGAAAGCAAAAAAGCAAAAAAAACCAACCCCAACCCCACTGATGAGCTGGAGCATCGGTGGATACTTTGGCTCCAGGGGATTTGCAACACTTAAACGTCTTGTTACTTCTAGTGTTGTCTTCATTAAATAGGGCTTGAAAGTGTTGGTGTTGCTGACAGCAGGCAACCCCTGGTGGGTCTAACAGGATAGCTCAATGGATTGAACTACAGCTTTGGTAAGGATGGATATCTGTTCTGCCTTCGCCCTTATCAAATCATCTCATTTTGCTTGTCTAAACTGCCCCGCGTGCTTCAGCAGCACCCAAGCCTTTGCTTAGGTATGAGCATGTTAATGAGGTACTTGAAGTGCTGTACTAAGTTGGGGATTTGTGGTCCCTTTGCATTTCTAGCAGGGTGTGTAAAGGGTGTTGCTTCCAGTCCTGGTATTGAACGGTCAAACGTGCCTTTCAGTGATATTTAGGCTGGGATGACTCCATCGGAGCCATAGCAAACTCGGGGCACTGGACACCTGGGGACTGAAAGCCATTGCCCCTCAGGGTATATACAGTACAAGCGGTGAGGACAGTGCCAGAAGACCTCAGTGATATACGAAGGTGCGTCCTTCTTCTGAGATGGGAGAACCATTTATAACAACAGCAAGATAGAAATTGTAAATTGCTCTGTTTGCTGGGGCTTCATCCTGGTGGACATGAGGCACAGAGTGCCTGCCAACTCGCGTGATGAGTCTCAGTACATTTATTGCTTTCCCTAGAGTCTTGATCCCCGGAGTTATGTGAATAGTTCTATTATTATTTTATTTTTTTATTATTATTGTTTATTTTAATTAAAAAGAAAGCCGTTTTCTAGGTCTCAGGGATCTAGAGAAATGCTTGAAAACATGAACTTGAGCAAGGTAAAACTGAGAAGGCAAATAAAAAGAAATCCAAATGCGTTATTTTATTTTTTTTTTAATCGCCTGGTCTCTGTATTATTTTTTTAGGCCTGGCTGATGGTTGTGAATGCTGGCGGTTGGCAGTCCTGAGTCCTGATCTGAGCCGTGCCCTTTTCCGAAGAGGCTGCAAGCTGTTGAAAGACAAAAGGTGAATTAAAGCATGTATTTAACCCTGCTTTACGGATGCAGTGCTTTGGAGAGCGGGACTAAGGACTCAAGCTCTCGTAGGAAATCTGTAGTGGCATGAAAAAAATCAATTTCAGATCTTCTGAGTCCCAGTCTTCTCTGGAGTGAAGCAGCCTGGAGCTTCCACTAATGATGCTGTGTTGCTTCTGAGCAGCTCAAGAGTAAGCTATTTCTAAAATAAATTAAAAAAAAACTAATTGCAAGTAGACCTTGACTGGGTATAAATGAGTAGAGCTTCGATGATTTGGTCGTGGAGAGGTCAGTTGTAAAAGGAGAGTTCCCGGACCCGAAATGCAACTCCGTAAAAAGTGACCCCTGCCTCCCAGCTCCCCCCACCTCGTGACCAGTAACTCCTTTTGGGTGGCTCGTGTTTCTCCTGCCACCCTCCACATGCCCTGGGAGAAGGACAGGCACCGAGCACAGCAGAGAAGGAACAAAGGCAAGGTCCACTGTGGCTGTTTACTCACTCCACGCACTGTTGTCTTCGATCAGATAAGCCTGTGGCCGTACGGTGGAATGTTTCCAGATCCAAATCAACCAGAAAAAAAGTGAGACTGCAAGACAAACACCAGACCTCTCGAGTTTCATCTGTCTCAGGTATGTACCTGCCCCATCAAGTCATATGACAGGGAACTGGCTGTGATTCCCAGGCAGAGAGTGCCTTCTGGTTCCATCCTGCTCGAAGCTGTGCCTCTTACCGCAGGTATCTTTTCCTCCACGGAATTTTACCCACTAAGTAGGGCAAACTGGGGAGGGGGGGATGAAGGATTAGGGTGTCGGGAAGAAAAACTGCACCTGCCAGATAGCAGGTAGGTTGTTGCTCTAAAGCTGCCAAGCCACGAGCGACAGGAGGGCTACAGGAGAGAGGAGCTGACCCTGGGAGTGACACTTGGTGGCTGGGACCTGGCAAGCTCTTGTGTTCGCTCTCCGCAAGCGCATCTCCAAGCAGAGGCAACAGATCAGTCCCTTGCCCTAACCTCTCCGTACTCAGTTGTGTAAACATTAGCCAACTCAAAATTTACTGACTTGCATTTATTTTTCTTTCTAAGCTGGAACACAGCCAGGCTTTAATTGATGTCATTCAGCCACAACTTATTTACCACCTTTTCCTGATTTCCGTGCGACTTTTGGCCTGTTTGAGTATTTTAATTGGAGGCAAAGCAAAGGCTGTTTTAAAATTACACTTGTATGGTAGAAGTTTTTAACCATCCTGTTTGAAGAGTACATATGCTGAGTGCCAAGCCAAATGTACACAGATACATTAAATAGAAAAGGTCCTTTCAAATTGTTACCTGCAAAAGACAAAATTCTGAAAATTAAATCAAGTAAAACAAACTTCCAAATGCGTTTAATTGGAAGTTAATCAGTTTTACAGAATACTGTACCTTTATTAGCTGACTATTTTTGAGCTGCTAATCCACACTTTCCTGTTATTGTTGCTGGTTTAATCCTGAGAAAACAAAGAAAACTATTTTTAAAGAACAGACTTAGTAAAATACTTCATAGAGAAGATAGCAAACAGCTCAGCACATCTCACCAGCGCTGTATGAAGTATTTCGTATGCACACGGCAGTAAGTGCCAAGATTAATGCTGATCGGCACTTGCCGTAGAGTGGCCCTTGTCACGGTCTCTCCTTGCGTTGTTACAGCTCTTGGCTTTGGTTGACTTTTTATAAGCTACCACTCTTCCTCACCTCATTTATTTGCGTTTCTGACAGCACTGATAGTATCAGTAAAGATTCCCCAAATCCCTGCACTATATTAACGTGCCGTTAGCGATTACTTAGGTTAGCAAATAGTGGCAGAGGTACTTGGGTATTTGCTAATACCATTCCAATACAGGCATAAAAACATTACTATAAATGAGGGATAAGACCTCAGCAATTCCTTTTCCACTGCCTCATCTCCTTTCAAAGGGGCTGACGGCTTTAACTTTGCACCACTTTAAAGAAGTAATAGAATCAGAGAATCATTTAGGTCGGAGAAGACCTTTGAGATCATCAAGTCCAACTGTTAACCCAGGACTGCCAATAACGGGAGAATGACTCACGCGTTTTGCACAAGAGTTAGACCTGTTCCCTATGTGTCACCAGCACAGGCGCCACTGTCCCTAAACTGAGCCATTTAATGGTTTCATGCTGCCAAGGCTGAACATCCAGCACTCGTCTTTCACACGCAGCCTACGAATCACTCACGTTGGTATTGCAGCCTTCAGGTGTCGAGCTACGGGCTCTGACTCCTGCACAAATGCAGGAAGAAATATTAAAACAGAACAAAAAAACCCCCAAACTTTAAATTCTGCTGAGTGTTTGAACATGTGGCCCCTCACCTGAGTCTTCATTTAGAGTCTTGATTTGTGTGTCTGGGTGTAGATAAGAGAGAAGGAGAACGTGCACAGGCACAGAGGAGATTACAAAATCTTTAAGTAAATACCCCGCCATGTAATCACGGCTTTTGTGTGGCAATTTCTCTAGCGGGTTTAGTTAAACATTTCCAAGTTCCTTTCTTAAAATAAGTCTGGCAGATATTTTTGAGCTCTGATCTGATGCCTAGGAAAATGAATGTGTTTTTTTCTCTTTTTGTTTTCGATCGTAAAAATTTGGGAAGGGCATAGTAACCTTGGAAGCTTGCTAAGATACTAATCTGGAGCCAGAGGTGGACTTTTTTGTTGTTTTTTTTGTTTGGGGTTTTTTATTCAGTTTCATTAAACTTCAGGGAAACATTTTTTTAAAAATTTTTGTTTTCTTCTGAACATCCTGGCCTTGGTCAGTTCTGTGCAAAAAGTGCCAGAATGCCCCAAGAAAGGCTGATTTTGCAGTATTTCCAGGCTCACTAGTGCCATGAAGTAGTAAAACAGAATTCATGGGAAAGAAACATTACAAGATTTCAGGAATAAAATGTTTCGGGATACAATTGCCCAAGTATTCTACTAAATGAACACTGTAACTTTTAATGACTTTACTCTGCTCTATAGCTAACAAAAAAAATTGAATAAAAAAAACTTTATAATGTTTATTTGTGTTAAAGGCACCCAATTTTTTGAAAGATTCCAGGGTGAGTCCAATAGGGACAGGAATAAAAGTGGAAAAATATAAAATGAAGTTATGTTTTATTGAATTGCAATGGATTCTTACTCTCTGCTACATAAATAATTTCTGTGACCTTACTCAATCGGTACCTCCGTTCATTTATATTGCATTTTAAAAGGGGAAAAAAAACCCCACTTTTCTGTTTTCCTAAGTCTTTTTATGTTCTACCCTATGTGATGAGACGGTGTCGGCAAAAGCTGAGTTACTCTGTGTGTTCAGTCATTGTGGCTGTCGACATCCATGGGAATGTGCAGCCGAGGGTATAGATTTTGTTACTGTAATCCCTGGGAAACGCGGGCTGCGGCGGCGGGTATCCTCCGAGGAGATTGCTGGGGTCGAGCTAAGAGTGGGCCAAGGAATCGGGAGCAGTTTCTCTGCCACGGTGCAAAACGGCCACCGCTGAATCTGTCTCAACACCTGAAGAGGGGTCAGACGGGAGGAGCTGGAAGGGCTAACGCCAAGGGGCTTGTGGAAAAGACAGGCTCTTCCCCGGGTCGTTTATATCCATATTTTGAAAAGATCCTCGGATTTTTAAGTACCCAACCTCCCATTTCTTTCTGTGAAAGCCAGAGATGTAGTTCGCATACAGCGCTCTAAAAGCCTTTGGTTTCTACTTTTTGGAGGTTTTTTAATTACTGCGAAGAGGAGGAGTTTGATGTGGTCAACAGCTCCTGCAGCAGTGTCTGTGGTTCAAACCAGAGCTCGCAGGACATTGCTGCTTCAAGGGAGCAGTTCCAAGCTGAATTAAGAGTTGGCTTTTCTATGCCATTATTCTTGGACGATGCGAGAAATTACAGGAACGGGGGAAGAGCCCAGGGCTAGTCATCTCCTTTTAATCTCACATAATAGGCTTTTTGTTGTTGTCACTGTCTAATCCTATATAATCTTGTACCCTGGCAACCCACCTTTATCCTGAGGAAAGGATAGCCCTCTTCTTGGGAGAAAGAGCACTCCAATGAACAATGGAAAATGCTGTCTGTGTTCAGTATCTCCATTAATAGCTGCAAAATTTAAACAAAAGCCGTTCTGTGATGTGTGTGAGAAAACCCGGTGTTTGTGGTGACATTTGGATAGCGAATTCATGGCAGCCTACCCCAGAAACAAAGCAGGAACATCCCTGGAGTGAGATCCTCTGCTCCTTGTCCTTTTTACGCTGGGTAGGGCAGAAATATCGCCTGCAGGTCATGGCTTGTTTTCCACGATCCGTCATTTTCACCCACTTGCCATCTTGGGAACTGGCATCCCAGGGGATGCTGCAGCACGCCCTCCCTGCCCGGCGAGGCCACCCTGCCCACGAGCGTGCGGTGCACCGGCAGCCACCTCAGAAGCTGTCTGAAGGTGGCATGGGACTGTGGACAGGCAGGACATGGAGCTCGCCAGACCTTTGGCTGTCCTAGAGACCTCTCTTTCTCTGCAGGGTAGGCTTCACCATCAATTCTCATTGACAAAAACCCTTTGGACTGGCAGCCAGCTTCTGATGGAAGGAAGAAGTCGAGAGCCAGGTCACTAAGACAGCTGCCAAGATAACAGCTTATCCAAACATGTCTGTTTATTCTGCAATTTATTCAGTAAATTGCCCTGTCTGAATGAAATTTGATGGGAAATTATCCCGGGCATGGAACCTATCTTACAGCATGTCCACAGCTGCCATGTATCTCCCTATTTCAATTAGAGCAAATCTGATCCTTAGAAGATGTTGTTTTAAAAATTTGAAATCTATTTAGCACGTTTCAGAAAGTCCGTCCTGTTGATGAGTGTCATGAAAGCAAATTTCTACAATATATCAGTATTTGCCAAAAATTTAGGCTGTGAGATCTCTGCCACATTGTTGTTGTTTGCACTCATTAGAGTCTCGTTAGAGTCATAGTCCTTTCAAAAGGTTCTGGCAGGAAATTAAAATCTTGCCACAGCGGTCAATACAATGAATCTGTCATTCTTTCTGTTAAAATCTTAAAGTTCAGTTTAATCCTCAGTACTGTGCCCTTCTTAAAATAAACCTAGTGACTTGCTACTTCCAAAGGTTTCGGTAACAGGTGGAATGAGCGTAGCGGGTGAAGCCATAAAAGAGCTTCTTGTTACAGTTTAGTAGCCTGTACTTGCCGACTTGTCCTTGTAAATACTGCCCAGAGATGCACCTGCCTGTATGGCAACAGCAGCTCCTGCGCAAATCAGGCAGCTTTGCGCTTTGAGATCCATTTTTGGCCAGGATGCCTTTCCTGAACGTTTCCTTCCAACTTCTTGCTCGCACACAACGCGGGTGTACGGGAACACCCATTCTCTCACTTACGCGTTCACACTGTGCTCTGCTTCTCATATAGACCGAGTCTTTCTACACCGCTCTGCGAGGAAGTAAAGCGGCCGTGAATTCCAACGAATTCCAACAATCCATTGCTCACAGCCGCTGCCAGACCGGGTTACAGGAGATGTCCAAGTGAGCTTGGGCGACACATGCAGAAACCCTCTTGCCGGTGCACAGAGACAAGTAGGTTTCTCTGCGTGTCTATGCAGAGAAGGTATTCATCATCTTGATACAGAACGCTCTAATTTCGAGGACAAAAAAATGAATAAATAGGGCTTTTCTTCTTCTGTTCAGGAATGCATGTTTCATCCCTTGTCCTATGATAATCTTCTGTGAACGCTTCGGAACTTCTCACTGATGGGACCAGGTTTTTTTAGCCAGGAGCAATCAGCTGAGGACCTAACTCACGGTTACCCAGGAGACTCTAAACGTGAGCCTTCGTTACCACACCGCAGCTTTTAAAGACATGTTGCTTTTGCTGGAACACCAGAACGCTCACGCGGAGCTTCTTGAATTAGTGGGTTAGTAAATGTGCCTTTGTGATTGATCGCATGAGGCTGTCCAAGCCTTTTGAAAAGCTGCGTAAATGTTATTAGATCTATTGCCCAAGGTGGAAAACAGAAGAACAAAACTATTCCCCAAGTTGTTAATGGTGTTGGTGCCAGGGCTGGGGACGGGCTGCGGGGTGTGCCGGTGCTGGGATTGGTAGGGAAATCCAGAGGCAGGTGCCAGGGGGTGAAGATCAGCAGAGATCATTCTCCAAGCTCCCCCCCGTGGTTTTGGTTTCTGTTGGTAATGAGGTTAAAGCTAGCATCGAGGTCTCTTAACTGCGCCCTGGACTTGGTCCGCTGTGTAGACTCAAACGTCTCCATAAAGCTTTTAGGTTCAGGCTTTTCAAAGAGCCCATGGGAATACAGTGCCTAAATGCCAAGGAAGTGCCAACCAAGATGTCATGACTGGGGGGACGGAAGAGGAGGAAGATTTGGAGGCCACATCATCCTTCTCTTTCCCCAGAGTGACAGTGGGCTTCTCAGTCACACCACACTGTTAGAAAAGTTACCCCTAGAAACCCTTGTCATTCGGGAGTTTCAGTGATACTCAAGCAGTTCAGAGAAGAACAGGTTTGCCAAACTTAAATTTGCCCTCTCAAATATTTTGAGACTTTTGAAAGGCGCTCCAGACTGCAGCTTTCCTTTCACGTATGATTTTGTTCAATATGTACCGCGACAAACTGAAACAGGTGGAAAGAGGAGAGTAAGATGCAAAAGTGATGAGAGGGTGTGAACGAAGCCCGTCCCCCACTCCCTATAGCTCTAGACATTTTTTAGACGTATTTAAGTTAAGGATTTATTGCTGAACAGTCTGTCCGTCCGCACTTTGCCAGGTTTCACGTTGCTGACTAATGCCGTTCAGTCGTTACAAGCCAGTGACTATATCTGCGTCATCAAAGGACTCAACCCAAACAGCGTGTAGGCGTTCAGGTCTGAAAAATTCAATGGAAGACCTTATGGAAGGGCAAGGAGATTTTTATTTTACTTAACTTTTCTGAGTTGTATCTCGCTATTCGCATTCTCACACCTCCAGAGTCAAACCCACCAAGATGTACATGTCCAGGTAGTCTGGGCAGGATTACTCGTGGCGGCACGGAGAACAAGGGATGCCGGCTACTGTGTCCCCGTTACAGCTGCTGTGTTGCTCTTGAATGGTGACAACGAACTGGGTTTTGAACAGGTCTTTTAACACCCTTTTGAGGTCAGCAGTTGTTAATGGCAAAAAGAAACTTGTTTACTTTTACCCTCCCTCCATCTTAGGCAATTGTCTCGTGTTTCCTCATTTTGGGAATCTCGCAGCTACGCGCTCTGTTCCTGTTAGGGTAGCAGGAAAGAGGTACGGGACATACAATTCTCTCCTTTTTTGCCATCCTCCTGTCCTTCAATAAGAAGTGCAGGTCTTCTGCTGACAGACCGTCTCTGCTGTCTTCTCGATGCAGAAAACACCGTCCCTGAGGTTTGCCAGCATAACTGCCCTCGACTGTATCCTTAGTTCCCAACGGATGCCAGTCTTTTAACCCTTGCTTACGATTTTTTCTGGTGCTTTCACAAAAGCACGTTTGCCTCCACACCTCACTCTCGCCTATCGCAAAATTTCTGACACTGAATTCTACAAGTCTTACCTATTGCAAGGCCGAAAGAGTAAAAAGGGAGCACGAGGAAATGCTCTGTGACTACTAAAAATAGAACAGCCAGGAGAGAGGAAGGATGTGGGAGGAGAAGGAAGATGCAGAAGAGTGTCTTAAAGCTTTTCTTAAGACTTTTGATTATTATCTATAAAAATCCTGCAAAGCAAAAGATAATAGCGCCTACTCAGGTCTGTAGCAACATTTCTATTTACTCCAAGATGAGTCACTCTGAAAGTGGTATTTGTCCCCTCAGGTTTAGCCACAAGTGAGTCAGTTCTGTTAATAAAAAAATAATAATAAAAAAAATAATTAAAAAAAACCCCACAAAACCAAAAAAACCCAAAACAAAAAACCCCACCCAAGTACCGTGGGCCCTTCCAGTGCTACTTGCTGCTGTGACAACTTGGAACCAACGGCATTTTGGAAACTGAGCAACTACGACTGGTGTTAGGTAAGTTTCTTCTCAGCTTCCCAGTGTGCTCCTGGGTTTCACATTACTGAGGAAGTTATAAAGCACTCACAAAAGGTCGCTTCTCACTAAGATATTTCAAGTAAGGAAAGATGGATTCATTTGCTAAGGGCAAAATTGTGACCATCACATAAGAGCAGAACTTAAATTGTTTTGTGGAGGGTGGCTTTTACCTTAAAGCAGCCTAAGCATGTCGGAGAGCTGTGATATAAACTTTTATCCTCATTGGAGACATTACTGTCATTTCATTTCTTACTCAGTTTTTATTACCTGGTGTTTGTGAGCAGAGCTAGGTAGAAGACTGCTGACTACTTACAATCCCGTGTTATACAAGCCTTCCCAGAAACAGTTGTTGAACTATGTTTGAAAACCATGTGTGGAAAGCGCACTTAAATTATATATTAGTCATATTTGGTTCAACTGCCGTGAGGAACGGAGGATATTAAAGCAGAGACTATTCCCTTTCAGCAGTCAGCTGCGTGATTACAGCACAAGACCCTTGCACGTTAGCGGTCGGTTTTATTTGGTAGGTTGAGGACAAGCGGTGTGGTTGGAAAGTGGACTTGGAGCTTGTACTTTTAGAGGTGGCTTGAAAAATCACTTTAGTGTGCAGTCATGCCTGTGCAACGGAGGTACGAGGGCCGGGTACGCGCTGCCTTGCACTGCAAGCGGCTGCTTTTGGTAGTGTACGTCTAAAGCTAATGGGTGGTGGTGATCTTACGGTAGCTTTGCACAGCAGGGGAAAAAGAGCCTCTATTGCCCCTTTAGTTGCCGTTTCTCATAATGCTCTAGAAAGGTTGTTCAGGAAGTGTCAAACCCATCAGGAATCGCAGAGGCAAGGCGAAGCTGACTCTTCCAGTTGGACTCATGCTGGGGTGTCCTACGCCGGTACTTGGGCAAAGGATGCGAATTTACACCTGCAGCACTGGGGCCAACGCTTCTGTGTTGTGTGTTGCTGCCATCCAGAGCTCGCTGGAGCGAGGTGCATTTGAAGAAGAGATTCTGCTGGTTCTTCACATGCGAGGTAAAGGCAATAAATAATAGATGCCATAAATAAAGAATGATGTTCCAAAATAGCTTCGGTTTCCAGCAAGAACTGGAAGCTGCGTCCGCCGCATCTGGAGCAAGTCGGTTTTCATTTCATATTCACTCAGTTGTCTCTTCCCCAAGATACTGGCTTCAATGAGGAGAACGTGATCTCTTCAAAAGAGCCTGAGGAAACCAGTGTTCATAGATCAGCATTTCTGTAACCTTATTCAGTTACTCCTAAATGACCGTTAATGGTTCTGTATAAAAAATAGGTGTAATTTTGGCTGCTGATTAATATGGCGATATATCTTAAAAGTGAGGAGAAGCACAGATCTACCATTTGCATTGTTGCACGAAGCTTTCTGACTTCTTGTTTCAAAGAGAACTGAGACTTGCGAATTGTATCCCTGGGAACCGCTGTGGGGTCGGACCCAGATACTGGCAACTAAGGGTGTAGCGCTGTGGCCTCGTTTCAGACACCAACAGCGATCCGAAGCGCGGTCCTGTGGTCGAGACACTCTTCTGCCACGCAGAGAGGCCGAGGGAAGTCTGTGGCGGGTGAACTGCTTGCACTCCGGGGCATCTTTGTGAGCTCTTGTAATGTCCAGCATTGTTGGAGCAGACCAGCTTCTGGTCAGCTCTGGGTTTTCGGGTTCATGTGGCTTCTTTCTTGCTTATTTTTCAAGGGCTGTTTTTAAATCAAGGGAGTGGAGGTCACGTTCTTACCGATTCCTGTACACCCAGCACACTTAAATTCGTGTTTTGTTCTGCTGCTTCTCCCCACCCCATCCACATGAAAGAACTGTGGAAGGGCAGATCCTGGCATCAGGAGGCAGAACTCTGTTGAAATCAGTGCAAATGACCCAAGGATATTGCCTGGAGTGTTTGCTGTAGCGTTACCTGATTATACCTGCACAAAGAGGCACTTGTGACCCACAGTGTGGCTGAGGCTTGCTGGTTAATTTTAAAACTGGTGTAAGAGAAAGTTCATCCATTTCGCTGGAGAGCAAGACTCGGTTGCGAGAGCGTCCGTGGGGAATGGGGGGCAGAGGCAGCGTGAGAAAACAAACACCGAGCAAGTGAGTCATCGGCTCTTTACTTGAAAGCTCCACGCTCCCCCTCTAGCAATATTCCAGCTCAAATCCAGGCTGTAAATCACTACCTGCATGAACTCGTGAATTACTCATTCGTCATGTGTCCGGCCAAGTCATGCCAGGCTCCATTGTGTGGTGGTCAACCCCCGCCCCCGGGGTGCCTGAGCGCAGCCGGGGCAGCTGCCGTAGTCGCGCTGCTTGGACACGAGGGGACTGCACGGCAAGCCTTGGCCTTCGGTCAGGCTGGGGAAGGCAAAGCAGAGCCCTGACAGGGATGTGAAGGTCACTGGAGAGGTCTGGCTGTGTAGTAGCTGTACAGTAGGTGTCTTTGGAGTGACAGGTCAGTAATTCCACAGCTAAGGGGGCTGACGAGTTGACAGCGTTAACTTTGTTCGCAGCACAGCAAGACCGTCGGGCTTTCTGCTTCACTTGCAGTTTCATAGGGATCAGTGTTGTCTCATCCCATTTCCATTTAAATTGGAGAGAATGCAATAGGAGGGACTGAGTGTCGTAAGGAGCAGGCGTCTCCCGGCTTGCCTGGGAGATTCGGATTCACTCCAAACCTTATCCCCTGAACTGTCCATGAGTTCTCCAAGAGATCTCCAAGAGAGATCTAGAGCTGTGCAGAGCAGAGCGTGGGCGCTTCGGCGTGGTAGGGCAGCCGTGGAGACACAAAACCTTACTGGACTGTTAGGCAAGACTGGAGATGTGGAGGACGTGCTTTCCTTCCCCTCTACGAAGGGTCTGAAGCAGGTCAGCCTCCCACCCTCATAAAATCACAGAAATCAGACCCCACTGTCGACTCGTGGATGTTGTGTTGTGAGCGGAATGATGCGGGCATGGGGGGTGGCATTGCACTGAGACGCTGGAGTGGCATTGATAATCTGAGAGGCTGATCCGGGTACGCTCCGGCTCGTTCGGCAGCGAAGGAACAGGAGAGGGCAGCAGTAATATGCTCCTGTCCTGGATCACAGTGTCCCAGAAGCTTTCGTGGGGTGCCAGCACCCCTCTCAGCTGCAGTGTTCACCTGGAGTTGATCCTTCATTGCCAGAACTGCTCAGCCTCCGCTGCCTGTTCTCTCCGGGCACTTTCTGTTCTCTGTTTCCCATCTCAGGGGCAAAACCCCACATATTTTTGAGGCAGGGACCAAAAAATGTCCTAACTGCAACAGGGACCAAGTCTGACGGGGGGTCAGAGCAGCGCAAGCTGCTGCAGATGTGCTCCCTTGGAGCTGCTGCCCAGCGCGGTGATGGGGATAAGATAGAGACGAGGCTTCTGTGCACCCTGGGCCCCTCCTGGGCGGCGTTCCCGGCGATGTCCAGGGACACAGCAGTGCTGCAGCTTGGGAGTGATCTCAGCATTTTCCATCTTCTGAGTTTCCTGGTTGAGGACTCCTAGAGTCAACAGAGCTTTTTCGGTGGAAAGTTGATATAGCATTTATCTCTATGCAAATGGCTACGTGATGCAGATGATGACTTCAGTCCCGGTTTGTGAGAGGAAGCAAGTGAGCGGGGAAGAAAAATTACTGAGCTTTCACAGTCATCCCTCATTTCTCCCCCAGAAACCACTCTGGACTGCTGCTGCTGAGAGTTTCGCGGTGTCATGGAGGCATGGTCTGGGAGAACTTGCAAGAGGAAAATAGGTCCCCACTTCCCTCCTTCCTCAGCTCCCCCACAGGCAGCCAAAGCATCTGAGCTTTTCTGGAATAAAAGTCTTGGGTCAGTCCCCCCAGCTTTCTGAGGAAGACTGCTCAGGTGAGACGTAGCTGTCCAGGCGAAGATAATTAATGCTGTCCAAGATGTCACAGGAAACCTCCATGAAATGTTATTTCAGTTCCCGTTCCAGAAGGTTGTGGCTCTTTGCAGGGGCTGAATTTCCCAGCCTCGTTCAAATATCCCAGAACCTCAAATGGCATTAGCTATCTATGACTTGGCAACTGTTCTTCTAAGCGAAATCTTCTATAAAACAATACTAATTACACCTCATATACACCCCAAATTCCCTTTGTGGCTGTAGAAACCATGCACCTGGAACTGGGCGCACTTAGTCTGCTGTAACAAATCACTGGCATACAAGGAAAGGGACGGGACTTGGAGGAAATTCTCCAGAGAAGCCTGACGGAGAGCAGAGCTATCGGAATCACAGAGCAAACGCTGTTCACCTGCACACTCATTATTTTTACGCTTGCCAAGAAACTAGTTGGCAACTACAACAGCACAAGCAACTAACCCTGGAAAAAATGAACATTTTCAAGGATTAAGCAATCCAGAGACAGTATGAGGTTGTTGTTTTTAATGGTTTGCATGACACATTAGCCTTGCAGTGGCCTAGAGCTTTTGCTCTGTGGGACGTTTTTGTAGGAAGAACAGGGCAGAAACTTCCATTTCCAGTTCTGAGGAGAGGAGCTCCCTTTCCCAGCTGAGCTGGTGGTGGTGGTTTGGACTCACACCAAGAATATCCAGGCAGAGTTCTGAAGAACTTGCACGTATTCCTGGTTGGGTTTGGGTTTTTTTTTTGTTTTTTGGGGTTTTTTTTAAGTGATTAGTAAGGACAGCTAACAAACAGAGTTAAAACTTCCTGAGTTTGTTCCATTCAGCAGCTGGATCCTGAATAGGAAATAATCCTGGAAGGTGCTGAGTTGAACTCACACTGAGAGGCAACAGAAAACTACGTAGTAATATTTGAAGCCAGTAAACTGCTTACCTGCATTCACCCAGGCAACAGAGCATCAAGCCACCTCTCAAGTACTTTAAACAGAAGAATCTACATGCTCAGGTTCCTTCCTGCACAGTTCTCTCATTTTAAAACTGCTGTGTGCCATTTGCACATTTCTATGGCATTGCTGGTAATGCTTAAGCTTAGGAAAATCTTTGTTGGCCAAGCGAGCACAGGGTTCTGCCAGGGGAAGGGTGGGTTCAGCTGTAGCATTAGCTGGTATTATTGTCTTGTTTAAATTAGATGTTTGGGGAGATTAGCAACGCTGGTGCCCACAGGAGGGAGCCAAATACATTGCGCTCAAGAAAGAAAAAAAAAAAAAAAAAAAAAAAAAAAAACCAAAAACCAAAAACCCACCTTCGTCTTCAGTGTCTTCATCAGATGTTCATATGCGAAAAGGAGTAAAAACCAATGACAACTAAATATACCAGCGGAGCCTCATGCGCCATCTCAAAGGGAACTCAGACTTACCCAGGACGTTATCTGAAAGTATTCAGGGAGAGAAGCATCGTGTTGACATACCTCTCAACGCCATGGTACCCGCTTTTAATGATGGAGGTCTCTCAGAGAAGAGTCTTTGACCTGACCTGAGCAGCAGCAGACCCGCTGGAAAGAAACATCTGCTGAACATTGCCGTGCCCTCATGCTGAGGGGGGAAGGGCTGAGGCTCTCCCTCTCGCTCCAGTCCCGGGTGCATCTGGAGAAAAAGCGCCATGAGCGTTCGCACCCAGGGTGGGCCTGGTCCCTGCAACCCTTATCACGGAGCCACCCACCATGGCAGAGCCTGGGGAGCGGAGAGGCAGCAGGGGTGGGCAGGAGCCAAAGCAAACCCTCTCCGAGGACACCTGGCCCTTCGCGGGGGGGGGCTGTGCCAGAGGCAGTGTCCTTGCAGGGAAAGTAGATCCGTGAACCTCTTCCTGCGTCTTGTTCTTATTTTTCCCCTCTAAACAAAACTTCAGCTTTGGTATGTGGCCTGTTGCTGAATGAGGAAAATATAAAGAAAAGAAAGCTTTCAACTGACTAAAAATAGACAGTGTTTTTATGAATATGCTGGCAAATTTCGCGGAAGGATGGGATTTCTTAATCTTTAGCTTCATTAGAGACACTGGGGGTAACTTTTCCATATTAAAAGGAATTCATTATTTATTTATTTGTTTGTTTGTTTGGCATTTGCTGGATTCCGTGAGTTTTTGAGCTGTTTGCTGACATCTGACATTGTTTTGCGATCGCACTTGGAGATGAGGTCGCGCGCACATTTGCTTTTGCTTTGAGACGGAGTGACCTTTCTCAGCTCGCTGAAGGCTGCAGCCTGGTTCCCTTTATCTGCATCCCAAAACGGTAACACCGATAGACAAGTCGTCCTGCCGATCCACGGCCGGGCTAACCGCTATCGTGCAAGTAACTACCTGTTGTTGTTTGTTGTCACCGTAACGGGGGTTGGAGTTGGGGTTGGAGACTGGAAGGTGGCCTGGAAGTTTCCTTCCCAAGTCATCTGGAGGGCTATGAGGAATTTTATACCGTCTCCCTGAGCTGCTTGTGTAATGCTGGTAGGAGCTTATTCAAAATGCCGTTTTTCCTTACCTTGGATGGTAAATGGTTTTGTGCCTCTTGGGTGGATGGTGCTGGGTAACAGCACAGCCCTGTCTCTGAGGTCTCGTTGACAGCGTATCGGTGGTACAGGAACAGGACGCTACCATGGGGCTCTGGAGAGACAAAACAAAGGGGTTTCGTACAATTACTTGATCAGTGATAAAGAAAAAATTTAGAATAGCCAAAGTACCCACGCACACAAAACGGTGCAAGAACAAACGACAACTAAATATGCTGTATATAATTCATAACAGCTACGGGACTGAAAAGAAAATAGACATGTCACGCGCAATGTTTTTTCATATGTTAAAAGAATACATTCCTTTCCCCTGCGCTGTAGTTATGAATTTGTCAGGGTTCACGTTTTTCCTCTTATTATTTCTCATTGTTAAAGGTCATCGGGCTTTAAAAATACGGATAGCCTGCGCCTTTGCTCTAATCCATCTAATGCACTGTATCCAAAGATGAAATCCCTGACAGAATAGTGCCAGATGTATCCTTCCTCTCTACCCCCAAGTTCTTGTACGAGCAGCAGGACGGATTCGGGTAACAACAGGGCCAGGATTTTATGAAATACACGTTATCATTCACAGTAGTTGATGGTGAGACTCGCAAGGAGCAGAAGCGTTTGCTTAGCTTCGTACTGCTGTGAGAGGAGCCGCCTTCGGCAGAACAGCGGAGACCAAAAGAGCTGGAAGGTGGAGCCACCAAGCAGGACCCTGGAGCCGCAGGTGTCAAAGACGGTGGTCTAAAACCCAGTCCTCACCGGTGGCAGCAGATGGCTTCACAGAAAATGCCCTGAACCAACTAGATGGCACCAGTTCCTTGGTGGCCAAGGCAGGATCTCTTTCCACCGCGTTGACTTGCGGTAGATGATGTAGCTTTGCTGCGGCTGAAAAGAACTTCAGATGGCAAGGCCCCATCCTTTCCCCGAATCTCATAATCCTACAGACCATCAGCAGCCAGGATTGCTTGTCAAGATCCTGTCAGTGGCGGCTTTGCCTTGGAGCTGAGTCTCCACTCTTTATATTCCAGTCTGACACCAGCACTCTTCCACTAATTTTTGTATTTTATTTTTTTTTTTAACAGTCCTGATGGGGGTTAAGACAATGATTTTTAGGAAAATGTAGGGTCTTTGGGGCATCTCAGTGAAGGCCAGACTTTCCAATGTGCTCCGGTCCCACTGTGTACACATTATACTGATTCTGTTTGTATATTGTACTCAGATTAGCAAATCTCTTGTGCCTTGAGTCCCAGAAGCCTTCCCTTCTGACTGCCAGGAAGAAAAAGGTGTAATCAGACTCCCGCATGGTTAGGTTGGACATTTGGTGTCGCAAGTTAGTGTAAGCCGTTTATTTTGCTTTCAGGTAGCATCTCCCTATTCAAAGCTTTTCTGTGCTGTGATTGACATCGCAACAGTACCAGTTAGGGATGGTCTGCAGATTCTTTCCAGCCTGGGTGCAGAGACACCTACGGCGATGTAACGTCCATTCCTGTGCTCACTGGAGTCAAACAGTTTGATCTGAGCTTGCCTGTGGTGGTGGAGGGCGATGCTGTATTCTCCAGCACGGTCTGAATACACCCTCTGGGACCCTGGCACCTTACTCCGTTCGCCAAACGGAGTCTGTGTAACGAATCTGTGCTGTACTCTCCTTCACTTGTTATTAATAAGCTGTCTGACTCAGAGCTTGCAACTTTGAGTCTTTACTATGACAACAGATAAAGTGACAAGCTTCTTTAAAAGAAAGCTTGTGTAAGAGGAGGAGGGAGCTGAGAACCTTTTGACCAGGCTGTTCGTTGATTTGTGCAAACAACTGGTTTGTACCGGAAGGTTTCAGGGAAATGTTACCTTCTGGCCCACGCCTCCTGAAAGGCTGGTTATGCACAGAGACCTCGGCTGAAAGCTAAAGCCAATATAGGTGCCAGTGCTGAAATCACATCTTAAATGGTGGAGTAGCTGAACGCGGGTCCCGTTGTAAATCTACAGGTCCAGGAGTCTCCATCTTGTTATGATTTACATACCAGGGAAATACTTACAAACTTGGAGAGGGAATCGTATTCATACGAACGGGGTCATGTTTGTTATTTGAAGCCAGCTAAAGTATGCTGTAATTCATTTACTTTATTGTTCTGGTTTTTGTTTGCCTTTTTTTCTTCTCCCCCCCCCAAAGAAAAAGCAAACACTTACACTGCTGCGTATGGAAACGAGAACGTCCTGTCCCCTGAAGGCACAAATACGACCAAGATTAATTTTGTACTAACTCTGTAGAGCCACGGTCCCGCAAGACGTGTTGGGTTGGGGAGCCACGTTGTAGCCGCACAGGCTTTTTTCCCAGCTTAAGGATTAGCAAGGTGTGTCCAAGCCTAAAATAACTCTTTGACTGCAGTTCTGAAACGGTGCAGTCTTCTGTGTGCTAGAGCGAGAAAATGGGCTCGATCCCCTCTTTGCTTTGGGATTGACCAGATACTCTCCCCGTGCACTAACTGTAGGGCTGGCCCAGGCCTGGGTACAGCGCAGGGCAGCGCGGTGAACCGAAAATCTGGGGTGTCATACACTCGTGTGTAGTTACTCTGTGCTTCCTGGGCACTACAGGGTGCCGCGCGAAGCAGTCTACAAGAGCTCCTTTCCTGCTTTGTCCCTAATCATAAACCCTTGCGTGAAAGGGGGTAGAAGTTGCTCCATAATTTAGTACGGATAGAAATTGCTTCGGGACAGCTGCAGTAAAACCCTGTGCTTGCCGCTCCTAAGCTGTCCCATCCCCTTTAAGCAAATGCCCCACGGAGAGAGCGCCTGGCCCAGCTTTCAAATAAACTGCCAATTTTTCATTTAACGTCCCCAGTGAAAGCAGTATGGATGGTAAAGAATATCGGAGCCAACTTTTGGTCGATGGCAAAATGCCTGTAGTCTTCAATAGCTCCAGAGTTGGCCCTAAACCGGTCACAGCTGAAGAAGAGATTTGAGTTGTAGTTGCACAGGGAAAGCAGTTGGCTGAATCTTAGTGGTAGCGTTCACGGGCGCTGGCAGAGCCGCTGAAAACGTGTGCTTGCCTGCAGCGTGCTTTCAGAAATGGGGTGTCCATCCCTGTGTTGAAAGGGGTAGGTTGGCCTTGGGAAGCTCAGATGTTTGCAGTGATACGGGGGAGGGAGGGAGGGGCAGAGATAAGCTTTTGGTCCCCCGTCAGATGTTCGTAGACCGGGGAGACTTTCCCTCTTCCTCTGTGCATCTGTCCTGGGACCCTGCTCTGCTTTCAGCGCTGCTGCAGAGCTGGTACAGCTGCCGTGGCACTCGTGCTGCAAGGTCTCTGTAACCCCGTGTCTTGAGATGCGCTATAGTTCTCTCTGCTCGGGCCAGAGGGGTATGTCTCATTCTACATTACCCACTCTAATCTACACCTGCTGATAGAAGAGCCTCATAACTTCAAGGAATAAAAAATCCTGTGCCTAAGGATCTTTACCGCCCCACCCAGTATATTTAGACTAGCAAGGACAGAGCATTCCCATTCCCAATGGACCCTGGAGCACGGGGAAGGTGACTTAGTCGAAGTCACTCAGAAAATTAGTGGCAGCAGCTAGGTTCTGGTACCTTTTTTCCCCTTCAGACACTGGTTTAAAAGTGGTAGAGCTCTTCAGAAGTTTCTCTTCTGCTTTAGAATTTGGGATTGGGAGGGGAGAGACAAATGGGAAGCAAGCGAGGAGAGGAAAGGGTAGTTCTGTCTAAATCCCCCAGTATAATTTTTATACTTCTCTGTGGGTTTTAAGTACGTAGTTAAAACAAAAAGCTTTTATACTAGAGGCTATAATGCAAGATATAAAGATGATCCAAAGCATAAAATAAGAGGATGGATTAAATGGGGAATAAAAAGGAAAATAAATGAAGAACTTTTGTGGTTAAGTGTTAGGAGCTTTGGAAAATAATGCTCAAATTAGAAGCATGTGCTCTAGAAAGTTACAACATAGGTATTGCAAAAAATGCATTCTTCCCAGAGGATGGGGATGAATTAGGATTCAAAATTATGAAATGAGCTGGGGAAGAGACCTAGCCTTTTGCATAGGAAAACAAAATTTAGATGTAGATCAAATGTAGCTTACGTAGGTAATTGTCAAGCACAATACATGAAAGAAGAGTATTTGTGGAACTCCAGTGGGCGACGTGGTATTCACTTACGTGAAATATGAAAGAACTGGAATAGAGAAGGTCTTGACTTCAGGACTCCAGGGGGCAATTCCTCGGCTGACTAAATTTGCACAGCTTAGAGGTTAAGAGATATCCCCAATTTCTGTTAGCTGAGAAGATGCCTTGCTGAAGACGGGAGTGGGCACTTTAACGCTACTGGCACAAATGAAGTTCAAATGATTGTGGGTACGATTGTGGTTATTCCTTTGGTCTACTGTTTTCAGTAAACTTCTGCATTTGGATGGAGGAGGTACGTTAATGGGGCAAGAGAGAAAGTTTATGGCTTACGGATCCAGAGGTCCCGTGTCTGGGAAGGGAGCCCTCTTCCTACTTATCAAAGAAATGGCCAAAACTATTAGATCTAGATCCGGGACAAATTCTTTGCTAAAATTTGCAGGAAGCTGCAGCGATTTCCCAGTTGGGGAATTAAGGAAGGAGAAGAGAATTCAGAGCTGGAGCCTGGAGATTAAAAACATTAATTAGAAACCTCTGCACGTGGCTTTCTCATCCCTGTCCCTATACGTAGAGCTGAGATGGATGCAAAAGCTTATTTCTGTGTCTCTGTCCAGCACTTCTCTCACAGCACAGATATTCTTGCTGTGCTTTAGCGACCGGGCTTCTGAGATATTCTTTTATTATTAACTGGTCTGATCCTGTGCTCTGAAGCCTTTGAGCTTTTATATATATATATATATATATGAGTTATATATCTATATAATACATAACCTTGGAGCACAATCTTTCTGCGCAGCGGACGGTGCGCTTTCCAACTGGCTCGTTTACGAGAGACACAACGCAGAAGGGAGACGAGCGCTGTTCCCAACCTGGAAGAGCCAGCTGAGCTTGAGTGAATAAGGAACGGAAGGTGGAAAGTATCATGGGCAGAATCTGCTGGATAAATATACATTTAAATATACACAGCCAGATCATCAGCTCATGTAAATCAGTATTGCTCCAGTGAAGCCAGCAAAACCGGATTTACACCAGCTGAAAACCAGGCCACGTGGTCTCATCTAGACTGACGGTCTCAAAAACGCAGCTGAGGGAGGTTTGTTGAGGAAGTGGCAGAGGGGAAAATGGAGAGGGATATACGAGCCTATACAGCCAGTAGCAAGGGGGAAAAAGAACAAAGGAAACGGGCAGAACCCAACGTCAAAGGGTGTAAAGAGTGGGAAGTGCTCAGAGCATCACCACTGCTTCAAGGTCTCAGGGCTGTCCTCGATCCCAACAGCCCTCCGCTCGCTCCGGGGAGCCGATGCCACGACAAAGCAAAACGCTGTAGCGTGCCCAACCTTCAGTTACACGGTGTTCATGTAAATCAAAATGAGGAGCGACGGATACGGAGGCTCTTCATCTCATTGGCACGTTCAAAGCTGTTCTTATAATAGAGCGAATTATGCGCCCGGGCTCCGTCATCAGACGCGGTCAGTGTCACGGCTGACAGCTGCCCCCAGGTATCGTATTATCATCATTTTTTTCCAGCTTCATCCCTGATCTATCTGTGAGGTAGCTGGTGAGCGACTCTCAGACCTTGTGAGTCCTAGAGGAAGAAAAGCCCTGGGAAATCGCGGTGGTTCCAGTTCTGTGACGGCTGTTACCAACGCTGACTTCAGGATTCATCCTACTGAGTACAAGTCCTAGGCTGCATATAGGTCTTTCTAATTTTATCCCTGTGGAATTCCTAGAAGCCAGACAAAATTGACTTTCACACAAGAATCTCCATTGTTTACACACGCGAGTACTCTGTTCAGTCAACAAAACATGGTTTTTATTAGATTTCCCTTGGAAAAAAAAGAGACATTTTAAATTAAGGGAAAAAATCCTTGGTTTGGGTTTTTTGGTGAAATTTGGGGGTAGGGTGTTGGTGAGCAGAGAATGTTAATGCAAGACCAAAGCTTTTTTTTTTTTTTTTTTTTTTTTTTAACATTTAAAAGGTTATCAATAGCCCCAGAGCATCCTCAGCTGAGAATCACAGAATAATTCAGGTGGGAAGGGACCCGTGCGGGTCTCTAGTCGCACACTCTGCCCAAAGAAGGACAAGCTGCGGAGTCAGTCAGGTTGAAGTTCAAACCCTGAATTTCCCTTGATTTTGGGTGTGACTGGTGTGACTTGTGCTACAGCTTTATCTTGCAGCGGAGTCACTGGCTTCAGGTTAATGCACTGATTTATTTGTCAAAATCCATATTCAACAGCGGGGTATTTCTGTGGCTGCTTACAGACATTTAGAAAGGAAAGAGAGGAGAGTTTTCAAGGATTTTCAAGGATATACCTGGCTATATAAACCAGCACAAAATGAGTATGAGGAAAGTCTGGCTGAATCCTGTTAGAGCAGTGCAAATGACCACAGAAGGCAGAAAGCGAGGGGGCGGGGGGGGGGAATCTAGTCCATTAGTCCCATAGGGAGCAAGACAAGGGGAAAAAGGCTAATGAATCCATGGGATTATGAACATATATATATCCTGGCCTGATACCGGAATCAGCGGTGCTGTTCATAACAATCTAGGGTATGGATTTGCTGTTGCCGGCTTCCCTTGTGGAAGCAAATTGAACTTGGTCACTGCTGTGCTGGAACTGGAAGCAAATACTTATCGTGTAGCACGTAAATATCTGGGTGGGAGGGAGGAACGAAATAAATAAAATAATAGTATTCCAGTAGTAAATTTAAAATCTAGATAAAGAAAATGCAGTTTGCTTTAAATATCTACCTCGGTGATTCCTATCTGGGCTGCTGGAACATTACCCGCATTAAGGCTTCATTATAGGAGAGTCAAAAATGTCACTTTTCTGACATTAGAACCCAGGCAACTAAAGATCAATTACCTGTGTACGTCTAATTGCTGGGGTCATAGTCAACTCCGTGCTTTAATTTTCCACCAGGTTGTTATTTCTGTCTCTCTTTTTTTTTTTTTTTTCCCTTTTCTCCTTTAGCAATGACATTTGCATTCCTTTTAGCAAAATACCAAGGTTAAACTAAAAATAATTCTGCCCATCAGTTTTAGATTAGGACTAGAGCAGGCACAGATTTACTGTAAATGTGTATGTAATGATTGCTGCGTACGCTGCCAGGAAATTGCTACAGTCAGACATCTGAAGAATTAGATTAATGTTTTTTAACATAATCTGAAGTTAGTTTTGATCGCCAAGTGGTAACTGCTATTAATATCTGCGTGAATCCACCTTCTTTCATGAGAAAGGAGGATGCACAGGAATGGTTTCCTTTCCTGCAGCTGAGGAGGTTTCGAAACTTGTGCCATTCTCATTGGAATTATTCTGGAAAAAGCAGCAGCACGCCCCCGAACCCCAGCACCCCTGAAATCGATGAGCTAACGCTTATTAAACCGGTTCGTGTTTGCAAGGTTTTTATCTCCGGTTGTGAAGGTGAGTTACTTAATGCAGTTTTATAAAAATGCTTTTTCCTAAGGAAAGCGGAGCTGTGGTGTTTTGGAAGTTCGGTCGGTGTCTCTGCAGGACTGGACACAGGAGACAATGTCAGGAAGTGTTAATCCTCCGTCTTCCAAAATGCGGGGATTTAAAGGGAGGTGTTACAATACGTGGTCCCACATTGTTATTAGAACCAGCTCTAATTATGAAATCGGATTCTCCTTCAAAGGCCTCTTACCCCGGAAGGCCAACGTCTATGGAAAGCAATCCGTTTCTCTCTTTTCCTTTCAAAAGGTCTCAACATCCAAAGTATGAGATTATTTTTGATCCCCGTGGCTGAAATAAAATCTGTAGCTCGCTTTCACTGCCATTTGAAAGGGCTAATTGTCTTTTCCT
The DNA here is from genome assembly GCA_034782655.1 of Micrastur ruficollis. NCBI lineage: Eukaryota > Metazoa > Chordata > Aves > Falconiformes > Falconidae > Micrastur > Micrastur ruficollis. The sequence continues at coordinate 2,945,100 of JAVKKW010000039.1, read as the reverse complement.
CCTCGGTTCATCCACTGGCTGCGTTGTGGCCTTCTTGACGGTGGTGGCTTGAGCAGACTCGTTCTGATGTGACGGCGATGAGGGTCTATGTGGGGTCTTGGTACTCGGCTGAGATGTGTTTTAGGCAACCAGTCTGCAGGACCCCACCGTTTAACACCGTGTTAACACTAAAAAACACCAACCCAACCCATCAGCTGGAATTAAACGATACTGCCTTGACACGCTGTATATGTTCTGCTCTCCAGGCAGCCACAATATTAATTTCCCTAAAACTAGCGGCACACCCAGGGGACAAAACCAGGCTCTGAACAGATATTGACTCTTTAGGCTTGAATAGGATAAAGCATCGTTGATGCTTACAGTGTTTTGGCTTAATATCTTAAATTAAAAGAGCTTCGTATGGCCCAAGATTCAGACGTCCTGCTTGTTCCAAGCAGCGGCTCGAGGCTTTAATTTACGAGCAGCGACCGCTTATCTTGGGGCGGCGGTGTGGGTCCTTCCTTTCATCTGTCCGTCTGTTGGCATTCCTCCTTCACTGCATGGATGTCTCAGCTCCTGCAGAGCTGCTACCAAATGGTTTATTGCTCGGCACAGCCAGCAGCAGGTCAGTGCTCCTTCTCCCACCTTTCTTTCCTCGCTTATGAACCAGCTGAGCTGCGCTGGATGCACATCTGCTCACCTGCCTTCAGCTCGTCGCTGTAGCTGTCCCTGTTCGTTAACCGGAGCCGTATGCAGGAAACACCACGACTGGACCATCGCTGCTTCTGTCACCCGCCCGGCAGCTGGTTTACCAGCTGAGCGTCAGTCCCTTCCTTCTTCAGCATTAATGGGTGCAGCATGGTTTGATGCCTGCAAGTGATTCAGAGAAGTCGGGTGCCTCCGGCCCCGGGGTGTGCAGCGTTGCTGAGGGTGCAAATGTTGCTGCAACTGTTCGTACAGACGGGTAAGGGAGCACGTATCTGGGAGAAGTCGCTGTTCTCATTCCCCGTCGTGGGCTCTACTCACTGTAATTTATCACAAAGCTTAAAGAGAGACAGTAAAATTCGTTCAACATTTATTAGTGTGGCTGTAAAACTTCCATCTTATTTGCAACGGCTTTGGCTGGTAACAGTGGATATTTCAGATAGAGGCACGTGACTGGAACAAAGACGGTCTGTGCGACGTTCTCTCGCTGTCTTGTTTATTTTAAATCTACTGCAGTCGTAGCTTTCTTCCCTGTAGGTGGTAGAATATTTTTACAATCACTTGCAAAAAAGATTTGAGTATTTAATTTTTTCCCAGCGTAATGGGGCCACGTGTAAATTTGTGAATCGATTTCTTAATAATGAACGCACCGCAGACTAAAAAAAATCCCGGTACTAAACTCCTCCCTGGAATTATCTGACCTTCTTTGGAGACCAACGGGTTCTCCTTCCCTCCGTTAGTGGTCCTGGGTTGGCTGGTTCTGCGTCCTCCGTCTGGTTTGACTGCCCAGTGGCGCTCGTGAAGCTCAGGCAGTGATTTACGATCGCAGGAAGACCCAAAGCGCACGGCCGAGCTCCGGCCTTCAGCGCTAGTCTCAAAGGTGGGTGTTTCTCATGGAAGACGCCAACTCTCGCACAATCTGACCGTGCAGTTAACAAGCCCCGGTCACCGGGGAGCTGTCAGGGCCAAGCTTTACACCGGGGGCTTACGCTGTGTCTTTCAAACAAGCAAACTGCCATGGAGCTGGGGACAATGGCTCTGCCACCGAGGGCGCGCTTACCTTGGGGCCTGGCTAGTGGCTGGAACTCAGGGCCGGTTTCCCAAGCCCGAGCTTTTCACGGGAAGATATCAGGCTTCTCCTGGAAGGCTTTGCAGGGTGAGATGATTATATTTAAATACAGATTTCGCTCTGCTTCCCAAGAGCTGGCTGATTCATCGCAGCTCTTGCTGCTCTACTCCACCACCTCAGATCAGATGAGAGACCACCGGAGACTTCACTGAAGGCCTGGGTTTAGGAGCCCTGGGCCAGAGAAGAAGGCTGAGAACCTGAGAGAGGCCTGAGAACAATAGAAAGAAAGGGGTGGTGTGAGGTTTACCAAAGCTATGGCCATAGGAGAAGCCGTCCTTGCCGGACCAGCCAGACATCTGACCCCACATTTTCCAGCAGGCCCAGGAGACTATTTTGTTTCAAAAAATATTTCTGGGGTTTTTGTACTGTATATTCTAGCCACTAGGAATCGATTGTGTATGCTACCAAATAGAAGGTGCACTGTACAATTACATACTGGTTTCACAAGCTTAAGCAGTTTTAAATAATGGCTTCCATACTTTGTATTTTTGGCGGATTATATGTCTGCAAACCTTGATTCCTGTGCGTTGCTTCAGGGTAGCTTGCTTGCGTTCTGTTATGGATGCTCCTGTGCCGCATCTCCTTAGTACCTCACCCAGTCACAGCCTTTAACGTTCCTATCACAGCTACACTATTTTGAGTTACAAAACCACCACAGTTCATGCTGTACCTTTGTGAGCCTCTGCAGGCTTAATGCTTACAGTGTGTATTTGTCATCTAGAGCTGGGTAACATTGGACATCCAGGTTCTACTTACACGGGGCGCTTAGAGTTAAAGGAATGCTAACAACTGATAAACTAAAGACTGAATCCTGTAAAGCAATGGGTTACCTATGCCTACTGGCAATACTTCCAGCAATCTGTTCATGATCATTAATAACATCTTGAAGGGATGTGTTCTTAACATGTGATGTATATTGCTGTCTCTCATGGACTCGTCTTCAGTTATTAACCTTTTGCCAACCACTTCTACATGCAACTGTAATATAAAATATGGCTGGAGTAATTTGCAGTCAAAATTACCTCCTGTAATATGTCCTAAGATGAGCTGAAATATTCTACTCTGTCAAACAGAGCTTTTAAAGAATTCCCCACTTCCTTTGGCTTTGAGGAAGGGAAGTTGTAAATTTGATTTTGGAGTTGTTCAGCTCTGGAACGTTTTAAACATTTACTTAAGGTTAAAAAAAAGTTTTAGTGTAGAGCTATTGTGATCGCTTTTACATACACTTGCATATTTGTGTTTCTTCTTTATGAGCATGAAATGAGGAGTGGAGAAGATGCATCATAAAATTAATTTGTGTTTTCAAAGCTTTTCTCCTATAATAGGAGCACAAAAAGTTGACCTTAAGAAAAAAAAAAGCCTCCAAAAAGTACCTGCCAAGGAAAAAGCTTTCCATTTATTCAGGTTTCAGCATATGTTTTTTACATTTAGTGGCCCCAACAGCTGACTTTATCTGTTAGCTAATTACCTAGTGACATTTAATTGAAACCTAAAAAGAGCCCAAGGGGCTAAAAATAATCACAAACCAAAAGTGAACACACCATTTGTTTGAAATTAACACTGAGCAGCAGAGTCACCCCTAACATCCACCGTGGATGGCAATTGGGTTTTGAAATCTCACGAGGTGGCAAAACTCTCTCTGCCTTTCTGGGATCATCTGTCCCTGTTGGTGTCTTGGGCTGTCACGTAAGGGCTGTAGTAACTGTAACGTACTTGGGTATCGGGCTTGCAGTGGCTATGAGAGCTTTATTCTTTAAACATGCACTTCAGCACCTTCTTGAATCTTTCTCTTGCTTATGGAGGGAGGACTTGGCGTCCTGTAGAACAGGAGATGTTTCCCCATTTACTTACCTTTGCGAAATGAGTTGTGCCTCGTATTTACTAGGATTAATTCAAAGCATGTGTACGTCTTGCAGGATCAGAACTAAACGCTGAAAGATACACATTGCCTTTGTCTCTTTTTTCTCCTTCCACTTCTAAAAAAATTCAGCTTTCCGATGAACTGGTAGGGCCTTTGTTTTAACTGACTTCAATGTATAGAGTTGATACTGTTCTGCTGATTTTAAAGTGCAGCGTCGCAACTGAAGCGCGTACCATGAGTCAGGGCCCATCCTAACCCTGCTCGCCAACGGAGCTCACAAAGGTGTTGGTTACTAACAGCCGAAGGACAGAGCAGAAGTGCTGTGCCCAGGTGGTTCAATGAGAAGAACGGCAGTCAGGCTTTAGGTCTTAATGTGCCTTTCCTAAAGTGCTAGAGAAAGAATACTGGGGCTGCGCCAAAACAGGAGAAAAAAACACAGTAAGACCATTTCTTCCCTCAGTTTGGGGCTTTTGAGAGCTGGTAAACCTTTCCAAGAAACCTGGTTGTTGATCTGTCCTACATCTTGCCTAACGGTTACATCTTATCTACTGTAGAGAAGTATTTATTTCCCAGTTTCTTCCCAGTGGCATTAGAGCAAGAGAACGCATACTCTCTAGCTCTAGGAGGAAGCAAAGGGAGCTGGACCACCAGCTTTGAAGGCCTGTGTGCGGTAGGCAGGAGCCCAACAGGAAGCAATGGGACAAAAATGGCATCTTCTCAAGAGACACTGCCCGCTCGCTCCTGCACCTTTACAGGTCGGTCCCCGCTCCCAGACACTCAGGGCATCAGGAACTTTACTTACGCGAGTAGTACTGTGAATTTCTACAGGACGCCCGCTGCACCAATATTTGTATTTTGCAGTGGCTGCCTCTGCAAGCCCTCGCTACAGAGCATGAATTCAACGCGCTCTACCCTTTATGAACGTAAGTCGAGGCAGCGGCCTCCGCGCCAGGGAATTTAGCTACAACAACGGATGGCAGATGGATACAAGCAGAGAGAAAAACACAAGGAAACAATTGTGCACTGGTGCTCGGTCTGACGGACGGTGGTCTCAGCCCAACAGCTGTCTGGTTGGCTCTAGGAGAAGAGCTACTTGCATGCTTCTGTATTTGCAAGGTCAAGGCCTTCCTTCTTAAAAGAAGCTTTCACTCCCACCAGTCCTGCAAAGCCAACTTCACTTGAGAGAGAACCCCTCCGGGCTGTTCTCGTTCATGCCTCTGACAAACGGCGTCAGCAAAGTTTTGATCATCAAACGCTCATTTAGTAACAATAGAGATGGAAAGACGGCTGTTCTGCTTGGGCAATGCTTGCTCTGACGGGGAGGATGTGCTGAAATTGCTATCTGATTTGTAAACTACACCAAGGAGATCTGGAATTACTGAAAAAGAATAAATAGGAATGGCCCTGAACCGTGCCGCTTGTCTGAATACAACCAGACTTAGAGCTGTTGTGCTGAGATCCCCCTTCCAGGTTTCTATCTGGATACACAGGGCACATCTAGAAATAGAGCTAGGGAGGAAATAGCTTTCCCGTTCTGCAAAATTTTTCAGATTTCAAACTTTTTCTGTTTCGCAAGAGGATGAAACTGAGATCTTTTGAAGTATTTCATGGAAAAAACTGAGAGAGATTCCAAAATAAAAAACAGCTCAGGGGCTGGATCACCTGGGATGTAGAAAACCCACATCCCTCTTTTGCCTGAAATACACGAGGAACTTGAAACGACGCTGTTTCCATCTGAGATCAATATTCAAACTCCCAACTTGTACAACCCATCAGTTACCCTCTTGCACTGAGTCTTCTTGATCTGTAGCAACCGAGGCACGTCCTCAGTGGGCCATTTGTCAGCTGATGATCTTTGCAGTTGCTATGGCTTAACTGCGACTGAAAAATTTCTGCTGAAATGTGAGAGATTATCTGATGTCAGGCTAAAGCATCCACCTTGAATCACTCAATTTTCAAAAAATGGCCATGCTTGCCCTCTGAAAACCCCTGTCCTTTGACATGTGCCATGCCACGGTCCTCCTGTAATCTTGCACCTCTTAAAATGAAGAGCCGTTTTATGCTTGAGGCTGTGTAAGTATTGCTGCATCTAAAGCGAATCAGTGGCTCCGGTTCCAGCAGAAGCATATGAAAACTTCCAGGTATCCTTTGGGCTTACAGTCTTGTACACATGCTGTCCCATCTAGTGCCTGAATAATAATCTGAATTATAGGTGAACTCTTCTCTGTTGCTTGGACGGATTTACCCTGCAAACACTGCTGAGAGCGTGAGGCAGGACACAGTAGCGTGCTTTAGGTCACCCAGGATGATTTTGACTGGTCTTCTTGTGGACTGAGTGAGGCACCTTTAGGGTCCAGAGAAGTGTCATAAGCCAAAGCCAGATTTTCTGGCTAACAGGGCCTCTTCTGCGTGTTTTCATGGTTTATGGTAGGGACGATGTGTGAGTACTTCAGTTACAAGCATATTAAGTCCAAAGGGAGCAAAATGTGAGAGTAAATTTTTTAATCCTACAGAACTCATTACTTCAAAATGCCATTGACTAAAGGATCAGGCGGTGACCGAAGATTAAGATCCGTAAAACAAAGCTGTCAGATGGTTTGCCATTTTTAATTTGTCCGGTTACCTGGACTGAGGATTAAGGGGACATCTCTCTCTTCTCAGTACTTGCTCCGGGTTGGAAAAGGCAACATTCTCTTTGCAGATAGGACTTCAAGGACAGAGGTCCAATTTGAGTTATTTCCTTTTATACAACGTCACTAATTTTATAGTTTGCTCTGAAAACAATATCCTTTTAAACTTGATCCGCAAGGCAGCTAACGAGCTATAGGCATGCAATCCAAGCAGGCCTGAATATGAAAACCAGACACCCCAGCGGAAAGCTCCCAGGGTTTCAAGCCTGCAGAACCTATTTACTCCTCTGAAACTTATATTTAGACTTCTTCTGCCCTTCACCCATCCCTTCTGCAAATGAAGGGCATATAAGGGCTGTGTGTGACCCTATATGTGACCTATATGTTACGGTTTCAAGCATTTGCGACTCTTCTGTTGGCCCTCTGCAAAGATGATAATTGCGCCTATAAAGCATAGTCTGCTCTAATGGTAGTTAATCAATGAGGCTTGGGCCGTTCCCATAACGGGCTTTGGTGTTGTTCAGTTGTTCAGGTTCTGAGTCTGGTCCAAGTCTGAAATGTCAAGTTCTCCCTGACTTTTTCCATTGCCTAGTAATTAAAGAATAGTATCAGCCAGGATAATGGAATGGCATGGGTTAAATTCCCCAGTCCTCCTTGATGCAGAATACATTATCAAGAGGAGAAGGGAAAAGAAAACATCGCGTGGTCTGGGACACACATCTTAGCCTGTCTGCTGCTTACACACGGAGCTTGGAAAAGCTCCGTTTTGAACCAGAACCTCTAATGCAGATAAATGGCAGCTTATTTCTGGTGGCCTTCAAGTTCCTGCGTTCCCGAGCAAAACAGCCTCTTCTATGTCCTTAAACACCTCATTGCAGGTCTGAATTCAGTACACAAAGAATTTCATCTTAACCGATTCAAAATAGCTGTCAGCTTCCTTTTACATTGCAGACCCGGGAACTGTTGGGCTAAAGCATCGGAGATACAAGGAGTGATCTGAATTCTGCCAAGCCTTTTTTATATTACTGCCTCTGGATGCAGGATGAGAAAATTGGTGTCGGTTTTAGAGACTCCGTATGCCCCAGCATATTAAAAAGTATAATTAGTGTAATGGAACACCAGGCAACTTCCAAAGCAGATCAGCCAGTTCTAGGTCATTTTAATCTACGTCCTTTGTTAATTGTTGTTTGTGGATCAGATTTTCATTTGCCCATTTCTCTGTGGGTTATGAGAATGGCTGGTATCTCAAGCCCATTTCAGTCTGTGTCTGGCTCGCTCTATTCAACAATCCAGATGTTTTTTACCATAGGCATTTTATAAAAGCCTAAAACAAATAAATACATGGTCCTATCCCTTCACCTCTCTTGGGATTAGATATTCCCAGAGTGTTATTAGGGCTAATGCGTGTTTTCTTCTCTTAGCAGCCTCCGTGAACGGCCGGTTCACACAGATACCATTGCAGGCTCGTACATACCAGGGCTTGAGAACCTCAGCCATAACTCAGCCTGGAGCCTGCACCCTCTCTCCCCCGCTGGGACCCTGCCCCAGCCGGCATCTCACAGCTGATGTAAGGGGCCAGTGTGTCGGCATGAAAACCGCCGCACCGGAGCCCTCGGCCAGGCTGGATGCGCAGCACATAAAGTAAACAAGATCTTCGCTCCCTCCTCTGCGTCCCCTTCCCGCCACCAAGAACCAACATCTACAAATGAGATGATTTGTAGCTACATCAGTGGAACTTTAAAACAAGCATTTCCCTGGCAGAATCATTTGAAATACCAAGTGGTTTTATAATGGGAAAAATTAACCAAGAGGTCTTACATTTCTTTTCTGTTGTTGTTTATAATCACGGTCGACAGAAACGTCATCGTGTAATAATACTTCGCCCACTTATCTTGCCACACGATTATTCATACCAGAAGTGGGGATGGGAGGAAAAGTCTTCTGTGATTGTTGTTTCGTAACCTCTTCCTATTTTTAAAAGGAATAAAATCCAGAACCAAACTGTAAGGGTTTAACTCAGCCCAGCATCACCTCATTGCCACCAGAACCTTTCTTCATGGCACAGGTTAGGTGTGGGTAATTAAAATAGCCTTGGAGCCGCTCTGAGTTACGACCGTAGGGAATTAACGAGGCAGCGCTCTGCCAGGCTCGCAGCGTTTCGCTGCCCTCCCCAGCCAAGCCGCCTGTGCTGGGAAGGGACACGGCTGCTCTCCGTCTTTTTCCCGGTGGTGAATTGTTTTGCACCAGCTTGGGCTAGAGATACCAGTCTAGTCCGAGATCATCCTATAGCTGATCGGTTTAGTTCTAGGGGCAAGGCTATGAAATCTGAGGAGTCCTTTTAAATGACGGGTTAGAGAGTCAGGGAAACGAAGCAGGAGATTAAGGCAAAGATTGTGGTAAATGTTGATGTGCAGCCACGTGACCAGGGTTATCTGCTCCTACAAAGAATAAGGGGAATGGTTTGCTGCCAAGGCCAAAGAGCATGCCTCGGGGGTGACCTTTAGGCTTGAAAAATTAGACCCTAATTCACCTATACGTTGCTCTGTTGGCTGCGATGCAGCCCAAATCCCGGTCTTCTTTTCCAAGGGTCCCCTGCACCGACCAGTCACTGAGTACATAAAGGCTGTTGACATCAATTTCTGAGCTACACAATATGGTAGAAATGCAAAGGGAGGCAAGACACCTTACACCGCTAACTTGGCATATGATAATGTTGAATCAAGTCCTCAGTCTTCATTTGTTTTGTTCTGTCTCTCATCTAGGACTAACGATCAGGGTCCTAATTAGTGCCAGTGGAAGAAACGAGCGTAAATGCACACTTAACCACAAAAATAGATTGAGATTTGCCAAACAAATTTAAGAAGAGCCAGCGAGTATAAATCAGTTGCTGGAAAGTTTAGCTAAGTTAATTGCGAATGGCTTTGAAGTCAGTGTATGTAAACAAACATATATACATAATTATTTACCACCACGTTATTTAGGAATTTGTATGTGACAAAGCACCGAGCTATTCAAAACACATTTCTTCCACTTTATTATTGTTTATAAATATCTCCTAGAGTTCCCAGGAAAAATAAAACCCCTATCACAGAAGGCGCATGTAACTAAGCCGAGGGAGCATCCTGGTTGGCGGGATAGGTGTAACGCGGGAGGAGAACAAGTACGGTGAAATGAAGTCACGCAGTTAATCAGTTGCAGACCCATTAATAGAGCTCGTTCCCATGAGTGTCTTTCCATTGAGAAATTCTTCGTGTGGCTGCATTTACAGGCACAGGCAGCCTTCGCGCTTCGGCCTGTTGGCTACCATCACCTTGTGAAGCCCGTCCTTTTGCGAGCCAGCTGTCCTTCCGCGTTCGAGGAGAAGCATTAGCCTCTGTGCTTTGCTGTCTCCCCTTGAGGGACAGTGGTGGGACTGTTGCCAGAACGTTGAGGGGGCTTGTGTTGCCTCTGAAAACCGAATAATCTCTATTTTACTGTGCTGTGAGGGTCATTTCTATGGGATTTGTTGCTTTATCCATGCCAGCTTACACCTCCGCAGCTCTTGCGAGCGTACAGTCTCCCACACAAGTAACTAATTAGTGTTTCTTGCTCTGAGCAGCTCCGTGGTTCTGCAGTTCTTATACACCTGGTAATTATCAACAGCAGCATCCCACTGCCTGCAGTGGGTTTTAATGTCTTGCATCTAAATCTATTCTTAAATTACACCGACCATCCACCTCAGAATAAGGAATAAGAGCAGTGCGTTATCCGTGTTCTGTGCAAAGGTTGGAGCGTAATGTCTCCGGTGATACAGAACAGCCACGGGTCTGTCATGCTGCCGCACCAGACAGATGTGATTGCAGCATCATTACTGGGCAAGCAAGAAGGCAGAAGAAGGTAATTAAGGGAATCTGGAACAAATTCTGTCCATAGGAGCTGATGATGCGACGGTGACTTATGCCAGCAGAAAAGCTGGTCCACTGAGGCTCATCTAAGATTTCGGAGTTATTGAGTTAAAAACTACTAAAGGTATATTTTCACCTCCAGCTGATAAGGAGATGGATGCTCTGACTAATTATCCTGACTGAAGAGCTTGTTTGGAATAAATAGATAAGCTTTCATAAATCTGGATTTATGTGTGGTCTGACCGGCGTCTTGCACTGAGCTGGCTTTAACTGTGTCGTATCGGAGGAAGCTTCGACTGGGTAGGGAGGGACAAAGCGTACAGAACCAGTGACACAAGGGTAGAAACTGGGTCTCCCTTCTTGTTTCCAACAAGGCTAATGGGACCTTGCCCTGTGCTTCAGCATTATGTTAGGATAAAGGTGCTCAATTCTGATTCTACCTGGATCCGTGGTAGCGATCCTGGTTGAGTCAATCCTGTTTCCGAGTAGGATAAGCAAGGTCAGAGAGCAACTTCGAGCAAAGAAATTCAGAAACAGCTTTAGGACCTGAAATCCTGTTTCTTCCTCCCGCCAGTTTCAGCTGTCTGCTTCGGGGTAGGGCCAGGAGGAACTAACGGACTGGACCCAGGTTTGTCTTCCATTCCCGATCGATCCCGGCTGTCCCAAAGCACTTCCAGCTTACAACAAAATCAGCTCGCCCGCCTGCACAGCTGGGGCTGTAAGGGGCTGTCAGCGGCTGTCCTTCAGCATTAAAAAGACATTTTGCCAGGATCTATTATTCTTCCGTTCAGTGCCACCCAGAATGGACTGATCCTTTTTTTTGCTCATGTCATTTAAAAGATTTGGCCTTGGAAAACTCTTCCAGCCCATTTGAGTCTCAAATTAAGAAGGCAAGACGGGCCCCTGCGCCGTGCTTCCAGGGAGCCTGGGTCTGCATCAGCTTTTTTAAGGTTTTCAAACAGTGGCATGAGCTAACTCCAATCCGCAGCAGTATCCGCGGCGAGCAGGTCTGAGAGCTGCACCTCTCACATGCTCCAGATGTGTAGCAGGTTTACAAGGATTAGTTTTCGTTCTGATGGTAGAGGGAGAAATCCTGGGGTGGAGAAAGAGAGGGCTACCCTCCATAAATGACCTCTAACTGGTAGGTCACAGTTTTCCCATTCCTTCATGATTTCAACACTTTCTTCTCTGGGACAAAAAAAAAAAGCAGCAGCTCGTAAATTGATCATTTGAAAGGAAAAAGGGGAAAAAACAGTGAGATTAAAAAAATGAACCACTCTGTTTCAAGCATTTTGAAATATCTTGCTTTGATTTAATAGTAAAAGTTGTACAAATTTGTTTTAGTGGAAATTAACGTTTCTCAAGTAAATTACTCAAGTTCTGGAAAAATGGGAATTTATGTTCAGTTTGAAAAACTGAAAAGAGAAAATTCAAAAATTGTGTTTTTCAGACAAAGAAGTTAAATTAAGAAAAGATTTGAAACCAGAGGAGAAACGTAATAAAAATGTTTTCCATTATGTTCACATATGTGCTGAAAGCCAAATTTCCGAAGTTTTTAACCTGAAGGAGACATGGTAAATGCACGCCGTCCCAGCCAGACTGTTACACGAATCTGTAATTTTTGAATAGAAATCTTATACAGCCTGAATTCTGAGAAAGGAGAGGATGCTGCCTAGCAAGCAGGACATTGTTGTTTCATTGGAAAGAAGAAAATAACTGAAAAACCTCCAACAAAAGACATTTCTTAAGGTTTTACACGTAATAGGAAACATTGCACGTTTTTAAGCAGGGTGCGGTTGTAGCGGCTTAACGATCGTTGATTGCGAAGCGAGACACGGGGAGAAGATTCCCCCAAAACCTTGAGGTTGTGACCTGCCGATTCAACGCTCCCCTTGCTTTCTCTAGTTAATTTGTATCTGAAAAATGGGTCGGTCCCGCAAAATTTCTTCCGCCTGCGATGAAAAGCACTGGCTGGGTGAGTCAGGGCTGCAGCTGAGCCCCAGCTAACGGCAAAGGAGGTTGCCACGTGTGCTCGTCGCTGCTCTCAAGCGCGGGGCGCTCTTGTATTTTTACGCATGAAATGAAACTGTGGGTCCCACCAGCGGTCCAGACGCTGGTATCGCAACCAGTGCTCTATAGACCTCTTTAGACCTGTATTGCATTTACTACAGCTGCTGTGTTTTTCTGTCAGTGGAAATGGAATCAGCTTTTCAACTCCTCAGCTTTTAATAGCAGCACCACCACTTGGCTTCTACCAGGGAAATACCCTCCTGTTTCCATTCAACAGTATTGTTTGCAAATAAAGCCAGTCTTTGTCTTGGTTTGCATTATGGATTTAAACAACTTCACCAGACAAACAAGGAACTGTTTCTCATTTTCGTTTCTGCCAGGAATCACAGCCATCTATCTGAACGTTCAGCCCGGAGAAGGTTCGAGGGATCTCACATGGCGAACTGAAACGCCGGGGCGACGTACATCGCGCCCAGTCTGAAAGGTGCTGCTAAGACAGCTCCAACAGCTGTGCCAGTTCCATCAGTCCCACAAAATACTGAGGGGTTGATGCTTCTGTCGCTCCTACTAAACCAGACGATAGCAGGCTACGCGCTGTGAAACCGCGGTGCTCAGGTTACTCCTCCTACCTCTTCGGCAACTTTCCTGCGTGTCATCACCACCCAGGTAAAGAAACCCCTGGATTCAACTTGCCACCTCCCCAAAGAATTTCCCAGGTTGAAAAAGGGAACTGAAATAACTACCATCACAACAACATTTTCAGGAAAAGAAACGCTTTAGCCTTCTATCCGAAGCTTCCCAGATGATATCCAAGTGATGTCTTGCTTGGCAGGGACAGCTACATTTTCATAGGTCCATCGGTTACGTCCTTTTTGCCTCTGTGTTCTTAACGATAAAGGATAAATAGGTAGATCTGATGCCTGGGTGAGCAAATTCTCACGGAACTTCTCCAGTTCAGAGGGATGAGTTAATTTTCTTTTTCTTTCCAATGCTACTTCATGCATCATATGACAAGACACATCTGTTCAGTGACTAATAGAAAGGGAATATCCCATGCGTGTAAGCGGCACAAGCCTGCCTCACACTCAACCTTTCTGAATTTTTTTTCGAGGGCTGGTTATGCAATAAATAAATGGGGACAAATGCATCCCAGGGAAGAACTTTTAGTCAGCTTTGAAAGCAGCAATTTGGCTTGGAAAAAATATCCAACATCAAAATAATAATGAGTGCATGTTACTGCTGACAGTCCTGGAGACAAGAATTCTCCGTGCGTCCAGAGCCAGCTCCTCAAGTCCTCGCTCCTTCATATCTTAGCTCTTACTTATGGAAAACCCTCAGCAGAGGGGGTGGAGGAAGGGAGTGGGAAGGGTTTGTACGACTAACCGCCTCAAGATTTGGCTTTCAGCGAACAGGCACGCCAAGCCTCGAAACCCAGCAGCGAGGACACCGACGGCACCCTTTGCTGTTTGCTCCAGCGCCGAGCCCCAGGGACCCCGCGGGGAACGAGGAGGGTGGAGGAGAGAGGCCGTTGGTGGCTCCGTGCTGCCTCAGGTGCCAACAAAACACCAGACGTTGGCCTTTTGCAATCCATCCGCTGGTTTTGGGGGGCCCCGCCTGTGGGCCACAGGGCAGCCAGCTGAAGCGGATGGCATTCGGGCTGTGCCATCTGGAGTTGTCAGTTTAATGCTGTAGGACTCAGGGCACGGTTTAATAAATAAATCCAGCCAGTAGCCATAGCAGTCCTTGGAGCTTTGCAATACTTTGAAACAGTTGTGCAATAAAGAGGAAAATAAGAACGTATTGAAAAGGAGTATTTCATCAACTAGAGGCTGGGGAATAAATCAGAGAAAACCATGTACTGAAAGTAATGTATCTGCTAGGTTTGGCCGGACTTTGGGATTTGTTTTCCTTTGTGTTTTCTATTCACAAATTGCTCATCTGCAAATTGCAGTCCGCAGCTTCAGATGGTGTATAACTGCCTCATGCCGTTAAACTTTATGAACCAGTGTCACCAGTGGAGCTCTGTTACTTCCACGAGCTGAAATGTTGGCCTCGTGTATGTTTTTATGACCTTTTTCATTATTCTTCATTGCTTGATGATGACAATATATTCCTTCCTTTATGTAAGTGACCCGCTACATCTTTTGTTCTCCCTTTTGACAAATTAAAATTCAGAACAGAAGTAATCGCTGGCATAGCAGATCTCTTGGGATAAGGGAGGGGAGTACTCCGGGGAGAGAGAACAGTTATAGAATCACAGAATCATTTAGGTTGGAAAAGACCTTGAAGATCATCCGAGTCCAACCATTAACCCAGCACTGCCAAATCCACCGCTAAACCGTGTCCCTGAGCACCACGGACAGGCTTAGCTCATAGCTGGATAATTTGCACATGAATCACCGCGATCCCTCCACGTGAGGAATTGGATCTATGGAGTCTATCTCCACCATCCCATCCCCTGTAGCACTGGTGGGACAGGCATTCTGGGGACTCGGTGTCACTAGGGCGGTATGGCCGGTGGTAATGGCAAGAGACGACGATTGTTCGGTCCCAGGAGAGTTTTAGAGCTGTAGAAGGTCTTTCCTGTTCCAAAGGTGAGACAAAAAGTTGAGTGCTAAATAATTTGCTCGTTACTCTGCTCAAGTAATTTTGGAAGGTCAGTATCTTCTTTTCCTATAGGTGAGTTTTAATGTTCTAACCTGGGGGTTATTTTAACACCCACCCCACCCCCACCCCGGTGGAGCTCTTGCGTATGATGACATTTAAACGCACTTTGTTGTGAATAATAGCCTGTTTTTCCGGACTTTTTTAGAAAGGGGATATTGTCCCTAGCTGACCATTTCCCATTAAGACTTTTGATTTTTAACGAACTATTTCTAACAGCCTGCCATCAGCTCTAATGTTTATCAACCACAAACTGCAGATTAAGCGACTGCGCCGCTCCTGCGGTAGCTTTTGACTGAAGCTATAGCTCGGTTTTTACCAATCAGTGCTACGGATTTATCCTGCTTAGACACCCCTTTGAAGCACACAGGCAGTCTTTACCGCGTCAGTGGAAAGATGAGGGTAATATTGTGAATGGCAAGGTTCCAGTTCTTCATAACTGAAGCCGTGGGATGATTGCCTTTTGTTTAAATGTCAGAGGATCGTAGATGTCAGAGACGAGAAACGGCCTTTTAGATCCTCAAATCTGCATCACGGCATGGAAGTCATCGAAAACAGAGGCAAGAGCAACATCGTGTGAACGTCAGTGTTATCCTGTCGGAGTTACTGTGAATTATCAGTTCTGACTGACATCCCAGCCGAGCCCGACCGATGGAGGGACACATGGCGTGAAGTATTCGCTGGAGAATTTTACTGAACAACACATATGGCCGTATTTTATATTTCACGGTTAAAGTAATGCGAACTATGTTAGGAATTAACATGAAGAAACTTCGGGGGCCAAGCTAATCACAATTCTTTAAAGTATAGGCAACGAGCCGTAACCTGGATATAAAATATTTCCCAATAGCTGTTATAATACAGCCAGCTGTACTCCGATTCCCTTGCACTGGTTAGCTCTTACACTGGGAATAGCTTTACGTTCGACGCTACTGCTCGTGAAGGAAAGGACTGCTTCTGGTGCAAACCAGCACAGCTCTATTGGCAGCAGCACGGCGTCCACTTCTACCAGCCCAGAATCCAGCCAGCTTATTTCTTTAATACTAATACTGCTATGTAATCCGGAATCACTGTTACCCCTCTTCCCTTAATCTTGCTAATTACAGACCAAGAATACGGCGATATCCTTACCTTCCTGGGCATTGCTCAAGTACAGAGCGGTCAAAGAGTTTACTCTCTGGCTTGCGAGGCTCAGTTTCCTTCAAGCAGATGAAGACCTAAAGCAGCTCTGTGAGGGTGCAAAGTTCTCCTCTCCCTCTTTCAGAGATGGTAAAAAGGAAGCACTGGAGGGGAGTTTAGCTGGCTGAGATTGTGAGTTCTCTGGCGGAGCAGGAAAGAAAAACTGCTCTTCCTGACACCTTAGTTTACCTACCAGTTCAGCCTCTTTCTTTTGCTCTACACTTATTTTATTCTCTTTCTTTTTTCCTTTTTTTTTTTTTTTCCCATGGGTTAAATCTATTTGATTTTTTGTGTGTGTGTGTGTTTTTTAAAAATGTGCTTTGGCAGGAGTTGTGATTTTTTGGTTAGTAATCCACTTATTTTGTGGTTTAGAAGATATCTCAAATAACAACTTGGACACGTTGTTCACTGTCATTGTTGGCCGCTCATGTGGCATGAGGAACATGCAAGGAAACACGTCCTTTCATGTTTAACCCCCCCTTCCAAAACAAAAAAAATGATCCACTTCCTACCATGTGCATACCTTTAGGGTTGGAGGGTGGCTGCAAAGTTCACATAAAAAGACCCACAGGTATGTAACCTTGACAGATAGATGTAACCACAAACATCTGCCTATCAGTGTGTCTTTGTCTCTGTTTTGGTATTTCTGTACATGTAGGTGTGTACCTCTGTCTTCACAGTCAAACATAAACCCACACTTTTTTAACTGGAGGTATGTTTATTCCTATAGATTTGCCTGTTGTCTGCATTTTCATATAGCGTAGCTGCCCGGTAGCTCAAATATTGGTTAGATAAAAGCTCACTTTTTCTTTCTTTCTTGTCTTTTCCGTAAACTGATGAATCGATGGGAGCATTTTTTTCATAACCCGTAGATTAAGTCAATATGCCTTTTTCTCAAGGATGAGGAAAAGAAGCTGAACAAATAGCAGCTGTCTTTCGGTAAAATGCATGTGATGGCCGTAGGATGTTTGAGGATGTCAAATTTCCTTGGAAATAACTAGTTTATCTGCGTACGTTTGTTCGTGCTTGTGGTTACCAGAATAAAACTTGCACTGAAGATGAAGGCTAAGCCCTTAAAAAGCAGATGTATGGTATACTTGGAGTAAGCTTGTTATGTATATTTATGGTACATTCTATAGGTCCCAGTCAAGATCTTGGCTCCCTTGCGCTAGGCACTGCATAAACAATTTGCGAGAGCCTGACTCTTCTCCAAGGAGCCAAAATAGGCCAGGGAAGCAGTTTGACAGAGGAAGAATTATTAGTTCCTTTCCACAAATAGAAAAACAGGCAGAGGATGAGGAAGTGGCTTGCCAAAAATTGTGTGTAGCTAGGGTGGCAACCCAGATCCCCCACGTCTCAACCCAATGCTTCAAAACAGACGATCAGAGGGAACGGGTGCATATACCTCTGTAAAGTAGCAGTTTGGAGTCTCAAATGGGGTTTCGGTCAACTTAGGTTATGGGCTTGGAGAGCAACAAAATTTGAGTGGGGACAGAATGTGAGGGATGCAGAAGTAGTCAGGTTTTATCGGCCTGCTGGAAAAACGACGACCAAATATTATTAATGGCAGCGTCACTGTTGAATGTTGCCTGACTAAAGACCGCGGGACTCTTAACCACACTTTTGAACCGCTGTCAGCACAGGCCATTGCAAACTATTCCATGGAAGGCATGCTGCCACCCGGCATTAGACCTGCTTCCCTTCCTCGCTCTACTCACCATCAAAGCTATCATTCATGTTAAGATGTAACAGGAGAACCTCAGGCTTGTGTTCATTTTGAAACCCTTGGAGTCAGACCAGCCTGGACAACCAACCTTCTGTTTAGCTGCTTCAATGTAGATTTTTTATTAGGGAACCAGGATGGACTTCCTACCAAGTGATTCATAGGTCATCTTCCCTAAGCTGCGGTGATGATCACAATGGTTTCTTGCTTTGTAACCGCGCTCATTTACGGACTGTCATTCAAAGACTAATAAATCTGGCTCCAGTCACCAGACTCTGTGGTATACGTTAGACGACTGGAGAGTCTAAATTGTTCAACCGCTGTCTTGTTTAGAGGCTGTTTTGAATGATGCTTTTCCATTATTACAGGCTTTACTAATTATTTAGTTTTATTGCAGCGATGCTAACAAGGCCCAGTACTGCAGCGGGACAGCACTAGGCAAACGCACAGTAAAATGTCTGTGCCTGAATCCTGACTAAATGCTGTAATACACAGTTAATTAACTCTCTCAAATAAATAGAGGGCTGGAATGCTTCTAGGACATTTTAGGTTGGGTTGGACCTCGGTGCGGGTCCTCTTGCAAATCCTCAGCAGAGGTGGCAAACTCCCCTTTGGTGGAGTAAAACTCTTCAGATTCAGAAAGAAAACTTTCATTCGGCCTTAAAGAAAACCCTCACGCCAGACGAAGTTAAGTTGGCCGAATTTGGTTCTTTCAAGTCTTCTCCGTATGGAAACAGGTTCTAATCCCACCTTCTTGTAGATAAAGTAAGCTTTCGGACACGTTCCGCCTGCGTTAAGTTGTTAAATATTGGAAGTTCTGATTATTAGTCCTTCCGCCGATGGCTATTATCTTCAGAAAGATAACAAGAGGGCGTTAAGCACTGTTTTTGCTTGAAAGCCCTCTCCTTCCAATGGAAAGCTACTCAGAAGGTCAGAAAAGCAAGAGGGAAGTAAAAAGCGTCTGTGACATAAAACTTCCTGTGATTCCCAGAAATTAATAGCTCACTGACACAGCTCCCAGTAGTACTTACGCCAGCAAGTCAAAATAAAATACTGAAAGTCTCAGAAAGATGTTCGTCAAATACTATACTAACATAAAATTAAAAAAAAAAAAAAAAAAAAAAAAAAAACAAACAACCACAACAGAAAAAAAGAAAAAAGCCCCAAGGGTGATATTTGGAAAGATAACCAGGATCCCAGCTCCTAGTGGGTGCCATCTACCTAACCGATTTCAACCTTCTCCTACATCCAAGATTCTGCCAACTATACAGCCCGTTAATAATGTTGCTTGAGTCCCATGTGAATAACTAAATTCAGGCTCTGAAGTGAAATGCCTGGATTAGGGACATGGTTCCATGATGCTTCCCTGGCTAAATGCAGTTTTTAGTCACTGGGCATTTCTCTCCTTATGCTCTTGATGAACCCTGTCGGGCATCTTAAAATAAGTTTTACTAAATTCAGCACTGAGAGAGTCTGAGGTGTAGGACAGCACCTGGGGGACAGGCTGGGTGAAGCCAAGTTAGCTGTTGCGCTGCAGGAAGGCGTTTGAGGTTTCGTACAGGAGTTCAAACAAATACTGCAGTTGACGTCATTTATTGTAGAGGGATGTTGGGGAGCAGAGGGGAGAAGTAACTGGAAGTGACTAAAAAGCCAGAGCATAGAACTTCTGACATGGAGCTGGACGACCAAACCACCGTAATATCCTTTTTTTCCATGTAAATAACATCTGATGATGAAGACAGTGGAATTTTACAGTGGTTCCTAAGCAAACTAGATTTTCAGGTTCAGTAACATTGCAGATCAGTAGTTGCTGTTTTCAGTTCCCAGGTTAATTTTATGGAATATTTTGCATTGTGCCAGACTCTAATTAATTCCAAATGATTTCTTCTTTCCTTATTTTTTCCCCCTTTTGCATGTTACTGTCTTACAAAGGAACTAAACTCTCAATTTTCTCTAAGACCGGTAATTATATGCATAAGTGATGAGAAATCTCAAGCGTTTTTCTGCAAACCAATTACAGACGTTTAGGATAAGGGTAATACACTTCCTTAATAATACCTTAAAAATGTATTTGAACAAAAGTGAAGGAAATAACATTGCTAATCTACTAAAGGGAAATTTCAAGGTAGAGTTTTAGAGGGCAAAAAAACCTTCTTGTTTTTTTGCACCATATTTTCAGACTATGATTTCTAATACAGCTCAAGGAATTGTGGCGCTTTTTCAAAGTAGACTGTTTCTGGTACATCAGCTTGTTGAACTAAATATTAGTCTGCCTGCAACCTGCCTTGGATGAAGCACTTTGCCGCTTTAGCGTACGCTCTTTGCATTCGCTTTTTGTAAGAACGCTTGGGATAAAAATCAAGCTGGTAAGAGCCACTTTATACAACGCCGTGTTGAGTTTTCAACAACTTTAGCCAGCCCTTAGCAGCATACGCTTAGCCTAGTGTAGACAGTGCCCAAAGAAGCCTAAAACCTGTGAGCAGATGAGCCTGTTCCCTTTGGCAGCGGACAGGCGGAACTGGAGCGGAGATTAACTGGTGTAGATAGAAAGATTTGCACCGGCATCTCCGCAGGGCGGCTGAGAATAGCCAGAATGACTACTTTCTTCAACACGGTGCTGCCGATGGCTCTTGCACCGCTGTTGAGGGCTGAGGAACGTGTACGACTTCTGCTCGTTGCGCCTTGGCCCGTGCCAGAAAAATTGTCTTCCACCTCCCCACTTCATCACAGCGATAATCAACCAGCACGTTGTTCAGGTCTTCCTCTTCGCTGCCGCTTCAGCCCCGCAGCTTGTTTTAATCACGGGTTAAACGTGCTCAGATGTGTGAAGCTCCCGAATCACCAGGTCCCTAGGCAGGGGGCTGAACGACTTGTTGGGGCATCTCCTAGTGGCAAAACACTCGCCCTGCCCTTGTGTCAGGAGGGTGAGAAAATGCTCCAGGTTGGTTGGTCCTCTTCTCCCCTCGTGGCAGCTCTCAGAGCCAAGCGTCGGGTATTTCTGCAGGAGGAGCCAAGGGCTCTGCCCGGCTGGCAGAAAGTCACAGGCTGCAGGGATGGTTCATATTCTGAATTTCTGGGATCACAGATCTACGAAGAAGGGGGTCAAGGACTTGGGGTAGAGGTGGTGCAGCGAGGTTTGTCTGCTGCGTTCTTCTGCCTGTTTGCGTTCTTGTCTTTATCATGCCAGTGATTGCCTTCGTTCGCCTCTTTGGTAATAATGATAACATTGTCAAAGCTTGCCCTTTCAGAGAGCGGGAGCCCTTTGAGTCATTGTCCTGCGCTGCTGAATCAGAGCCCTTTTCTTCCTTTCCTGTGCTGCCTTCTTCCCATCCTGCCTCCCTGTTCAGGAGCTCTGCCAGGTCCCGAATGACAGCGTGAAGCCTTTCTTTAAACCAAGAGTTTAAAGGGACGGGGGGAAAAAAAAAAAAAAAAAAAAGAAAGAAAAATAAAAATTGGAAAAGAAAAGGCACGAAAACCAAAGCACTGCTGCCTTTTTGTGTGCATCCTCCCCCTTCCCCCTGGGAGTCAGGAGCGGAGTAACCCAAGTCAGTGCATGAGAGTTTAATTCGAACAAGTTGCTGGCATGGCTGTGGGCCAGCGTCCCCCCCTGCGCCGGCTCCCAGGCCCCCAGGAAAGAGCAAGGCGGGGGTGGGAGCTGAGTCAACAGCTCAGATGCACTTTCTCAGCAGTCAGCTGGGAAGTCCATTCGGGTTAGTCTATCTGAGTGGGATTTCTGTCTCTTCTTATTGATCTGTTTTGGATACCAGGCACCAGTGTTTTCATCTCCAGTCATGAAACAGGAGGCAGAGGGGTAAAAGGGCTGAGGTGAAGGAGAGTGCAGACGCTGAATGAGGCAGGGGCCGCAGCACGGAGCAAATGCGCAACAAGTCTGAGAAGAGGAGAGAGAAAACACGGAGAGGGTAGAAAATAGTGGGGGAGGTGGAGAGAGAGCAAAGATACATACGGTAATGAAAGAGCCCAAAAGGGAGGAGGAAAGAAAGAGGAGAAGAGGGAGACCGCGAGGGATGGGGGCAGGTCTAAATGGCACAGGGCTCGCTTTATCGGACATGCCAACAAATAGCCACGGCTGGGCGCGGAGGGACCGTCTAGCTGTGTGCACTGGGAAAGCAACAGGCTGGTTAAGAAAAGAGAGGAAAAAGAATAAGGGGATGATGCAGCAAGGGACCATCAGGAGGGTGACGCAGTGGTGGTGACAACAAAGCACGGGTGTACGCAGGCGGAGGGACGGGCAGTGGACACAACCGTCAGGCCTGGGGTTGTTATAAACATCCTGCCTAGAAAGAATCTTGCTTTTTCAGATATTTCGGTCTGAAACTGTTCCAGCTAACATCTCTCCAAATAATAAATAACTGTAATGGATGTTTACCCCTACTCCCCGCCATGCACACACACATTGTCAATCATTATTTTGGCTAAACATTTTTATGACGACGCCTCCTTCCCTAAAGTCGTGTTTATTGTTACAGCTCAACAGTGAATTTTCTAATAGCCTTTTCATGCATCCTTTTAAATGTCTTCTCTAATAATCCAAAGAAAGTTCTCGTAAACTCCCCCTTAGCGAGAGAGGGGCGAGATTGCTCGGGCAGATTGGCCAGGCATGTTTTCGCCGCTGTGTGTGTTTTACAGAATATGGTCACTAATAGCTAATGCAGGACTCGAGAGACACAAGCAGGTTTTTCACAAGATACTCAGCTGCTGAACCTGGTTACTATTGACTTGCACGTGCTTATTTATGTATTTGGACTGAAATAGCACCCTATTTTTTATTTCCTTATAACTTCTAGGCAACGAAAAGTGTGTGCTTTTAAATCTGTGGGTAAGAGATCTGAAGATGTAGGGATTTAGGGCAAGACCACATCGTCCTCTCTCAAATCCTACTGAGCAGTAACTCACGGAAGCTTTCCCAGCCACTTACCTACAGAAGAATCCGCTTCTCCATCGCTTCACACTGTACGCAGTCGTTAGTACTCATGAAAACTGCTGCCTTGTAATTAGAGTAGAAATTGTCCACACTTTAGTGTTCATAAGCCTGACGGCCTCTTTCCTGCCAGAGGTTAACGACAAGGCACTAACCTACCTGCTCAAACACGGCACTTACGCCGTAAGGTAGAAGAAATCAGAATTCATCATCACGGGCAGCTTTGCTCCACAGTGAGAACTAAAGGTTCAGTTGAGTTTGTGGTCATAGAGATGCCATGTGTCTCTAATCACATCCTGCTTTGACGCTAAATGGGTTTTGTTTTCCAGCTCTGGGAGCTGTGCACTCAAATCCCTTAGATGAGGCGTGTTGGTTGGTCCTGTATCCTTTGAAGGTGTGTATAGAAAGCTGTCTTTTGATGAAAAAATAATAATAGTAATGATAATACCTGGATCTTAGATATTAGGTCCTTAAGTCGCTGCTATAGACCTTTGTTCTTCAGGGCCACAGTGCACAAAGGGAGGAGGGGCGGGCTCATGCTGCAGCAGGAGTCACTCAGGTTAAATACTAGGAAAAACATCTTAGCAATAAAGAAACAACTTTTCCGAAAGAGCTTAAACTTCACATAAATTTACAAAGAACTTACTGGTTTTCAACAGCAATCTCCAGCCCAGGCAGTCCTTATGAAGAGGACTAACAAAAACTGCTTTTGGAAATGACATGGACAAAACTGCTCCCGTCTTGGAAGAGGGTACTGGACGTTGACCTGGAGTTCCCTTCTGACCCCGCGTCTATGAATATCCCCACTTTATACATGGGAAACGAAGACAGAGAGCAGTGAAAGGCCATATCCAACGTCATGAAGCAAAACTGCAAGTAGAACTTAGGTCTCTTCTCCGTGGGGGCAAGCGAAAAAGAGGGAAAACAACACCACCAGAAAAAAAGAAAAGTAAATAATGGATTCATTACAGGCTTTTCCTGCCTCTCAGTTCTAGGCTTTCCTGCGTTTCTTCGGACGTACTTGAAAGGAGTCTTGACCTCCAGTTCAAGAGTGGACCAACTTATCTCCTAGCCTAGCCCCTCCAAATCTACCTGGGTGGATCAGAATACCCACCAGAGGAATGCTTGTTTCTGGGCCATTCCACCCGTACTTGCTTGATGGACGGTGTGCAGGGTTGGTGCGGTACCAGGTCACCCACCTTTAGGCAATTTGCACCGTGACAGCAGAAAGGAGCTGCCCATGCGGTTTTTCCCAAGCCAATAACATCTGGCTTATTCTTTATGAATTTTTTGGTCACTTCCAAAAAATAATTGAAAATGCAAAAAAAACCCCAACCTGTACACTGAGCAGTTAAGAATTAAAGAATTAAAAGGGGATATTGGTTCTTGCAGTATTAGCGGTTACCACTCGTTAGAAAATAATTGCAGGCCAAGATAAAAACCGATTGCAACAGCAAATTTTGTTCAAGAACGCTGTTCTCATTTTGAGGTTACGGTCACCATCCTCCTCCAGTTTTAGCATCGTTTGGTATTCAAGAACTTGAAATTAAAACAAATGCTGCTGGTTTTGAACTGGGTTTCAGCCGTTAATCACCAGGGATGCTGGGGAGATTCTCAGCTCAGATAAGTTAGAGACTGTCTCTCCGTTACCTTCTTTATGTATCCGGGGCTGGTGTTAGTGTGCAGCTTATCAAGATTTTATTGAGGTAACAGCTAAAACCGCCTTCTCACTGAATCCAAAAATTCTGTCGCATTTGGAGGGAAGAGCAAGACGATACTGCATGTAATTAGCCTGGGGATGAAATTCCTACTGAGATAAGCCTGAATCAAACCCCAGATCCGTGCACCCCTAGATGTAGAGGGGAAAGTGCAAGGAGAGGCAAAGCCTGGTCTCCTAACCTGGATCTGGTTCCCAACAAGGCTGTACCCCACCCATGTAATGTGCTGAACCAGAGAAGTCTAGGCTTTGGGACTGGTAGAAAATTCTTTTGAAACTTTCTTCTCTCGTCTTCTTGTATAAACTTGAGTTTTCAAACTAAATTGAAAACATTCACG
Source organism: Micrastur ruficollis (assembly GCA_034782655.1). Classification (NCBI taxonomy): domain Eukaryota; kingdom Metazoa; phylum Chordata; class Aves; order Falconiformes; family Falconidae; genus Micrastur; species Micrastur ruficollis. The sequence goes on along the minus strand of JAVKKW010000039.1, from coordinate 2,920,342 downwards.
GAAAGCATGTTTGCTTCAATTTTTTCATATTTTCACCAGAAAACAGCAAATCCAGCTTTATCTGCAAACAAATAGCGTCAACTTTTTGTCAAAAAATAATAATCACAAACTGGAAAATAATCAGTATTTGATGCAAAGTCATAATTTTCCATGGGAAAACCTCCAAATTCCATTTCAGGGCATGTCAACATTCTAGATGAATAAAACAAATACAAGCAAGCTTTAAACCAGCTCGCTCCGGTACCAGTAAGAGCCCAGTGCTGGCAGTGTGAACTCAACATAGACTACTCTACCCGCTTCTCCAGCAGGAATCGACTAGATGCACAAGCTCCTATTAACACCATGTTGGACGATGGCCCTGAGCCATTTTTTCCTTTGCCTCTGGCCAATATCTTCAGAAAAACATTAATGAACTCAGTAATAAAATCAGTTAATCATGTCCCATTCCGTCTTCAGTACCAGATGTTAGACGGAGTTGGAGGGGGAACGCTGCCAGGGAAGGAAACTTATGGTTTTCACCCTGTTGGGGAGCTTTTATTCTGCACCTGATCTCGTCTCCGCAGCTCCTTCAGTGCCGAGAATCTGCAGAAGAAACGAACCACTAGTTTTGCTTGCGTGGTACCGAGGAGCAGCCGGCGTCCCTGTTTTGGGGAATCTGAACCTGACTGATGTGCGGACCATCAGGCAGGAAGCGTGTGAGGAAAGCTGAGACCGGGGCCCAGATCTCCGCCACCTCCCATCACTTAACAACAAAGTGATATTTTCTCTGCGCAGGAAATTGGATCTCAGTCTTTAGAAGCAAGACGGTCTAGAGAGCAATTGCCTCTCTCCTGGCCAGACCTATGCCAGTAAGTGTTGGCATTAGGCACAAAGAGAAAAGGACAAGAGATTTTCCTATTGACCTTTGCAAGCTTTAAAAAGGCTCCCATTGGTAATGCTAAAGGCAGCATACATTATTGTTCAAAAGAGAAGTCCCTCTAGCAAGTTCCTGATGGATAATAGTGGTGTTTACTTAAGGAAACCGGGTAATCACAAAGGTTATTTTTATTGGGTGCCATCCTTTTTAGCATCCTCGTACACAGCCGACGTCAATGTGTGTCATTAACAATGACTTGTAAAAGGATACAGCAGTTGCTAAGGAAACCTCTGTTGCACAGGAGCTAAACAAATAACAGCAAATTAAGCAGGGAGCAGAGGCCACGAAGGGCCTGATTCTGCAAACCCTTTACCTGGGCAGGCAGTCTCAGGCTGCAAAACTGGTCCCTGGGCTTTGCTGGGAGATGCTCGAGCCCTCGTATGAGAAAAAGTTTGTGGGCATAGGTTGCTTGTCAGAGGCTCCTCAAACTTTTATGCATTCGGTAGAGCAGATCAAAGGCAGCCTACGGTAGAAATAGCACATAGCTATTTCTGGCCTCCGAATATAATTAATTGTCATTTGAAAGCATCCGTGTTATCTTTGTTGTGATATTAATTTCACTGAGAGATGCTAACAGGAAACATCAATGTACATGGCCCTCAATCCTCCGTTAATCTTCAGGAAGTGTATAGCAGATTAGACACCTTTAAGCATTAATGAGATGTGACCTTAGGACATACCCAGGTATCCCTGTGTGTTTCAAAGAATCTGAGAGATTTTCAGGGGAGGTCGTTCTTGGTGGTAGCGGTTGCTGCTCTGACTTACGGGCTGGGTGGGTAAGTCAGTAGGACCCACCTTTCCAAAGAATGACACCCCAACTCCCCAAGAGTTCTGCAGAGATGCTTTGAAATCCTTTCGCCAGTTCAGCAGAGACTTTCCTCCATGCAAAATCCTGTTTTTTTTCAGGGGACAGGCAGTTTTCGCTTCACGGCGATCAACCACGAGAGTCGGTCTTACAGAAGGACGCAGCGATGCACAGCCCGGACGCAGCCGTGTGGCAGCTCCTGCTGGAGAAGCCTTTGCAGCGCCTCCTGGTCGTTTGTCACATGCCGTGAAACAGCCCCAACAACCTGCAACAAATGCAGGGTTTGTAACAAAAAGCAGAAAACGATAACTAGAATCTTACGGAAATTAGTCGATCGGATAGGATGGTGTAGCCCTGCGATGGCAGGTAGTTTTTTTACCTGCATCCAGGTAAAAATAACAGGATCTTCTGACTGCTGGATTTTAACACCGAAAGATGTGTTCCAATACAAAAAAACCACAAAGTTTCTGACAGTGAGGAACGGCCTCGCTCCGCCCAAGGGCGTTGAAGTGGTTTGCTGAAGTAGTGATTTTAAACTAGTTTAGTCAAAGGGTTGCAAATTGCTGAGTAAACATTGATTCTTCAACTTCAATGAAATTTGTTTCAGTTTAGTTCAAGCCAGGGAGGAGAATATTTAGCCTATGCTGGGATAAGCCACTGCAACCAAAATAATAGTGACCATTGTAAATCTGTATCAGCTTAAGTTAACCAACGTGAAAGTCTGTAAGTAGCCAGTAAGACCTTTAGACTAAAGGACTCTCTTATGTGTATTTCCACTGAACCCAGGACAATGGGACCAGGATTACAGGGTGTTACCATGATACAAATGAGACACAGTATTAAGAAAAACAAGTGTTACCATAGAAACAGCTGATAAATGGGCACATGCAAAAAATTTGGCTTAATTTGCTTGTTTAAATGGGAGGGGAGCTATTTTGATCCTGCTTAATTGCAGCTGATCCTATTTAATTGCGTTTTCTTCTACCGAGTCCGGTACAGTGTCACCGTTAGAGCAGCGGGATAAAACTCCAGCGGTCTGTAATCTTGGGTCTTGCTGCCGGGAAACTGAGGCAAGGATAGATGTCTCTGCTGGCTGCCACCAGCGAATTGACTTATCCTTTCCTCAATTTCACCCATCCAGAAGAGTGACTATAGGAGGAAAATTAAAATTAAAAAATGCATGAGGGAAAAAATCGTTTGCTCACCTGCTTTGCTTGAGTGGGAATAAGATCGGGTCTTATGGCTGCAAAGAGGGGGGGGGGGGTCGTCGTTGCCTATTTGTCCTTTGCAAGGTGCTAATGCTGATTTTAAGGTCGCAGGAAAAAGAGCTCCGCATTTAGCAAAGCGGAAAAACAGCAGCTAAGTGTGGAGAATCGGAAACCTGATTTGAATAAGAGTAACCAGATTGTAGGAACTTTAAATAGAATGGCAACTAATGTAATTAAAATGAAAAGGTTCAAAGCACATTAAGGGCATTAATATGCAATAAGGAAATTCTTAACTTGCCATATCTCAGATCCGCAGTGCTGAAGGTGAAAGGAGCGGCGCCCGTAAAAGCCATTCTTTTGGGGAGGGCATTGGGTTCAGTGCATGAGAAAGGTTCACTCGCAAAAGCCTTCCATGGAAAGTTTGGTTATTGTGGGACATTGAGCATGGCAGAGGCTTGATACCAGGCACTAGGCACGCTCAAGTCACAGAGCAGATTCACGTGCGAGCTGAACAAACCTTCATCTGACAGCGTGATGCACATGAGCGAAGTCCTTCAGTCTCTCAAGGTCTGCCAAGGCAGAGAAACGTATAAATAGAACAGAGCAAGGGCCACGCTGGTCCAGCGGTCCGATTGCTCTCCTGAGCTCGCTCCTGTAATGGCTGGTACCAGCTGCTTTGAAAGAAAGCGTGTTCTGCAGCGAGCAGCTCCGAAATAACCCACCTTCAGGGAATTTCCTTCCCAGACTCCCTCGTTAGATGTTAGCTTAAGTCCTTACAACAGATTATGTCCCTAAATATAGCTTCATTTCGGCAGCACATTGTTTTATTTTAGCGGTAGAAATGGAGATGACATTTTTTTGGCCTGTGGAACAGCATTAATAGCATCACTATCCTAACATTTTTTCAAAGCTTTAAAAAAACTAAATGAAAAATTCCCCTTACATATTATCCTTTCTACACCGAAAGGATTAAAACCAACTAGTCAACACAAGCCCTGTATGTCCTAATTAACTCCTTTTCTCGTAGCTTTAAATGATTCATTTAAGCTCCCTGCATAAATATATATTTCACCTAATGGAACTGGAATTTTGCCACGGATACCGCTCCAAGCAGGATCATACCTCCGGGCATCAAAGCAGTTGGGCAAATATAAACTTTGTGATTTAAACTCCACAAAGATAGCAATAAATGCGTAGAAGTGGAAGGGAAAACAGGAGCGAGTAGGTGGCAAATTCTCCTTGTTGGGACAGAAATATTTCTGTTTGGAGGTGTCACGGTCGCCTCTGGATGGAGAGGCAAGGACCACACACGCTCACTCATACCTACACACTGGCTCCAAATATTCTCCCGGGGACTATTCCCAAGCACGTGGTTAACAGATCAGGTTTTCGGCAGCGTGTCCCACCTACAGTAACCGCCGTACGCCAGATCCCCCAAATTAAAGACTTACATTTCTCTTGCGTGGTGACAATGCAACTTGTTCTCCTGCAGGAATCCTCATGTCCCTCCTCAGATTGTTGTCCAAGGAAGGCTGTTAGACAGTTTTTTGGACGTTGCACTCATCAAAGGCTGCTGGGACGTCCTGTTTTCCCAGTGCTGGTGCTTTGACTCTGAAATGTGGCATGCGAACTGTCTGGTTTAACTATGAGGACATAATTCTCCGTCTTCAATGTTAAAGGAGTGCAGCTAACTGTGTACCTCTTAAATCCTTGGTTTCTGTGACCTGCTTTTTTACTTTTTGAAAGGAAATCTTAAAAAAACCCAAACACTCCGTTTCCAGTCTCAGTGGAAGTTGTTTCCTACTAAGATAAATAAACAGACGTGAGAATAGAAAACATATACCCGTTCTGGTTACATCCTAGGCATTTCTTTTGTTGCAGCATAGAACTCCAGTTTTAATCCTACGGAATGGAAGCCGATCCTCCTAGGGCTAAGATTTAGGCAGCAACCATAAAAGTCCATCCACAGCTTCGTAAAAATAATAACCCCGTGGTTGAATTCTCTGCTCTGGGATCTGCTAGTGCCTTTGCAGTCTCTATTGGACAAGAGTTTTCTGCAGAAAGGACAGAGTTTCCCAAACTAGAAAATACCTTCTTGCTATAGCAGGAAAATTTCTCCCTCCTCTTCGCCTTGGTATCGCTTCCTTTCCTGGCGCTCTCGCCGAACCTGACTAGGGCACGGAAGGCAGAGGGAGGCTGTGCCCGGGGAGGGGGAAAAGGGGCGCAGGCGCAGCGCCATGGCAGGTGGCACGAGTAGGAAAAATGAGGGATGTGTCTCATCTTTAATTAATAACAGCAACTCAACAATGCTGGGTGAGATCTTTGGCTGATGTATGTCCATGAAGCTCGGTCAGGGAGTGGACCCAAAGGCACGATACTGCGTATGCTGCTGGGTTTGTTCTATCTGCTTCTGGCCCTCTGCCTAGTTTTTGAGCAGTAAAACTGATTTTTCCACTTAGAATCACAGAATCGTTTCGGCTGGAAAGGACCTTTAGGATCGAGTCCAACCGTTAACCCAGCACTGCCAAGGCCACCACCAAACCACGTCCCCAGGCACCACATCTCCATGGCTTTGAAACACCTCCAGGGATGGAGACTCCACCAGCTCCCCGGGCAGCCTGTGCCAGTGCCGGACAGCCCTTCTGGAGAAGAAATTCTTCCCAATATCCAATCTAAACCTGCCCTGGCGCAACTTGGGGCCATCTCCTCTTGTCCTATCGCTGAGAATGGGAGAAGAGACCGACCCCCACTTACTACAGCCTCCTGTCAGGTAGTTGTAGAGAGCGAGAAGGTCCCCCCCGAGCCTCCTCGTCTCCAGGCTGAGCACCCCCAGCTCCCCCAGCCGCTCCCCATCAGCCTGGTGCTCCAGCCCCTTCCCCAGCTACTTCTCTCAACTGGGCTGTTAAACCACACGGGTTTCTCCTATTTTATGATGTAACTTCATTGTCTTGAAGCAAGGGATGAATCCCAATGATTTTCGTTCTCCTCCCAGCTGCTCTTTGCTGTTCTATTAAGGAAAGCCAAAACCCAAACACAACCCAGATGCTAATGTGAGTTCTAGAGACCCTGGTAGGATTCACTGTTACAGTTTTTAGCTGAGAAACCAGAATATTCTGAATCCAGTGATAGAAATGTAACTGAAACCACTTCCAAAGGGAGGCACAATAATGCTGAAAGAGTGGATAACGAGGAAGTTTTTATAATTGCATCAATTACAGATATGACCACAAGTCCACTTTGCTTTTGAAAAGAAGTGAAATAGATGCTCTGGGTTCGAGTGTCACCACATACTGGCATTATTACTTGATATGAAAGAAATCTTTGGCCCTGAAGGCTTTACAAAAGTCTCTTCTGGATTTGTCAGGGCATGAAATGAAGTTCCTGCTGATTCTCAGCCTATCTTTCATAGCCCAACACGTAAGGGTATAACATCGGCTGGTCTGAAAATGAAGATGACACCAGACTTCTCAGTGTCATGTAAAGGAATGACCTTCTGGATTTCATCGAAACTACTGAGGTTTCAAAGGGAATGTGTTTGCTTCTAATTAGAAGCCCAGACCAGAAGTAGGAAACTTATGCAACAAAGTAATTAAACCAAATTCCTCCCAGTCCCTGTGTGCCTTATGTCCCATCAGGCAGGAGCTTCCATTTTAACGAGTCGTGTTTGTCAGCCAGGATCTCGTGGTGGGTAACGCCGTAAGAGCCAACAGGTCTGGGTTCGTCCGTGCCAGCTGAGAAGGTGTCTAGGTGGCATCAGGGGATGAAACACCCCAGCTGGAACGGAAAGCAAGGCAGAAAATATCAGTGGCATAGAAAAAATTGCAATATTAAGCCTTAATGATGACATGTAAATTATATGTCATTAAGTTTATGAGGTCTCTGCATTGACTCCTCGGTGGGACTGGAATACTTGCACGAACTCAGGGTACTGCTCATCAGGTGGAAAATAGGTTCATCAGGCTCACATTTTTTTAAGTGTGATACAATTGTGCCTTGAATTAGCCCACTCCCTTCCAATGACCTTTCTTGCAGCATATTTTGGATATTAAGAAGAGCTGGATCTGGGGCAGAGCAGTTCATCCCTCAAGCCAGGAAGCTGAGATGCAGCCAACTCAGAGGAACTTTTTTTTTGTTGGTGTTTTGTTTTTTGGGTTTTTTTTTTTTTTTAAACTGCGTGCGTTGCCAAAAGATTAGAAATGACAATCATCAACAAGAACGAGAGCCAGGGTAGGAGAGGGCTGCCTGCAATAACAGAGGGAGCCCCTCTGACAGCGCTGGAAACGCTCCTTCAGGGTTCACGGAGGCCAAGGGGTTCTCAACCCTGTTCGTAGGGTGGATGATGTTTTAATAGTGAGATTCTCTGCTGAGAACATGATCCCACGGACCCCACCTCTCCTTTCGCTGGAAAGAGAGAGAGCTTCAGCAGTTGCTTACGTGGGAAGTGACGGTAATGGGAGAGAATTGAATGTAGCTTTAGCTGCCTTTAAATGATTTAACAGCTGGATATAAGGAGATGTGACTGCCACTAAAGTTGTTCCATTGGTTTTAGGAGCTGCACTGCCTTCCAAGCAATTGAGCCAATTTAAGAGATTATAGATGGTGTCTGGGGGAACCCCAGACAGGAGCACTAATCTGGGACCGTTACCATCTTAAGGACCCTTTCACAAAGGGAGGAACAGCCAGCCCCACCACGCACCCAGGGAAGCGAGGGGGGTGATTTTAAGATGCGTCCGATGACCTTGACGTTGTCACGTTCACGCTTTGCTTTCGTGTGACCTGCTGGGGGGCCACCCTGGCAGAAACCCCATTTTAAACTTTCTGTAGCACCACTGGCCACAGCGGAACAGGGTGGTGCTCTAGGTAGCCTTTTGCTCTAACCATGGCCTTTTTTTCTAGAAACTAGTAAATCCCAAACGGCGTGAAACCCTCCTTGTTAGTATGCATTTTAAGTAGGTAGAGCTTTCAACCAAAAGCCTGAGAAAGACGTGTAGTTGCCCAAAATAAACCTGCTGGGTGTTCCTCGGGGCAAGAAATTTTTGGAGTAACTAGTAGTTAATGAGTTCGGTAGGTACACTTCCCAAACAAGTATACCCAAAAGCGCACTACGGAGGGAAAAAGCCATGAAACTGCAGTTTTCGTAGAAATCTGACTTCTTCCTTCAGCCAAGTATCTTTGCATTTCTTGCATTTCTCTCTTAGAAATTCCAGCTCTGTCCGTTCCTTCCGGTGTGGGTAATCACAGAGCTTTGTGTTATGCGTAAGAGTTCAGAAATCTTTGTCCTTGTCTAAACTTTGCACTACAGGCCTTGTTTATGAGCTGTCTGGAGAGGATCTGTGAATCAATGGAGCATTGTTCAATAAATAATAAAAGCCAGACACAACTAGGTTTCTTTTTATATGAGGCTTTTCCCACAGGAGATAGTATATAAAAATTTCTGATGTGTAAGAACACGGTTTCTTCCTCTCTAGAATGCAATTTAAACTCATCGAATTAATTACCACTTTGACATACCGTCGTTGGAAGTAATTTGTAACATCGCACGTGACACATAAAGTCGTTTTGTAAGATGGGACCTTGTTGTGATTTAGATTCTCTCGTGAGCATGCGGTAGGAAGCTATAATTAATTTCTGTCCGTGTGATATATATGCGGCGCTTTGCTTCATGTTTAATACAAAAGAATTAAACAGGCTTTTCTGGCCCACCTCACTTGTATCAAAGAGTCAGATTTGTCTTATGTCTTTCGTCCTGCTCTCAGTTTGTCGTACGTATCGCAGCGCTGGAGCAAGATGTGATGTCTGTCTCATTTAAAATGCCTACACGGTGGTCAGGGTTAATGTAGCAGATGTTCAGATTTTAGACGCACTTGCGCAAAACCCAGAGTAGATAGTCCTGCTCCGTAGTCACTCTGTTTTCTTCTGGTCAGTAACACTTGGTTCCGTCATCGCCGAGTACATAGTTGTTGAAGCCAAAGTTATTCGTGGAAGGCATTTGATGGTAAAGAGAATTGAGCCTCTACTCTTTCCGAAATCCTGTTACTAAGCAGTGCAAGTGGTGACAAACCCATTTGCTCTTTTTCTTCCAGGCAAGCCCTGATTTTTTAATAAAATATGTCTCTTTTTTAATTGAAGTCCAGAACTGCAGCCTGTGCTCTGGTATGACCGCTGCTTCTATACTTCCCTGAGTCAGCCGGTACCCACCGCACGTATCCATCAGCCTCAGCCTCTTCATCAGTTCACCTGTTTGAATGAGATAGTGATCAGGTACGAAAAAAGGCTTAAGATAACACGATATCATCTCTTGGATTATGAGGTAAAGTGATATTAATGAAATGTTCCATAAATCATATTTAGCTGCACAGCTGGATGGGACTTAAAGGAACCAGGTCAAAAAGGCAAGTACATGCCTTCACCTCTGCATTAGTCAAGACGCCTGAGGCCAGACCGTGGCTTCACCTGGCACAGCTTTCATCATGCTGCCTTGTAGAGCTTGTCTTGTTAGAAATGCTCTTACAGTTCTACAGCACTGCTACTCCTCGTTGCAAACTGCAACGTATCATTGGACTCCTACTTTGTCTGCCAAGACTCTCCGGTTATGTCGAAATTTTAGTAGCAACAGAAAGCTCAGGAGCCTGCTGGCAGTGCGCCTTGCCATAGCTCTGTCTCTGCATGTCCTTCTTCTGTCTAGGAGGGACGGATCTGCAGGAGGACATGACGTGATGATGCTCACTCCAACTACTCATAACCACAAGTGGAATTTGGGGACCTGTGCGAAGGCGTTGCTGAGGTTTGTCCACTCGGGGAGAGCAGCTGAGCCACGCAGAACCAGATCTGAAGGTGAGCAGCAGGGGAGCCATGAGGCTGGGGAGCAAGTCTGACCTCAAGCCTGTCTTGGAGGCAATTCCAGGCAGCAGGGTGTTCATAGCATTAGTCGGGATGACGTGAGGATAGGTACGGCTAAAGCCTGGCGTGTCGGTAACTCCACGTGACAGATAAATCCCACCTGGAGCCGTGGGTTGTTTTCATTAAAACGGCCTCGTTCAAGGATGTGCTGGACTCTTCAGGTTAAGGTGGGAAGCAGAATAAAACAGCCGGTTACAAAACCACTGTGTCCTAACCCAAAGGCCGGTGAAAACTGAGGAATGATTCCTCTTCATTTCAGTGAGGTTTGGATCTGGCCATCACCTGCCATATGGCTGGGAGAGAAGTGGGGAGTAAACACAAATGAGAAATGGGCAACCAAGTATGTGACTTCTGTTTGTGATTGCCCCGTGAATAAGCCCTCTGTTTGTCCAGGGCGTTCAGTGGCCGGATCCACATATCCAGTCTTGTTTAGATCGCTCTCACAGGAAGGCAACTGCATATTTGTGGCAGGCTTTAGTTGGGAAAACTTCAGTCAAGCCCGTAAGTATCTGTTCTGCTCTACCACCATCGCCACCAAAAACCATCTGGTATTTTAACAAGCTTGCGCTGCACATTTCCATATCTCCAGAATAAAATTGCATTGAAGGGGGTGGGGGTGGGGTGGGGGGGTTGGGGAGGAAAAGGAGTCTTAAACCAAAGCATTCGGGAAACCACAAAAAGGAGGCTCTGTGGCTAACATCTCTCTTCTCAACCCAAGTTGGATATAGTGGAGTAGAAAGTCTTGCTCAAGGTGCAGAAATTGGGAACAGGCTGTCCTGACAGCTTCCCCACGCCAGCTGCCGGCGAGAGAACGGCCCCCACTTCCAGCACCGCGCTAAGGAGGACGGGGTCGCCCGGCGAGGTCCTGAGCACTTTAATGCACTTGAGCACCAGGATGAACCGAAGACTGGAAACAAGTTACCAAATGGGGCTTCAAAGTCCTTTAAGGGAAAGCCGGGGCAGATTCTGGTCACACCTCTGGCCTAATGCAGGGCCAGCTGAAGGCAGTGGGCTTCGGTGGATGAGGCCCTGACCACAACGGGCTTTGAATTGCATTTCCAGAAGGATTTGCAGAAGTGTAGCTCCAACAGTTTCAGCCTTGCGTCTTCCTAAATGAGTAGAAAATCAGGCCTAATGACGGAAACTTTTCTAAGCGACCTGATACTCCAGAGACTCCTAAACACAGAAGTAGAGGGATAATAATGGTAATAAAATAAAAGCCATCCTAAAGGCAGGATCCAAACTGTTACCAGTTTCATCCAGTCCTTTCTGCCTTCTGTTCACCCTGGATGACTGTAATTCCTTTTAAAAAGGGAATGTACCTAGAAAGTACCTTTTTTTCTGGTGGTGATCCTATGAAACATTTGCAAAGGAATGTGAAAATTGTCTGGGTGCGTTACACACGCCAAGTTCTCGATAAGTTGCTCAAACAAAGGGAGACGTCATGGGAGGAGGGCACTGAGGCACGGCTGGGGTGGGCGACAGCGGAGGGCTCTCCGTAACCCACATCATGCCTACAACGCACGAGAAAGGGGTCCGTTTCAGAGCAATGGAAGGTGGCTCCAAGCAGCACTTCCATGCTTCTCTATCTCCTTCGGGACTGTACGTTTAATCGATCCATGAAGTATTTCGAGATCCTCGGAGTTACACAGCAGTACCTTATTTACAGTCTCATTAAGGAGAGCAGATGAAGTGAAGGAAGAGTGTGAAAGACCAGCATCAAAGCGAAAGGAAAGGAGGTTCTTTGCAGAATGTTTTCTCAGGTGTAAGAAAGGGTAGGACTTTTTCTAGCCAAAGACATCAAAGGCAGGGAGCCCCCTCCCCAGGCTGGTTGGGTTTGGTTAGGCTTGGCTCAGCAGCTGAGGAGTGACTCAGAGTGACGGGGAGCGATGTTTTTCTGTGTAATCCGGAATGGGTAGGAGCCTTTGTTTGGGAACCTTTGCAACTCCCTAAGTGAGTTCATCCCAGGGAGGTCAGCAGATAAAACATCTCAGAGACAGGTGAAGAAATCCCCCTGACTTTTTACCCCTTGTGTTTTTAAATACTTCTTCAGTCCTGCGTGGATCAGCCCTGTGCTGTGGCTGCTCTCAGCTTGGTTCTCCTACCAGCGAGGGGGCGCTGAATGCAGCCGAGTGGTCTTGGGGTTGCAGTGGTAGCTGAGCCAGGCCCCTTTCCTTCCCCAGACATCCTGCACGAGTCGAGCCCTTCCATCTTAGACCCTCATTTGTAAAAGCATCCCCGGAGAAGTGACTTGCCTGGGCGTCTGCAGTCCCCCGCCTGGTGGGGATTTCAGAGCCCTCGTAAGTCACTGGAGAACAAAGAATAAATAACAGCACGTTGCTCGAGAGTTGTGCCCCACAAACGTACGTGGTTAGGAAGGGAATTTCTCTCCCACGTGCGACAGAGCAAGATTGATTGGTTTGTGCAGGAGCTTCTCCATCAGCAGGGAAAAGGAATACAGCGATGCAGGAGACCTCCTCCCTATCCCCGCGTCCCTTTCACTAAGTGACAGGGACCGAAGGCGCTTGGAGGGAGATGAGGAATTTTTAAGTGTGGGGCTGGGATTTGGAGCACTTTGAAGTTGCATGGGCTAATGAAGAGAACAGTTTGTCCTGGAAAATGGGAAGTCGGGGTGGGACCGCTGGCTCTCGATGACCTGTTGTGTAGCACTGGCTAATTTGCCCATTGTCTCTCCCGTCTATTTAAATCTGAAGCTCTTGGGGGCACCATATGTATTTACACAATGGGGCCATGATTTCCATAGCGCTTGTGCTAATTATCCAACACAAATAATTAATGGATGGAACAAGTTCTGGCTCCAGGGTTGAGCTTCTAACCACCTGCCCTGCTTATAACTTTAGGACTATTTGATTGCAGCAGAGTGAACACAATGCCGTGAAGAAAACCCAGCAAACGAGTCAACTTTTTTCTAAATATAAAGGCTGAATATCCAGTAATCCTAAACCACATCAGCCCTTTTCTTCACCTAGGCTGGCTGCATCCTCCTGTAACTGTTGAATGCAAAGAGTTGAATCAAACACCAAAACCTTAATGCTATTAACCGCTGCTGGATATTACTGTGTTGCAAGAGTAAGAGCGGCAGCAGCAAGCTCTTGGATCAATGCCATCACTTTATTACTTATTACTTATTTTTATATAGCCTTTGGCATGGCAAGGAGTCCTTCTTTAATTATAAACAGGAATGAAGAAGCCACAAGAGGAAATCATACAGTATTGTAGCCGGATAACTGGTACTGCACTGATTACACAGGGGCTCTTATCAAAGCTGACACAGTGCTGGGGCTGTGCAGATATTGTGCTGGAAGCCACAGGCTGTGCGTGGGAGAGAGCCTCGGAGCGGACGTAAGAGCAGTGTAATTCTGCCGAACGGAATTCTCCATGGAGAACTTTTTTGTTTCCTTTTTCTCTCTTTCTCCCTCTCTCCCCCTGCATTAAGGAAATAGGAGAAAAGTAAAGACAAGTCCTGGGAGACGAAGAAGTAAGATAAATGTGTAACCTTTTCACTTCTTCTTTCAACACGTTGGGGCGGGGGGCGCGGGGGGAAACCTCAGTTTGACACAGAGATGAGCTGTGGATAAGGACAGTTGTTTGTGGAACCATGAGAAAACTCTTTAATCCCGTTGAAGTCTCTCCCAAGAAGTGAAAAACTACTGTTGGTTTATCTTGCCAAAGCCTTTTCGGTTTTCTGGAAGGACGGTCAGCCCCACCTCTGGAGGCAATGAGGATCCTGTCCGCAGTCGTCTCAGCTTCTGTCCCTCTGCCTCGCTCTGCGCCCAGCCTCACCGAGGCGTGAGGCTGCTCCGAGCACTCCTGCCTGATCTCAGAACAAGTTTGCCTGGGACTCGACGAGAAATCACCAAAGGGCTGCTGGAGCAGAGGCCATAAATCTGATTTTTTTCATTGTTCCTCCACCGGCAGTCTGCTGTGAGACCAAGGGAAGATTTCTTCTGCTGTTTCGGGTGCCATTCTCACCACGGGTAGATGCATCTCTGGGGAGAGGAGCAGCACAAGGCTCGACCTGTCCCCTTTCAGCCCTGCCTTAGGTGGAGCTTCTGCTGGGCGCTGCCATCGCTCAGGCTCTCTGCACCGCAGAGCCGCGATTGCGCCTTTAACAAAGGTAACGTTGGCCTGGCCGCCCCTCTGACTGCGCCGAGACGGAGACACCACGGATCGATCTTCTCCCCTGCTATTCCCTCGCAGGGCAGAAGGCAGCTGTGCAGGGGCCAGTTTCAGTTCTATAGCTGATAAACCCCTTAAAGCGTCGAAATTGGAAGCCGAGGGGGGTCTGGACACACACCCGCTCAGGGCTTTAAGCCAGGCGCCTCAAGTAACTGTTCTCCAAATGTGACCAACGATTATTTTTTTAGCTTGACATCTTCCCGTTTGGTCAGATGTTGGCCCTGTCTCTGTAGATTTAAACTCTTGCGATGATCTTACAGCAAATGCTGTGGACACCGACAGGTTTTCGGAAGCCCCTTTATTTTGTGGGGTTCTGTATCAGAAAAAAAAGAAAATTTTTTTTTGAGCTTCATTGACTTGTTTTTCCCCTCAGTTCCCACTCTTGATTATTTTTCCAGCCAACACTCATTGAAGGCCCATAAATAATCGTGTCAGAGCTGCAGACATCTTCCAACCCTTTTAATTTTTTTCCAAAAGGCCCAGATACCATCTAAGCTGACTGAAGCCAAGCACTGTGGAGGGTTGGTGAACTTGAAGCTTTCATTGCCTACAATCAAGAAAGGAGTAGAAAGCCAGGACGTATTTTTATTGTGCCCAAAGGGGATTCAGATCAAGGGGTTTGGATGAACTTCCTTGTCTTTCTTTACTCCAAGTACTCCTTTCTTAAAACAAAGTAGATAATTGACTAGTGATTTGGGTGATAATGTGGAGCCAAATTCTTGGTGGTTTCCTTCAGTGAGTTCCCTCTGCGGAGAACTATGTTCTGGTGACATTTCAGCGCTATGAAGTAGAGTCACGGACAGATCCTGCTGCGAGCAAGCGCTGACGCCGCGGCACCTGGGGATTACATCTGCTCAGGAGGACTATCAGGTCATCGGATTGAACATGAACGCCAGGTAGGAGAAAATCCTCCTGAAATTTCATGTGATGGCAGATAAGGGATGAATCACCTGATTAACAATGGGAGGATTTCAGCAGCTTAGCTCTTTCTCCAAATCATTAAAAAGACATTAGTTCCGTTATTTTTTCCCCCCTCATTCCTGCCATCCTCTTATCTTTAGCATGAGGATAAGGCAAGGACAGGCAGAGAGTCTCCTGTGGCGAGCAGAGTGAAAAGAACAAACTGGGCACAGAAAAAGGATGAATTTCCATCGCACGTCCCAGCACATCTAGCTCTGGCGCGACACTGGCGCGAAGGAAATCTGTTTCCCTTCTAAAAATGTTCAGAAGCATTTTGTCCAGAGGTTGAAGCACAACTTCCACTAGGAAGACGGGCGGGCACGTCCACCTAGGCAGGACTGACAGATACCTGCCATCTCCACTGAGAAATCTGCTGAGCCCAAGCCCTGGCAGCATCAGTAAAGAACTCCGAGTCCAGGATCAATGTCATGTCTCAACAGACCAGACCGGTGTCTGTGTGCATTTACCTAAACACTAAAACAAGCATCATGTAAGGAAAATATCTCCAGGTTCTTCCTTACCAACATACCCTGTTATTACAGAGTTTTCCTCCTTCACCTGCACCACTCAGATTTGTCAGCCACATATCTACCATACTTCACCTTGCCTTGTACTCCCTGGGCGAAAGAGTAATTTGCAGTCTCACAAGGGGCAGTTAAAGATCTGCCAGGTTCAGAATTTCGCATTTTCTTATTTTGATTTGTATTTTTGTTACAGAAAGAAAAATCGAGCCTGAGTTGCAGTTCCCAGTTTACCTGCCCTCCGGCCCTTTAAATAGAGCTGGGAAAGGTAGAGAGTGTTTCTGCTGGGGTGGGTGTTTGTTGCCTGGCTCCCGAGGCTCATAGTCTTTCTAACTGGTAAGTTTGGAGGGTTTCTGGTATTTTTCCTAATTGCTCTTCTCCTTTTTATTCTGAAGAAGAGGGTAGGCCCTCAAAAGTTACAGTTTGGAGTGGTTCTGAGCGATATGCAAAGCTCTGCGTGAGGTTCTCAGGTGCATCTGGTTTGCTCTGGGTGGTTTGATTCACGCAGGGGAAAAGGTGATTTCCAAAAGAACTTTTTTAGGGTCTTTCTTTGGCTGTCCTCTTGTTGTGAAAGACTTGTGGGCCCCAGAGTAGCTGGGTGGTGCTTCTCTTCTTTGCTGCTTTGTCTGGGGTCTGGTGGGATCTCTAAGAACATCTAAGCGCTTAGCTCTGAACTCGGGTGGGACCTTGAAGAACCGGTATAATACATTTTTCTCTTGAACAGCTTGAGCTGTGACCAGACAAAGCAAAGAAAGGAAAGGAGGGAAAAACAGGGGCACAAATAATGATGCAGGTAGCCCAGGGCTGTGCAGTGCAGTTAGAAGTCGGCCATGTAGCTCTAATTCTCAGCTTAATGCCTGGCCCATTTCCCTGCGTCTTGCTCTGCCCTCATCCGTGGGGTGATGCCACAGGCTCCATCTGTGCACAACACAGGCAAATCCAGCCGAAGGGGGGGAAACACGCCGCTCACCTCGGAGCTCCCTTGGCATTGAATAAGAATAGATTTGGTTAACTTTCTGCATTTTCAAATTTTTTTTTTATTTTTATTTTTTTTTTTTTTTTCTTCTTCAGGAGATTTCTGATAATGGACTACTTTTATTACTTGCATAAAAGAAAACTGTCGAGGCCCCAGCAGAAGGACCAGCATGTCCTTAAACTGCTGTACCAAACAGGGGTCCAGATATTACCGTGTGTAGCTGAAAAAGGGGGGGGGGGGGGGGGGGGGGGCGCGAAAAAGGCAATGTGAAAAGGGACTCTCCCTTAACAGGTGGAAACTGAGGCAAACGATCTTCCAGACCTGCCCCTGCAAACATTCACATGTGTGCTTAATTTTAAGCATGAGTGGTTCCTTAAAGTCTGTGATTTAAAGGATTACTCGTGCTTAAAATTAAATACACGTGTATGGATATGGGGAACTGGACCTTCAATCTTGCTGTGCGGGAATTGGCCGCTACCTTGGAAGCACCTCCATGCTCCTGTAACTCGATCGCGGAGTAGGTACCAGAACAATCTTATCAGCAACGTCTAGGGGCTTGTATAGCACCTGGCACAACAGATCCCTGCAATTATCTGGGGCCTCTGCTATACTAGTACGGGAAAAACCGAGCGTTTCAGCTGTGCTCTCCCCATCCTTGCCATCTACCCGCACCTCTGGGGTCTCTGAAGTTTTGGGGGTGGTTTTTTTTTTTCTTTTTTTTTTTTTTTTTTTAGGATCTGTTCCAGCCCAGGGGCAAAAATTTAGTCTCACCCCATTTTATTCATCTACCCTGAAAGGGTTTTCCTTTAAAACCCTCCCATTCTGTCACTTCTATTGGTTTTATGTAATGGAAGTAATCTCATAGGGTCTGCTTGGAGGCTGGGAATAATGGTTCCGTGCAAGGCCGAGAACAGCTTCTGCCAGTTAAGATGCGCTAGCAAGGAGGAGGACATTGGCACTTGGCAGAAAATAAAACTAGTCTCAACCCCCAGTTATTAAAAGTGGGTCTCCATTTGAAGCACGAGGCTTTTATGTTCTGTTTTAAACCCTTGCCTGGCTTAAAACTGCACTATTCTTTATCTTTATTCATGTCTAAACTCTTTTTAAAAATCCTCCTACGTGTCTTCAACAATATCTTGGAATAATGAGTCCCACTGCCTCATTATGAAAGATTTTTTTCTCTCCAAGCTTTTTTTTTTTATCTTTTTTTTTTTAAATTGTGAAAAAGTTACGATCCAACCCCACAGTACCTCTGCGGCAAGAACTCCAGACTCTGCTCTGCGCTGGGTTGCGTGCGATCGGTATCATCCCCTCGCAGCAACTCATCACCAACTGCTCCTTTACAGAAACCAGAGACAGAAACACTGTGGCGGGCACTTGAAAAAAAAAAAAATCAGCGGTCGCATCCCCTACCCTGAACACTCCCTTTAAGTGCG
>JAVKKW010000039.1:2888617-2902410 GCA_034782655.1 Micrastur ruficollis | reverse complement strand
GCGATGCGGCACAGTTTAACAGCTCCTGGAGAGCAGCTCTGAAGTGATGGTGCCTTGGGTACCAGGCGGGTGATTGTAGCAGCGCCGTGCGCTGTAGTTCTCCCCATTTCTCGAGCGTGGCAATGGCGTGCGGTTCATCAGCAGGAGCCGCGTTACCAGCGTGTCTTCCAAATTAAAGAGAAAATGTTCCATCCTGCCTCATTTAAGCCAGGGAAAGGGGAGCCTGTTTTCCTTGCAGCTTTTTCCCTCGGCTAGCCTCTATGCTACTGGACAAATTTCCCTGGCTCGGGATCTGTCTTGCCCAACTTTATTGTAGGTATCAACCTTTCAGGGTGAGCAGAGGCTCAGCCTCTCCAGCGCTGCTGGAAGCTTTTCCCATTTCTGTTCCTCTTGGACCACAGAGTGCCCTCCCCCAGCAAGGGGAGATGCTGTCGGGGGGGTTGCGGGGAGGGAGTGGGAGAGGACGTGGAGCCGGTCGGAGGGGTCGGCACCGGGAGCTGGAGTCAGGCTGGGCTTTTTCTTTCTCCAGAGAATTTCAGGAGCTGCAAGAGCAGCTGGGGCTGAGTCCCCCACCCTGGACCACAGACTGATTCCCACCCTGAGGACAGCAAATGCGCTCTCTGCCTTTCTCCGTCGTTCAGGGGATGCAGAACAAAGCAGCAGCTCAGGGTTGGTGTCAGCCCTTTCCACCTGTTAGGGTTTACTTTTATATATATGTATATTTTTTTTTATTATTATTATTATTTTTATTTTTTTTTCCCTTTCTGGTTTCTTTCCAGTCCACCTATTTTTTTTTTCCCTTCCTGGTTTCTTTCCAGTCCACCAGCATCACCGCAGACGTAGCCATAGGACTGGGTCCCAAGATTCATCTTTTTCTCCAATCTGATTTTCCAGGGGGATGAAGGGGGGGGGGGGCTGGAAAACATCACACAGTCATCCTTTGCAAGGTCTGGAGCTCGCACCGGAGCTCGCAACCCACTCCCCCTGCTCCCGCACAGTGGGATGCTGTGGAACTCAGCAATGCTGGTAGCGCCTAACAAGCAGCGACCGGCCGTGCTGCAGGGAGCGTTGTGCGGCGAGGGTTTTGTGTAACGTGGGAGAATAGGGGAACCCAGTGTCTGAGGAGGGAAAATTGCTTACTCCATAATGACTGTTCCGCTGCCTAGTACAGAGTGGAATAATTAGGGTTTCTTTTCTCTTTAATTAGAAAATGGCAAACATAGATTAATCAATTACAAATGCCTCTTTATACTGCAGTGCACTGCAATTAACATTACTTAAATGTGTTAACAAAGTAGGAGGCCTGTATTTGTAAAGCAACTTCTCACTGCTTTTTCTTTCCCCGGTTTCCCGGCTCCCAACATGTCTGAACCCTTTCCGTTTTCCCTTTCTGCTCTCACCCCTGCTCCTCCTGCAGAGATTTAGCAGTTCTAGACGAGATTTTTTTCAACCATTATATACCGCATAGCGTTAGCGAAACTGCTCTTTCCAAAAAAGCCCTTTTGGCCAGGCTTGGAGGGCTGGAGGAATTAACTCGGGAGAAGAAGTGGAATCGGCATATTCACTGGGGTCGCGCACTACAATAGCGGAGTAAAATCCAGGAAATACAATAACTTGATTCATTACTTGTTTCTTACGCCGCTGCCAAAAGCGTGATTAAGTCACAAAGAGTTCGATTAGGGACACTCGGTAACAAAAACCTCGGCTCCATTGACACGGTCTATTTTCAGAGTACATCTAGTGCCTGTGCTCGCTCTACGGGCCTCTTCCTCGGGCGGCATTTAATAGCCTCCACCACCAAACAAAAGTAGCGGAGGAGCGAATAGGGGAGGGCGAGGGGAAGGTTGGGGGGAGGAAGCCACTGGCATTCAAGCGCACAAATAACGAAGCGGCAGCAAAGGAGGGAAGGCAGGGTGGTCCGGAGGCTGGCACCCAGGGTCCCGCTCTGCACCCCGGCTTACAGCCGGGTGCTCACCTGTGCCCGCGGCGGGAGCGGGGCTGGGAGCAGCGCCTGTGTCTCCATCCATTGCTGCCATCTATTGGGAGGAATCGGCTCGCTCTCACCCCGATCCCCCTGCAGAGCCGTCTTTCGGCAAGAGCATGGGACTTCCAGCCCCAGATGCAACGAGCCTGTAGGTATCACTGTGCCATGACCGCCTTGGCCGTGGGTCCTTCGACCCGCAGGGTTTGAGGGCATGCCCTTTCTACACGCGTTGCTTTCCTTGTGTCTTTGTGAATGGTCTGGTAGCCCCAGGTTGCCCCTCCTTGACTCCCCAAGTGTTGGCAGCACGGTTCGGACGGAGGCAGTGACAGCATGGCTCGATAATACTTCTTTTTGTGGCGCAACGATGGGTTTACGCTGTAACGAACGGCCCCGTGACTGTAACAAGCAATAGGATGTAACACGCAAATGGACGCAGAGAAAGCACTTGGAAGCAAGCAATCTTAACTCTGGATGCTCCAAAAAAATCTGGTCCCTCGCACCGGTTCTGCGTTGCTATTTTGGATGGATTTTGAACAAAAACGTGGTGACTGGAAAGAAACCTGCAGCTTCTGGAGAGGGAGAGCCGTGCGTGCATGCGGTGCGTGCACGGCTCTCCTGGCAGCGCGGCGTGCCCTGGCTGGGAGGTTTAGGGCTGTAGCAAGCAGCTATCGGGTTTCTGTAGGTGGTTGTCTGCTCCTTTCATCTCTACTGTAACTTAAAGACACTTAGCACCTTGGATCTGCCCCAAGATGAAATAGGTAGAGCAGGGAATGATACCGCTCGCACATTCATCACAACACGAAGCTAATGGAAAAACAAGTTTTGCTGTTAGGTCACGTCTTTGTCGAGGTGAAGACGGAGGCACAGTTCCCTCTTTTCTGCCCTGGCCAGTGGGCGCTGCCGGCGTGATGTAGCGTGTTGCTTTGTTTTGCCATGATCCCTCCAGCTCAAGTAGGTGGAAGGGGGTTTACGGTGACACAACCGTGCACCTCTCCATCTTGCCAAGAGCATCGCCGCTCTCTGAGAGGTGGTCCCAGTAACCTCCCTTCGACTGGCGACAGGTTGTCCCCTTTTGCACCGCCCTTGGCGATGGCTGGTTGCAAGATGCTGTCTTTTAGGGGGGTGATGGGCACGGCACCAAATGAAACAGATGCTCCTTCCTGGCAAAATCTCTCGGGGACTAGCCAAATGCAGCAGCAGCAGCATTCCGCTCTCTTGCCAAGCAGCTCCATTCAAATTCACAGCTGGTGCGTTGCTACCTCCCATATCGCCACGCAGCTCCTCCAAGCCCCTTGCCTGAAGGACAGGTACCCAGGTTGCTGCTTTGCCAGCATCCGAGGAATGGGGCGTTTGGCTCCAGCCCCGCGTTGTTTGAAGGGGCGAGGGCGGTGCGTCGCAGAGTGTATCTGCATCACTTGGGTCTATTAAGAAATAGCTCATAAACCAGAAGTCATTCCTCAGAGACTTCGTTGCGTGCCACCTGTGTGTTGTTCTCTGTTGGCACGTTTCCCTAAGACCTTAGATAAAAATGAAAAAGGCTTTTTATGTTTTATTTCCAAAAATTCTGGAACTGCTTAGGTGGAAAAGCCTCCGTCTTTATACCCCACACATGCACTGCTCAGTGGCCTGACTGCCAAAATCTGCCCTGCCCAAGAGGGAGAGCACCTGCAGCTCTGTACAGAGGGATCTTTCCTACTGTGGGTGTCTTCTGGTGAAGGACATGGACTCCCTGGACCCCAGATGCTGGTAGAGCAGGAGCCTCTGTGCTGCGCTGCAAGCCTGGCCCTTCGAAAGCGGTTGGTTTCCACCTGATGATAAAGCTCAGCACGCACCCAACTGCCTGCTGGGCTGGGACCCCGAGGATGGAGCCCGCTGGCTTTCCGTATAGTTTCCTTTTTTTTTTTTTTTTTTTAGCGAGCCAATATGTGCTACTTTTGAGATGTAGCTCATTAGGGTGCTAACTATCAAGTAGGTGGTTTCAATTTGGGATGTCGCTGGCCATCCTCCCGGGAAAGATGCTTTGAACTGAAGCAGCGGTATGTGGCTCACCACAGCTCTGCTGACGCCGGAGTCGCCCAGCCTTTGAGAGAAGAGGCAGAGAGCAGAGCTGCCCCCCTGCTCCTTTCATGCCGTTATGTTGTGAGGAAGCAGGGACCACAGAAACACGCTGGGTGGGAGGCTAAAGAGCCGTCTCTCCTCCCAGATATTGGCTCGCCTAGAACAAAAGGGCGCGTGGGAGGGGTTGCGTCTTATATGCTCAAGGATGCAAAGGCAAACAGCTTTGTTATAATGTCACCAAGGATGATTTTGGAATTGATAAGGCCGAGGCAGCTGGCACTTCACAGAGCGATGAGGAGCGCTGTCGTGAGGGCGGGGGGGGGAAGGAGAGCAGGAGTTGGGATGCCAAAGGGCTGTTCCTGCTTTGGAAGAAAATGGGATGCAGCGATTAAATAGGAGTGACTGGGAATGGGGCTCTGGAGTTCTGTTCGTGCCTCTAGGAAAGGATTTTGATCTGCTGGTGAACAGTCGGGGACCAGGCTGCCCGGGTCCTCACCTTACTCTGATTACATCTGTGCCTCAGTTTCCCGCTCTGTAGAATGAGGAGGGAAGGCTTCCCCTTGGAAAAAGTTTGTGGGACGTCATTAATGAAGCCAATTCCAGTGTTGGAGGGAGAAAATATACTCTCTTTTTCATTTCTTGTGTTCACGCAGATTTTGCGCTGTGTGGTAAAGATTAACTTGTCAGTCGGGCTTGTGTTTATCCTCTTAGAAATAAAAAGGCAAACCGAATCAACGCATGAATGTAAATAGGGTAAAATCAAATTTTATTGCATGTTCAACAGTAACACGTGCTTACCGTATCGTATAGTTTATGTGTTTAAGTAGCTGCCTGTCCATCACAGTGTGCGTTTACATAGTAACTTAATTGGAAAGGGGTTATGCTTGGGGAGATTAACTTTGCAGCGTTGCATGCTTTCAATTTCCTGCAAACACGTTCAATGCAGTAACTCTGGGTTAGGCCTTTCTTATTTCTTAAAAAAATAAAATAAAATTGTTGAAGATAAAATCTCCTGAAGATGCATTTTGAACCTCTCGTACATGAGAAGGGCTGGATCTGACCAGCATAACCTGCGAGCGGCAATTGCTTTTTCTGAGTAGGGGTACTCGGGCGTTCTGTTGCAGGCACGCTGAACTAAAAATCTGTATGTTTCTTAAACAGGAAACATTTACTAAAGAAATAATTTGCAACTAACAAACATAAATAGACTTGCACATAGCTTGAGTTCCAGCTTTGTCGTCTTTGTTTACCAGGAATTTGTCAGACAACTGTCTAGGGCTCTAATATAACCCAGAGAGACTTCAGGCAGCTACACAATATATTGCAAAAAAACCTTTATGCGAGGCATCTCTTGCCCAGAAATCCACAGCCTGGTCTAGCGCTTTTTGTTTCTAACCACAACCGTGCTGAAAAACTCACCTTGTTTAATAACTGGAGAAGGTGAGTATGTATATATATATGAGTATGTATATATATAACGGCTCTGTGACACTTCCTAGGTCACCCAGGGAACACCTGGTGGTCCTCTGGTCGTGCACTGTCCTGGGCGGGCACTCACCAGTTCGCTTCCCATTTAAAAAAAAAAAAAAATTAAAAAAAAAAAAAGGCAATTAGTGCGGAGTGCAGCTCACCAGTGCAGTAGACTACCACTGAACATAAGTCTGCAGATTTTATGTCATTTAATTCTGGCGAGGACCCTGTGCCCGGGTCCCGGGGTTAGAGGTATCCCTTGGTGTTAGGATGTGTTTTACTGCTGCGGGGTTACGGCCGCCCTCTCCAGCCTCCCGAAGACGAGCGATCGTTTCGCTGTAACGAGAAGCCTTTTGCCATGCAGGTACAGACCCTGCGGCTGAATTTGGGAAGGGAGCAGGGTTGCCTGGATGCTGAGGCTGGTGCTGCCTTTGCAGGCAGAGCTGTGTAACAAGTGCAGCTCTATTCAGCCGTTTTAATGAGGAAGCTGAGGCTAAAAGGCTGCCGGGGGGATGGGAAGGCAGGCACAAGTCTGGCAAATCCTTTGAACACTTTGGACCAGCAACTGAAACGTATTTAACCATTAGATATGAAACTCCAGCCCTTTTCTTCCCCCCTCCCCCTTTTCAATTAACAGTTGGTCCCCAGGCTAACAGCCTGCTGATTCACTCGCAGCGGCCGTACAGCTGATGCTTCATAAAGTCTCTGTGTTAATCTAATCCCTAAATAGCTCTGGTCTCCATCACAGGCGCAGCGGCGATTTCAGTTCCAAATTGTAATTTTATTCTTGTAGCCTCTGAAAAGTCAATAGGTTCCTGGAGGCGTTGCCTGCCCGTTGGGCAGCTCGGATGGAAAAGGGCTATTGTAAACCCAATTTAACATGCCCTTCGGTATGGACGGGGCATGACCCAAAGCCTGCTGAAGTCAGAGAGGCTTTCCGAGGGCTTGGAGTGGGCTTTCGGAGCAGGGCTGTCGCAGGCTATTCTCAGTTTCTGTCTATATATTTAGATGGGATTCTGTGCCTCTATTAGGGCCTTTCACTGCTTCTCATAACCGGAGTAGCTGAACGACTCTGCATTCTTTGCATCCTTGCCCAAATTTGCACTTTTATTCCCGGAAGCCATGCTGAAGTGCCGAGCTGGTGTGAAGGGAATGATTTTGCAGATTTTGCTGCGTGAGCTGGCTGCCTGGTGGCATTGTACACTAAAATAACCAAAACTCCAGGCTATTTTTAGAACGAGAGCATTCTCAAAAGCTTCCTGCCTTGATTTCCCTACCTCCCCCCGCTATTGTTCACTACTTTGGGCTACGCTGTTGCTCCAGGAGTAGCCCCGAAAGCATACCTGCCCCGGGGGAAAAAAAATTTTGATTTCTGTGACATGCATGGACTCTTTGAATTACCCTGTTGCGCCCATGCTTCTTTTAGCCAGCTATTAAGTGCTGTTAATTAGCGAGCCTTCATCTTAGAGCTGTAGGGGATTTTTGCTACCCTGAATCCAGGCCGTGCTGAGCATTTCCGAGTGAGACCATACTTCTTGCCTGTGATCTTCGGAAAAGATCCAAGCAATTTTCACTTACCGTTCCAGGCCCCGTTCTCTCTCATGAGCCCTATCTGGTAAGCAGGAGGCTTTCAGCATAGCTCTGAAATCCCTCGGAATAACACCTGCAAATACCTGGCATACGCCATAAGAAGTTCTCCATAAGAAGAGAGACAATCTCGGCGAAGAAATCAGGATCTTCCCGGTATAAGATTGCTAAAAGCTTTTCAAAGCTTTGGTAAGCTCTTTGGATTAGCTATTCGGTAGCTATTACGGCGGTCGCTGCGGAGCAATTGTCTTGATCTGGGGCAGCCTGGACACCAGCCAAATTGTCCTGTAGCCCCGTCGATGGTTCCCTGGCTGTAGCAATCCGCAGCATCCGAGATTTCAAAGCCTTGCCACCGGCCCGAAAGCGTGGTTACTGTAGTGAAGGACAGGGTATGTTTGGGGGGAGTGGGAATTGCCGAACAAATTGGCCAAAAGGTAGAAGAGTGAGGATACAAATGATGGCAAAATCGCTCCGGTCCTTCAGCCCGACTTTCTGAGCAGCGCAGGTTGGTTTCCAGTTTTCTCGGGCTTTGTCCAGCCACGTCTTATATGTCACGAGAGATTAAGCTTCAAATTACTTGCGTAGCTTGTCCAGCCAGGTCTTAAATATTTAGATCTTAAACGAGCGATCAGTGAGTGGCTGGATGCTGCCGTGGCGCGTACGGGGGTCCTGAGCAGCGGTGGCTGGAGGCACCCACCCGGGTCCCTTCAGTGGGAAGGCAGCTGGCAGGAAACAGGCCCCTTCCTCAGGGTACGAATAAGTATTTCCTTGAGCGCAGGGATTAACAAAGCCTGGTTTCCCACAGATTTGTGTCTTGTGGGCAATTGTTAATTGCGATTGAAGCTTTTCCCACAACTGGGGCATTGGATGTCTCCCTTCCCCCCTCTTCCCCCATGGAGCCTCTGGTATCCAGTGAGGGGTGGTCGGATGCTGTAGGTTTTGAGTGGAGTGGTTTTTAGGGTCGTCTTCTAACAACTGTCCTTTCTAATGACTTTTGACGGAGGTGACGGGGAGCTCCGAGGCATTTATACCCCCGTCGAATGCAGCTGAAGGTGCCCAGACAACTAAAACGGTCGGAAATGTACATACCCCACGTGTTTGTAGAAACGTCACCTTGTTCTCAGGCTAAAATTACTAAGGATGGATTGGAAAATCATGGCAGGCTTTGTAAACTTAATTGAGTTTTAGTTAACTTAGTGGTTTGGAGGGGTTTTTTGGTTTTGTTTTATGGGATGGGGTTTTTTTTTGCTTGGTGGTGAATTATTTTTTTTTGTTTTGTTTTATGTAGAGCCCAGTCATGCATTTTTGAATGAGAAGCATGCAAGATTAAATTCTGCTCATCTTGAAATGAGGATTGTGGCCATTATCCCGACTTGCTTAGTTCAGGCAGAGCCGGACCAAAATCCTCTTTTTTGCTCTACGGTCTAGCTGAGACGTTCGTTTCTTGGTGTCATCCATCTGTTTGTGGACCGAGCCTTAAAGTCTCTGTATTGGTTTCCCAACTGTTACATGGGGATAAAAGATCTGCGTTGGTCTATTTCAAATTAAAACTGTGAGCTAAGAAGATGCCATCTCCCAGCAAAAGGTCCTTGGCGTTCCGGTGTTTGTGATGGACGCAGCTGCTCTGCTGGGAGATGTAAACTAGAAGCCTCCAGCCAAACCTTCCATTGTGCTGGCTTGAACTGGGGCAAGTTCCCAGTTCATATAAGGCCTTTAAGATGCTTATTCTTACGGCTGCGCGCCAGATAAGTGACAATTAGAAAAGACAATCAATTTGTGGCTGCTCTGGTTTTAGTTGCCATCTGATGCAACTGCAATCTGGAAGACAAATCTTAATTTAGGACTACAAAGGGATTGTTCTCTCAGAAGATAACGTGCTGCCGGCCAGGCTGTTATCGTCCGTGGAAATTGATTGTCCCGTTTAGTGATGTCTCTGCTTCCCCATAGCTGGTTCAGACGGAGTGGCTGAAAAGCGAACTCAGTGGCGGTTGTGGATGCTGTGATGGGTGCTGGGAGAGGGCTTCCTCTCCCTTCACCTCTGCAAGCTCCCTAAAGCTCACCCGTTTGCCCTGATGTGATGTGGATGTTTGAAACTCTGTTCTGTAACATCTGCTTTCCTCTCGCTTTCAGGGAATGGTAGGAGAAAGGCAGGAGCCTGTTTTAAAACTGTGGGCACTGTGATCTCTTCGGAATTACCGCGTGCCCAGCTGGGAAACGGGCGGAGGTGGAGTCTCCCATGGCACATACATAAACCCTTCTTGGAGGCAGAGGACAGCCTCGGATCGGCTTCTTCGTTGTCACCCCTAGCATCCTTTACCCTTTTCCCTTTCATCTGAAAGATTCCCAGTTTCTTTCTTTCCTTTACATCCCTAGCCCTCAAGTGGCTAGCTGCTTTGATAACACCTTCCTCGGTCTCTTTCCCTAATAAACAGGCCAAAGCAGGTCTTCTGACTAAGCTAAAAAATCAGGTTCTTCACTGTTCTGCTGGTTACCGCGCTAGCGAGAGAGCTTGGAGCAGCTGTCAGATATTTATGCAAGCCCTTTTCCTCTTCTATTTTAAGTTCAGTTTCGATCAAAAAAAAAAAAGAGGGTGCGGGGAAATCGGCTTGGAAACCACAATACATTATTCAGAGCTCCCTGCTGCTTTTTCCTGCTGGTTTGCAAAGGGAGGTGCGAGGTGTAGCGACAAACCCGCACGGTTCGAACTGAACCCGCCGAGGGAGGCAGCGAGCAGAGGCTCGGAGATGCTGACTTGCTTCTCGGCAAGCCCCAGCCTTTCTCGCTGCCCAAACTGTGCTGTCAAGTTAATCATCGTCTCCCTTGGAGGCCAACCCGCAGTGAACTTCAGCCAGACAATACACGCGACTCTTCGCAGCCCTACTTATTTAGCAACGTTCAGGGTTTAACATCCAAAGCAGCAGATGGGGAGGATAGCATGCGTTGCGGAGGGCGGCAGGCAGAGCAGGGTTGGGAACAAGCTGTTCGAGGCCTGTTTCCACTTGGATCTAACCTCCCATCTGAACTGGAAAGAATGAGATGCTCAGCCCCGGCTCCGGACGCTCCCGTGGCCTTGCGTTGCCAGTGGGGTGAAGCGTGGCAAAGGAAGCCGCGCCGTTGCTCGCGGTACGGGCTCGGAGAGGGAAGAGGTGGATGGTGCCGCCTTTCCCTCCAGTTAGCGTAATAAATATTAAATCGTAAATTTTCCGAGGACAATGAAGCGCAATCGCTGTGGTTGAGTCCGAGGTGAGTGAGGCTATGGGTGATACCTTTTCTTCTGAGACCACCCCTGAGCCGGTGGCTTCTATCAGGGTCCCTGAAGGGAGAAGAAGGGCTGTGTCACTGATGGGCAACCTCAGACAAAACAGGGAAAATTGCCCTGGTCATCGTCTTCTAAAAATGACCCTGGGTATGTTCCTACCGTGACGAGCAGGGATTGCATAGGGGTGTTTTGGGGCGGGAGCTGGGACAAGAAGCATCGCGTGGCCTCTGCTTTGACTAGCCCAAAAGCCAGGAGGTGTCATTTCAAGGGACCTTCGGCCTCTGCAGGGTTGTATCGGCTACGAGTCAGCAGAGACCAGAGGCCATAATCCCCAGGGGAGCTTTCCCTTCGCTTCTGTATGTTTTGAATTGCGCTCTACTCACTCGGGTCCTCTTATCTCACATGGCACCGTGTTACTTAGACCTTGGCAATTAATAGTTTTTCCCTGAGACTAATCTTTCTAGCTTCTGAAAAATCACGGGGAAAGAATGATTCTCCTGTTAAATGTTCTTGTCAGTACAGTAACCAGAATATTTAATATACTGACTTTAGGATCTGTGACTTGTTATGGTAATAAAAAGAAAAAATACAAAATGACACTCTTGCAAAACAAATTCCAGTAACTATTGGCTAGAAAAGTTTCAAGAGACTTTCTCAAGAGAAGAGAGAGGCTGCCATGTCATTCCCTTTTTTTGTTGTTGGTTTTTTTGTTGTTTTTTTTGTTTTGTTTTTTTTTTTTGTTTGGGTTTGTTGTTTTGTTGTGGGTTTTTTTTTTAAAGAGCTGCTGTGCAAATTGAAACGTATATTGCTGGCTGATTCCTGCTCGCCTTCTTTCACACCTAGTGCTGAGGTCACCCTGTAAGAGGCTGAGCAGGGGATGCTCTTGCCTGCCTGTAAACAGGGGAAAGATCTTCCCAAGGATCCTTCCACAGCGCACAAAAAAAGCAAATTCATGATTCATGAAGGCTCTGGCCATAGATCTTGCAAAGAAATGCTTGGCAGCTTTAGAGAATAGCTGGGTTTATTTTAACCTTTAAGAATGACACCAATTTCACAGCTGTTAATGCTATGTGGCTCCTACGCTTTCCAATGCAAATTGCACATGAAGGGCTAATGCATTTTGATGAAGGGGGGGGGGGGGGGGCGCCAGAATCTCCATATTAATGTGCCAATATCTTTGTTCTGAAGTGTTTAATTTTATGCTTTAATGAGAGATCATCTTTCTGGTTAAGGCAAGCCTTTGCAAGAAACTATTTGGATATTTGCTAGTGTCATCAGGCTCTGGAGCGGGGGGGGTGGGGGGGCAATAACCCTTGCAAGTGCGAGGGGAGGGGGTGCCTCTGCGGCAAAGACTGTGGCGGTGGGGGTCCCTGAGGAAGGGTCTCACCCAGAGCCCCTGACGGTCGGGTTTGGGATTAACTTTTGCTGCAGTCAAAAGAATGGGGGATTTTGGATCAGCCACCTGGCGGCAGGGTGGGAAGTAAGAGTGCTGGATCTCCAAGCACTGTGAAATTGTGAGGGGCTTCCTCCCTCTCGTCACCTGTGCCAACGTCTCTGAGCTCTGATGGCTTTTACTTCAGGTGAAGAGCTCTGTCGCTGTGTGCCAGAGCCGGCGCTCTGTCTCCGTGTGCATCCTCCAAAACCCATTACTCATCAGCGCGGTGTGGGATAACCTGCCAAAGCCTGTTGCCGTGTGTAAATGCAACTTCCTCGTCTCCGTGGGCCACGTCCTGCATCTGTAACTCCCCTCGGCCGGGGCTGGCACCGGCACCGGCACACCTACCTGCTGAATGGAAGGATTAAAAATCCTCTGACTCCCTTTTTCAGGTACAAATCCCGTCCAAGCCAGTGATATCCGCGTTCGGTTAGTGACGTAAAGCTGTCAGCCTGCCACAGCGATGCCTTTAAAGGACTTTTTCACCTTCCACAGATGAGTGTTTTCACTGCTTGGATCAGGCCAAGGTACCAGGAACGGAGTGCTGGAAGTTCTTTATGTATGTGATCTGTGATGCACGTTTGGTTTTAATCAAAATCCCATTGAAAGAGGCAGTCAGGATTTAGAGCATAGGATTACAAGTAATACCAGGTTATTATTAGTAATCACTTTTCATCGTGCGTTGCGTTTACAAGATACAAAACAAGCCCAGCAGAAATATACTGAAAAACCTAATTCCTTTTATTAAAAAAAATAAATAAAAAATAAATCAGATTGTGTGAAGTGAATAAATCACTCAGGACAGTAATATGAGAAGACCTTTAACTCGCCTTCATTACTTGCCTTCATTTACGTTTCCGATTAACTCAAACGCGGTAGAAGACAATAGTTGCAACCTTATGTCAGGCACTAAACAATTGTACCTTAAACGTCCAGCGGTCGCGACACAATTACACCTATTCTGACTTTTTGCATATAAACCCAGAGATATTAAATCCCTTTGTTTAACCAGCAGCTTTTGAGCAGGGTGCTGGCGGTGGTTGTGGTTGCCAGGTTTATGGAGCGGAGGCCAAAGCCTGTAGCCAGATCCAAGTGGCTTTGTTGGGGCAGACACCCAGGTAACTCTGGAATTGCATCCTGCCCTTTTGGAACAAGTTCTGACATCCCTTGCACCGGTGCAGCCAGGGTTTTATTCATTTGGGCTAAGCAAATTAAAAGGTTCTGCTTAGCCTCTCCCTTACTTTGCTTTTATACTGTCAGTGTAATTGAAGCTACTCCTGGTTTATAACTCTCCGATGGGGAATCGCATCCAGACGGCGTGCGGTGACGCATCGGGATAATGGCAGAGATGAAGGGCTGATGTTGAACGCGGCGGTTATACTAATGTACACCTGTTGAGGATCTGGTCCAGCGGGATGTGCGCAGGCGGCTGGCGAGCTCTCAAGGCCTCGAGACAACGCGGGTTTGATCCTTACGACGCGACGGAGCTTTTCCCATGAGCTCTACCGCACGTTAAAGACGCGGCGGGGTGGCAGCGCGCCCGCTCTGCCCCTCGCCGGACGCGGGTCCCGCTCCGTGCCAAGCCCACCCCGTCCACGCGACGGCGGCTCCTTCCAGCCACCCCTTTGGCGCGTTAATAGAGGGAACCGCAGCGTGACAAGCGGCCGAGCTGCGAGGAAAGGGTGGGGTGGCTGCGTACGTGTGCGCCCAAGTGTCGCCGCCGCGAGGGGCGGCGTAAGAGGAGGTTCGTTTGCTTGGAAGGAGCAGACGTGCGGGGACGAACCAGCGGAGCGTTGCTAACTCCCGAGGTGATGCAGTTGCTCACGTCCCTCCGGAGCGGAGCGAATGGAGGGGTCCTGTGCCGGGGAAGGGGGGGCTGAAAGGTGGGCAGGGATCGAGTTACACAATGGCAGGGGGGGGCCACTGCCCTGGCAGCAGCTCCCAGCCGGGGAGCAGCTGAGCATGAAGCGGTGGGGGTGATTGAGTTTAGGTTCCCCTTC
>JAVKKW010000039.1:2859099-2876252 GCA_034782655.1 Micrastur ruficollis | reverse complement strand
AGACGTAGTTATACCCAAGGCACGAGTGCTGCTGGAGAGCTATTTGGGGAATTATCAGATGGCTGACAAAAAGCTGCCTGGGGATCTCATAGCTGCCGCAGGGTAAAACTTCCTTTAGAAAGTCGATTTCTGGGGAAAGGCAGGGAAAAAAAAAAAAATAAAAAAAATTCCTGAACTTCTCTGAAGCTTCAGAAGTAAAGCAGCGTGCCTGCCTTGGAGAGGAGACACGCATTAATGCTCTCAGATCTGCCTTTCCTCCCATCCACCTCTTCAGCAGCCTCTGCGAACGGGAGCGGAGCCGCCGGTCCCGCGGCGGTAGCTGGGGGCCCCCCCCAGCGCCCTGCACAGTAGCCTGGCCGGGCTTCGGCGAGCCAAAAAAAGCCACATTGCGGCATGCGATCCACCAGGCCAGTCCCAC
Source organism: Micrastur ruficollis (assembly GCA_034782655.1). Taxonomy (NCBI): domain Eukaryota; kingdom Metazoa; phylum Chordata; class Aves; order Falconiformes; family Falconidae; genus Micrastur; species Micrastur ruficollis. The sequence continues at coordinate 2,875,834 of JAVKKW010000039.1, read as the reverse complement.
GCTCCAAATCTATCCCGTTAGAGTCCGTCTGCAGAGTGGATGACTCTTGCTCAACTAGTTAGAGAGCTAATAAAGGAGGGATCTATTTTTCTTTTCAAAATCTAAAGCAATATAACTTTTTTTTTCTTTTTTTTTTTTAAACCACAAAGCCTTTAAACAATAACTTGCTGCTAATATATTGAAACCAGATGCAGTGGCAGCATTTCTAATATTGCTGTCTTCATTAAATGTAGCCCAAAAGTGCTGTCATAAAATTGTAAGCAGCAAAAAATGTTGCTGACGGTAGAGGGTTGGTTTTTTTTGGTTTCGTTTCGGTTTTTTTGGTTTGGTTTTGTTTTTTTTTTTAATACTCTGAATCGTGCCATCCAGGGCAAGCAAGATGCAATATTGCTCGTTCTTAAATCACAGTCAGGTATATAGAGTCCAACACAAAGAAGTTTCGCAAGGTGAAAACCAAAGGCCCCTTGAATATCCTGACCCTAAAAGTTTGACTTACGCTTAGGAACCGATCCCAGACCTGTGCGCCTGCGACTTCCCACCCCCCAGCATTCCACCTCCCGCCGCACCCTTAGGAGACGAGGATAACTAAACAGGGACGTCTGCTGGGGGGGTTGCGCACCAAGGGCGTATTGCTGCTTGGGGCAAGAGTTACCAAAAAGGTCTTTACCTGGCTCGAAGTAGCCGCCAACCAACCGCCTGGATGGTTGCACCGGTGCGCCGGAGCGCGGTGCTGGGCTGCGGGAAGCAGCTCCCGGTTTGGGTACCCGTGGGCTCTCCCCAGCAGAGCTCACCGAGGACATCTAGCAGCCACGTTTTTCCACGGAGATGCTCCTCGTGACGAGCGGCTTCTCTTGTTGCTTCGCGCATCCATTGCTATGAAAACCCAAAGAAGGTTTATAAAGTTGATTTGGGGCTGGGGAGGAGGCTTTTTGGGTTGTCATCATTAGCTTTCTTTTCCCAGTAGGAATTTAAGCTTGTCGTCCCCTGAATACAGGTGGGGAGATGACTGGGAAAAGAATTCCCCCCCCACCATTCGATTTGCTCTGGTACCACAGGTGAAGATCGCCTGTGCCAACCAAAGCTCAGCCCAGGGCGCCCAGCAGATGCCCCATGTCGGAGGGAGCCTCAGCTGCATCCCAAGTTTTTTGAGCTGCTTTAAGAATGTCACTTTTCTTTTCTTTTTTTTTTTTTTTCTTCCCCCCCGCCCCCCGCTGAAGTAGCAAGGAAGCCGCAAGCGCACATCCAGCGCACCAAAAGGCCTGGGGTTCACCTTGCCTAACTTTTGCCATCTAGCCTAAGCTGGTCGCTTAAAGCTCTCCCTTATCGGGGAGGGGGATGTGGAGGTGGGAGAGGCGCTTCCCATCGACTGGGAAGGGTGCCTAGTTTTAAATGGTTTGAATGGTGAGAGAGATCCCCCTGGGGATGGGGAATGACTCTCGATATTAAGTCCAGCTATTTCACGTTTTATTTAATCTCTAATGCTTTATTTTTTTAATCTTGCGTTCATTGCAAAATTGGGGGCGGGGAGGGGCTTATCTAGAAACGTTTGCATGATTCTCATCGTGATTTGTTTGCACTTTAGATGTTTTGTGCCATTATAAATTTGCATTATGTATTTATAATTTAAAGATACTTAGAAGGGGGAGAGAGTTTGGGGTTTTTGGGGTTTTTTTTTTGCTGAGTACTGGAATAAACAGTGAGCATATCTGGTATATGTCATTATTTATTGTTTAAATTACATTTTTAAAGCTCAGTGTGTTCATATAAAGGTTATTTGAAACATATCATAGTAATGAGAAAGATGCAAGTTATTTTCTTTGCTTATTTTTATAATTAAAGATGCATAACATAATGAGGCCTATGTTGGATTTTCTTCTGCAATGAAATAAAATGTCAAATTTAAGGGTTTTTCGTGTCCGACTCTTTCATTGCACCTTACCGTGACTGCCGATCACGGTACCACCGACAAGCCAGTTGTTTGCGCTTACCTTTGGCCGAGTGTCGTAGCTTTTACGTCTCCTCTGGACGCCGAGTAGCTGGGGTTCAACCCCCCCCCCGGCGCGGGGGTGTGGAGTCAGGGGTTCATCTCGCACCGTCCCCGGCAGTGGGGCCGGGGGCGGATACGTAGAATAGGGTGAGCGCAGAGTGAACGATTCCCAAAGTAGGTTTTCTAGCATCACTAGAATAATCCTCCGAACACGCTCGCTCTGACCAAAACCTCTGATCCTGGGCCCTGCAACGCCCGAGAGCGGCCGTAAATCCCAGTGCTAATAAAGCTCTGGTCATGGTCCTCTTTGACGGTGGCCTGACCTTGTAAATTGTGTCTTATTTAGCCTGGTAACAAAATACAGGCAGAACCATTTTTTTAATGAGCGCATCCGTAACACCATTGCAGGAAAAAGAAAATACCTTGATTTTGACTTTGATGTATGTGTAAATGTGCATTTACACTTCATTCAGGAAATCTCTAATTTCCAGTGGAAGATCAAAAAAAGTTTAATAATCATCAGAGGAAGACTGGCAGACTAACTCAGACTTACTGCTCCAAAAGCTACTGTGATGTTTGAAAAAAAAAACATTTCCCCATCACATCAGGCTAAGGCTTGTCCAAGAGAGCCAAAGAATGAGTATTGGCAAAACCGTTGGATTGAAATAAAATCTCTTCTTCCTTCTTGTTTTGTCCAGCAACTTAGAAATCACCTTTAAAAGGGGCTATTAAAATTTTGCTGTCTTTGAAATCTCTTTTTAGTCAAAAGCTAAGTTCATCCTAAGGTACGGTAACTTACCAATATCAGAATTTTTTCTGATTTTTTGCAAAGAAATAAACCGCTGTGGCTCACAGCGAGTCGACGAGCCGGAGCGACGCTTCTTTAACATCTCTGCAAACCGGGGCCGAGGTGCCAAGGAAATTGGACCTTCCCTGAGCTCCTGCTCACGGCTATTAATTCATAAATGGTACGACCCCCCCGCCCCCACCTGCTTACCTTGGTGCTGCTTTGGGAAACCCCCCTAGTCCTGGCTCCAGGTGAGCTCCACCATGGCAGCAGGAGCCGAGCAAGTGTCTTGCTGCCGTGATCCGGAGCCCTGGGCTGTGCCACCGCTTGCCTTGGGCTTCTGATAAACTCCTTTCCTCAAAGGAAGAAGTTAAAAGCCAAAAAAAGGATTACTAGGAAACATCCACATCGCTGCCAGAACTGAGCATCGGATCGGTTGGGTTTACACAGGAATACCAAACCAGTTCCCGGCTCTATACACGTGCCGCTGTGTCACCGACGTGCCAGAGGTCTTGGGAACGGACGGCACCCGCTGGCTTGATTTGCTTTTCCATTACCAGGAATCCCCAAATCACTCGCTGAACACGTGCATCCCCGCCTGCTAAATAACACCCCCCAGCCCCCCGCTCTGTAGAAGCCAAAGCAGCAAAGGGAAGAGCCCTCAATTAGAAAGAACAAAAAAAAAAAAAATGTAGGGATCAACATCACGTTGCTAGAAACAAAGCCAGTTAATATTTCTGCTCTTGCAAAAAGAGCACCTTGGAAATAGGACAGATGCCACGCTTCCAAAAGCTGGCTTTCACAGCTAGTTTGTAATTAATAACCACTATAAAATGATTACGGTCAATACAATGTACTATTCATACGACGTCTTCATAAATCTCAGCCCGTACGGCGTCCTCGTCAGCAAACCACATCCCTGAAATGAGATTGTTCTCGGAGAATTTGGGAATTTTGCTGGCCCAAAGCACCTCACCCCCACGCGTGGGGTCCCTTAGGAACCTGGACGGTTCCATAATAATTCTACACAACAAATTCTGTTTGAAACCCTGCTCATTTGGGGTTGGGGGGTGGGTTTCTTTCCCCCCTTAGCTCCCCCGACTGCTAAAACTCAACCCCAAAGAGTAAATGATGCAAGAACTCTCCAGCTTGGTTCAAAGCAGGATCAACTGTGCTCCACCAGGAGCGGCGGCGTTCCAAGCTCTCCCCGAGCAGCCCAAATTCGAGACCAACCTCGCGGTGGGAATTATATATCCCATAGATAAAAATGGCAACAATTCATTTACGTAGCAGGTAAGGCAGGCAGCGGGAGTCAAGTGAAGGTCTTGAAAAAGAGCAAATGTGTTCATCAGGCAGTCTGGGGGGTAGTATTTATTTTATCATTACAATTACTACTACTATGATTTCGTATTAATAATAATATTATTATTATTTTCATGGGAAATTTTTACCTGGCATCCCCAACTGCGACAGTATCACTGAAGGGCAACAGCTTCTGAAGAGTTAGAAAAACAACGACACGTTTAGACCAGTGCTAGTAACTAGGGGTTTGATTTGGGGAAAAAAAAAATTAAAAAAAAAATTTAAAAAATAAAATAATAATTAAAAAAAAATATATGGCAGCAGCAGGGGTCTAATGGGGTCTAATCAAAACAGCCACCACAGTAAAAAGCCTGTGCAGAAAAGGGTCTGAGGAAAGGAAATCTCAGCTCGATGACGGCGGAGAGCTCAGCGTGCAATAAAGTCCTGGTTATCATCTTCAAAACAGACCAGGAGTTAATTTGATTTGACCGAGGCCCAAAGGACATGATTGACTGATGTTCTTGTCTTGTCCTTTTTTTTCTTTTGTTTTTTTTTCTTTTTTTTTTCTTTTTTCTTTTTTCTTTTTTCTTTTTTTTTCTTTTTTCTTTTTTTTCTTTTTTTTCTTTTTTTCTTTTTTTCTTTTTTTCTTTTTTTTTTCTTTTTTTTTCTTTTTTTTTTTCCCTTTTTTCTTTTTTTTAAAGTTTCATTACAAAACAAGGGGAAAATCATTTCAGATTTTCCTGGTCCTCACCCTTCCTGCTTGCTTTGCTGTTCTGCGCAAGGGGGGAGAGAGAGAAAGAGCGAGAGCAGGAGAGGAGGAGTGTGATCTTTGGCACTTTGCATGACACTGGGCAAAATGACTGGGAGTGAAATTTGGGAACGGACTTGACTTCCTGCCTCCCGTGAACGCAGAAAAACAAAAAGCAGAAAAAAAAAAAAAACCCTTCCACAATATAATAAAGGACATTGTCTTTGCCATCGTGATTCAGCCAGTACGACCGGGAATACGAAAGAAGTTTAAAAAAAAAAAAAAAAAAAAAAGTGAAGTAGGATGCTAAAAATATAATTAAAGTGCAAACAAATGGACTCCGCAGTGGTCGTTCCCATCCCGCGAGATCTGATGGGCGAGATGCAAAAGCAAAAGGCAGAAGAAATGCCAACGGCTCCTGAGTTCACTGTGTTATAAGCTGGGGAACTCGCCGCCGCAGGACAGCGAGCTATACAAATGCCATTGAGATTTATTTTTTTTTTTTAACATATTTCAGTGTAAAGCGATGGCCAAATATTCTCCTGATGGATTTGCCAGGGGGTAACACTGCTTGGAAGCCTGCTCTTTCCAAGGCCTGATCAAGGGAGGGATACTCAGCACATAGGGGAAAATGATGGACAATATCGCTCAACAGCATCAGGCACTCCCCAAAAGCACTTTCTTTCAATAAATCAGCATTTTCCAAGGACGCAGCGCCTCCTCACCTCCTTCACAGGATACAAACCTGTGTTTTCAAAGGCCGGGTTCCTCCTCAAAAAGGCCAAGCTGGGCAGCAGAGATAACGTCAGATAATTTTTGCTGCAAACCCCCTTGATCTCAGCAACGGGGCGGGATCCACGTCGCAAGCGGCTGGAGAACCTTAGGCAGAAAATACCTGCGAGAAACACAGGAGTTTTATTCCAGACAACAGCTGGAAAAACTAGTAAAACCTGTATGCGCGCATGGGGGGGGTGTAATTATTTTCACACAGACGGGTTTTTTTTTCCTGTTTTTTTTTTTTTTTTCCCCCTCTTTGGTTTTTATTTTTAAGCAGACTGAAACGCCGGGATAGCCCAGACTGTAGCTACAAAGGGTGATCCCTGTTACCTGCGTCTTCCCACTTCCCCCTCCAGCCTTTCCCCTGGCCGGGATGGATGCTGGGGGTCCAGGCATGCAAAACCGAGCCGGCCATCACGATTATTTAAAGAGAAAAATCATTTCATGGAAACTGCGTTCCCTGTATCCTCAAGCCGGGAGAAAATTCCAGTTGGTTCCTTTGCCTTTCCTTCAGGGTTATTTTTCATCGGCAGGCTTGGGAGGGTTTTGTGCTGCAAAAACAAATCCCTGCTCTTCTCTCGATGTGCTGTTTGGCTTGGAGTAATCAACCGGGCTCAATAAAATCATCAGCCATCTCCAGCCGGTCGTGCCGAAACCCCAGCATGGTTTTGCTCTCGACTGGGGAATTCAGACAGTCCAAACCAGCAGAAAGAGCCCAGCTATTTATTTTTATTACTGCGCTGATAATTAATCCGAGAAGTTTTTTCAGGACTTTAAAAAAAATCTTTTTCTGAGCCGTTGTTTGCTTAACTGTTTCACATGTGTTTCTTAGAATCACTTTTATTCACTGGCCACGATTTTCATGGGAACGAGGTGTCCGTCTGTGGGATTCAAGTTCACATTTGTGGCTAATTATGTGAAAAAGGTGCCTTTGATCTTTTCCTAAATATGCCTTTATTCCTCCAGCCACAGGGAAGAGCACGGCCCCCATAGGGTAGGCTCGCAGAAAGCAGGAAAATTTAAAAAATGAAATTAATCTGAGCAATAAGAGGAGAACACAGATCTTTTCTTGGGTTTATCATTCCTCCATCACGTTTGCTCACTCCGGTGCTCCCACGCACAAGTTTCCACCAGCATCTCTCCACTCCCTGCCCCAACGACCCTCCCCTTCGCCGGCTCCTGCCACGGGGCCGCGGATCCTTCCTGCCCAAGGTAAATCTTTCCTTCCTCTGGGCAAAGCCGCTGTCCTCAGGAAGAAGGCTGGAGGAGGCTGAGAGTCCCGGCGGCTCACGGAAAAGTGCGTGACGGTCTAGGTGGAGCTGCCATCGGTGAGTCAAGAGAGTCCCAACGACGCACGAGCGCTTTCCTCCTCGTCACTCGCACGGGTGCTGGCGGGGACGGAGAGCCGAGCCCCGAGCCCCGCTGTCACCGTTAAAGCTTTGATTGATGGAGCTGAAGAGGGCAGATGTTTTATCGCTGCATCAGAGGAAAGGGCTCCGGGCAGATCCACCCACGGGGCCCCCGGGGAGATGCGCCAGCCCCGGAGCTGGATTCCCAGGTCAGGGACCAAACTTCCCTTAAGGATGGGGAGTGGTACGTTCTGGCCGAAAAAATGAGATTACCAGAAGGACAATATTGGTTTTTCCTCTGGTGTGGAAAGGCGTTCTGCCCTGCTCCCAGCATTGTGCGGCTTTATTCTTCCTAGGGGTGTATTTGGAGTTCACGGAGCCTGACGCTCGCCCCATCATTAGTCACTAATCAGAGTCAAGTACGAGGGACTTTGTGCTTGAAGCCTCGGGGCCCCTCGGTGCTCGGGGGGAAGATCAGCATCCAGAGGAATTTTCCACAGGTAGCCGGGATTTTCCCAGCATCCCCTTTTGGGGCTGCTCGGGACACTTTGGCAAAGCCCCGGGTTCAGCTCACGGGTACTCAGCAAGGCTGGAGAAGCGGATCGGCACCAGCGGAGACGACCCAGCCCCAGACATCAGCCTTTCTCCAGCCCAGCGCGCCACAGCCACCACCCACGTCCCATTTACATGCAAGCGAGTTGCCAGGAGCATCTGGCGGCGATCTCTCCCAAATTTCACATCCAAGCACCGCGAGAAAAGTCACGTTAGTGTCATGGAAATCCCACACGCGCTGGTGCCCAGCTCAGCTTTACGATCTCCTGCTCAATTTTGCAGCAGCTAAGGTTTACATCTGCCATCAAAATAGCAAATAACCCTCTGCTCGGATATTCAAGCTGCTAGGAAAAGCTCGTCGTTTGCCATAGAGAGAGCAAAACCTTCCCTCTAACCGGAATTTCCAGCAATTTGCTAACCAGGCACCGACCGAAAGGCCAGTGGGAGCAGCACGTATCCCCCTGCACGGCCGGGCTCTGGCAAGATGCGCGTTAGTTTTTTCAGCATCCCCTGATATTCAGCTGATGGGCACGATACGAATGAATGAATAATACAGTGGTTTTTCTAAATTACATGTGTGCTCCGAGAGGTCTGATGTGCTCTGGCTGCTTGTCACGCAGGCGGCAGTTCCTTACGGAGGTTGTAAATGTTGTTTTAATGCGGTAATAAGTTGCTCGCACGCCACGTTCATTGCCCCTAAATGCCTTCAAAGACGCGAGCCAACTGTCCCAGCTTACTGCCACCTTCAACATCCAACTCTCAGCTGAGATCTGAGCTCCCAGGAAATCCTGTTCACCCCTGGGATAAGTCTAACTGCGCCAAACTAAGGATGGATTTGGTTTAAGCGACGACAGGAAAGAAAACACGGAGATGCTCTCTTCTGGCGAGGTATTTTGGGCTCCCAGCTCGGCTGCAATTTGATTTTAAGACAATTATTGATGAAATCTCGAGAAGTTTGGGATCTGGGCATCGTGGCAAAGGGCAAAGCTGAAGCTCGGTGTTAATCCCTACCAACCCCCGCCCCAGCTGCCCTGCTGGGAACGGGGCGAAAGCTGCGTCAGCCCTCGCACAGCATCACTCCGGAGGATTTCTCATGCAGCTCCGGGGCTGTCAGGAAGCGATTAAGAAAGCAAAGGAAATAAAAGCAAGTCAAAGAGTTTTGATCCCGCTCACCCTCTTCCCCCCACAGCGCTGACGCTGGAGAGCAGGATTATTCAGGGTCCCCTTTGAAGCCATGCTTGCGTCAAAGGACGGCACCTGAAAACAGGGAATCGTCTCGATTCCAGCCCCGATTCAAGGCAGAGAGGAGCGGGGGCTGATTTGGGGCAGAGCCTCATCTCTGCAGACTCTCGCGTGGTTTGTTCCATCGCCGGCACCCCAGTGCAGCGCATTTCCCAGTACTGCTACGGGGATTGCACTGGGCAGCAAGAAAACCAAAGCGGGTCTACGCGCTTGCCCCCAAGCTGGGCTTAGACCACTTCACGGCTGAGCCAGCAAAGCGCATCGGGATCCACATCCCCATCCCCGCCGGGCAGCGCAGCCCCGCCGTGTTCCCCTGCTCCCAAGAAACTCCTCTCGAGTGTCACAAAAAGCCGCTTTTCAGAGCAAAAAGGCAACCAAAAGGTTGATTTCTCCAAACCCACCCAAAAAGCCAGGGGTATTATTTGCTTTCCTCCCCGCTCTCCTGCTCCCGGGAGGCTCTGATGTGTTTTCAGCTGGTTCGGCCGCCCCCGGAGCCTGACGTCACCCCCGCGCTGCACCTCCAGCTCCCATTTATGCTGGCAGCTCTCTAAAGATAGATCCGAGCAAAGATTATCAGCCCGAGCAATATTAATAGGAGGCAGCTGCTCTTTAAAGACGCTTTTAAATAATCTAAAGAAACTTTGTCGTATTTTTAAAAGCCTTTTAAGTGAGCCAAGCTCCCCCTCCTCTTCTCTCGCACCCCCCGAGCCCACGTGCACCCGCACCCCGGCGATGCGTCGGCCCGTTTTGTCGCCCGGTTTGCTCAAAAGCAGCTGTCCCATCCCACGTGGGCCGGGGGACACCGCTCCGTCCCTGCTTCAGCCCAAAGGGAGGGTGGTGGCAGGTTTGCGGAGCCGGGAAGGGGTGCGCAGCCCCCCCGGCTACCGCGTTGGGCCAGCTCAGAGCAGCCACCTCTCCAAAAAAGCCATTGGCACAGCTGGTTTCCAGAAAAACACCGCGAGCTGCCCAAACTAGCGCCGAGCGGAGGAAATACATCCTGGTAGGTCAGCGGGGCTGTACCTGGGGTCTTCCCCACGCTGGCACCCCCCCACCCGCCCCCGGTTCTGCAGAGGGACCACGCACGTGGCACGGCCACGAGCCCTGAGACAGCCTGGTGAGACAGGACGGTGTCCCGCTGCCGTGTCTGCCGCCTGTTTTAATGGCACGAAGGGAAATAACACAAGATCTCGGTCTTTCCTCCAGCCAGCGCCGGCTCCCGGGCCGTGCTTCAGCCAACTAAATGGCTCCCGAGTGCAAAAACAGCCCGAGAAAACCGTGAAAGGCAAAAATAAATATTGTGAAACTCACGGCTGTAGAAACCCGCTGCAGCTGCCGGTCGCCACATCTGGCCGCCGTGGCATGGCAGAGGCAGGACCCGCTCGGAGGTCGGGGCGAGCGGGCAGAGGCAGCAACTCCCCCGCCTGCCCCTTTTGCGGGGGGCGGGAGGAGGATGCTGCCCTGGGTACCCCCTGGCAGGAGCCGTGCGGACCCCGCAGCATCACCGCTCCTCTGCTGGGTAACTTCATCTCCCTGTTAACTGAATAATGGAGTGAAACCTTAGCTCTGCTGCTCTCAGCCTGAAAATAAAACCCTCCAACCCAGCGCAGGCTCCTGCTAGGCACTGCTTGGGGCTGTCTGCGCCAAAAAGGGAGCGGGTACCCCGTAAATCCCACCTTTATATAAAACCAGTGAGCGGCTGTACGACACCTAGCGCAAAAGTGGGGGGGTCTGGGCTGGAGCCGGCAGCAGCCGCCGCCGCGGGGACACCCATGTGTTGCCTGCTGGCCCCGAACACAGCGGAGCTGCGGGGGTGATGCTCGTGCCCATGGGCAGCAGATGCCTGTGGTTGTTAGAAATAGATGCCTGCGGCACGCTGGTACTTTTAAAGGCCAAATCAGGGCAAAATTTATTGCTGCGACGTGAAAAATAGACGTGAGCAAATCCTATGGGAGTGGAATAAACGTTACTCCTTGTGCAAATAGAGGCAGCGAGGCTGGACGGGTGCAAGCGCTGGGCGTTTGGGCAAGAAGCGGAGCGTGGGCATGGGCGCAACCTGCCCGCATCTCAGTGCCTCCGTCTGGAAGAGGGGCGCACGGTCCAGGGTTGGGACCGGGCTCTCGGGAGACGCCGACGCTCCCAGCCGTCAGGCCAAGACCCACCGAGGAGTTTCTAACCCTCAACCCGCACAATTCGCACACTTAGTTTTTAAGGAGGCTCTTCCTTTTGGCAGCCTTTTAGTCGAAAGCGGAAAATTACACAGTTCACCCTTGGAGCTGATGGCCGCATCATTAATCATGACTTTTTTTTTTTTTTTTTTTTTTTTTAGATTAAATGCCAAAGAGGACACCACAGACGCGAGCACCAAATGGGCTGCTCGGGTTGACCTCCGATTGCTTCGACACATATTTCGCTCCAGCTCAGGAAGTTGCTCACAGCCAGTTTATATATTTTTAAGGGTGGGTAGATTGACAAATAGGAAATCTATGACATGTAATAGCTGATAACGCATGATGCATTTCCCTCTGCCCCTGTGAATTATCTGAGGCTGCATTTTATTTAAATATTATCATGCTTAGGATTTCAGCGTGTAGCATCCACCGATGACATCAGAGAGAAAAAAATTAAGCAATTCTCCTTATTTTAGGAGCTTATTTAGTCCAGATATTTTAAGTTATGTTTTTGGCCCGCTATCCAAGTGATCTTTCTTCAATCTAAATAAATGTCTCCCATTAAAAAAAAAAAAAAAAAAAAGCCAAACAAAACAAAACACAAACCCAACAGATGTGGCGAGCCCTGCAGTTGTTCCAACGCAGAAAGCAAACCCAAGCACGTTTGCCAGGCTCTGTCCGCCCACTTAACCGAGCCTGTGAAAACCAATAATAAAGAACACTTGCGCAGTGCTTGATCTCCGCAAACCGCGGGGCAGCCTGCGATGGGGAGGTGCGGGGAGCGTGGGGCGGAGGAGGAACCCCCCGGTTTTTAACTGAGGATGTTGAGGTTTGGGGTTCGGGGAGGTGAAATTGGGAGGCTGAGGGGGTAACCAAGCACAGCTTTTCCCCGACCCCACACACCTTTTCAGAACACCTCTCCCACGCGGCTCGGAGGGCGAGGGGGGGTTTTGACCCCCACCTGGCCCCCCTGGAAGGTGGGGAGGGCACAGCCCGCAATGCATTCGGGATGCTGCTTTGGCACGCTGAGCATCGAAGAGGCACACACCAAACTCCCCCTTCCCCAAGGAGCGTTCACCTCCAAACACACCACACGTTTCCCACCACATCTCATCCCTATTTTCCTTGCCAGAGTCAGATTTTTATTTTTTTTTTTTGGCTTGCCACCGTGCTCACAAACCCCCCCAGCCACCTGCTCCTGGGGGGCTATATAACCCCTCAGCCCCTTCCTGACCATCCAGCCAGGAGCACGGCAGCCTCGCCACCCGGTGAAGCAGCAGGATGCAGCTGCCGGAGGCCAGAGGATGAGTTTGGGATGCTCCAACCCTAATGGAGCTGCTGGTGGGAGCGATGATAACCCCAGCTCCTGCTGGGAGTCACTGCGGAGGAGGCTGGAAAGCACCAACGTGGTCGCCTGCGGTGCCTCCTGCTCTACCCTTACAGCTCAGCAAGCTTTCCCCAACTATGTGATTTTTTTTTGTTGTTGTTTTTTTTTCCAGCAGCTCTGCTCCCTGTCCAAGGCGCTCAGCCACGGCTCTTGTGCCATCTGCCGACCGAAGCCCGCTGGCTCCGTGGCCCCGCCACCCTGCAGCACCCACCACCCAGCACCCACTCAGCCTGCCTGCACCCATCTTCTCCCCTCTGGCAGCCCCTAGGTGCCTCCTTCCCTCCCCTCGCTCCCACCGCCGCCTCCTGCCCAGCCCAGACTTGAAAGCATCCCCGGGAATTTGGCTACATCCTGGAAAGTCCAAAGATGGGAAAATTCTGCTCCTTGGTCACCCCCGCTGCGGCCACGCAGGTGTCCCCAAAAGCAGAGAAGGATGGGGAAAGGCTCCGCCCCGGCTGCTTTCAGACCTGGCTTTGGAGGGGAAGGGGGTAGAAGCAGTCAGGGCTTGGCCAAAATATCCAGGTATAGAATCATTTAGGTTGGAAAAGACCTTGAAGATCATCAAGTCCAACCATAAATCTAACACCGCCAAGTCCAAGCGCTGGGAAGGGGCAGCCCAGCGGCTTCGAGTCCCTTGCGGGGACACTCTGCTCTTGCTCAGCATCTCCAGCCCAGGCGCTGCCCCCGGCCATCGCCCCAGCACAGCCCTGCCCAGCCATGCTGCGACACGCACAAAAATGCAGAAAGGATGCAAACCAGAGGATTGCACTCTTCGTGATGGACATACACGGGGGAAGGAGCAGGTAGCCCCGATGGGTTGATGCAGGATGCTCCCTACAGCTGGCTCGTTACAAAAAGTGACAGACAAGGACCGAGAACATCATTCTGTGAGTTCAGATTTCCTCCATCTGCCAGCACTGGGGGACACTGAATTATTCATGACGCTTCACCAAAATAATCCTGTTTAAAAATAACTCCTCTGCTTAAAAGATGGCGAGAACACTTTTGACACCAACAAGTATTTTTACCTCCCGTGCATGAAGCAGCAAACCCCCAACCCCCAGCAGCTGCTGCCCGTACCTGCTGCTGCCCCACTCCTCTTTAATAGCCTGGGTGAAGGAGCACGGGGGGGGGATTTTTTGCCCCCCACTTTCAGTGCTCAGCTTTGAAGTTTAGAGAAGCAAAGCTGCACATCTCCAGTGTCCAAGCAGAGGGCACTGCTGTCTAATGGTTTAAACCAGGGCTCTGCTACAAGGGTTTGGTTTAAGTCAATCCCAAAGTCCTTCTGGTACAGAAAACCTCGCCCGTTAGCAGATAGTGCTGTAGCAGCGGCGGAGAAACTTTCTCTCTATTTAATTCCCCCCATTTCAACAGGTCCCCAAAACCCCAGAAATAATAGATTAAAAAATGGGGATAAAACCCAGCCCAACAGAGCAGCCAGGAGCGAAGCAGAGCACCAGAAAGGTGCTGGCTTGTCTCAAAAGAGTAAGAGCTGGCTAAAATGGAAAACAAAAAAAAAAAGAGATAAATAGAGGGCAGAGATGACAACCTGCCCCAGTTTTGGTGGTTCAGCCTTGTGCCCACACTGCGCTTCATCATGTCGGGATGTCCTTCCACCCTGCCCGGGCTGCCCTCACCTGCCGCCTGCCTCTGCCAGCACGGCAGCGACGTGGCCTTCCTCCCGGAGCCAGGCAGAACGTGAGTTCTCCATGAAAACTTGCTAAAGTTTCAAAGTTATTTTTATCCCACGGATTCTGAAAAGAAGCACATTTTTCTGCTTTTTTTTCCCCTGGTGTTTATTAGAAAGCCTTGGAGAGGGAATCTGGTTTCCCTCACCCGCCTGCAGCTCGCGCTCTGCCATCACTTCCATTTTCTCTGCTTTTTGTTTTCTTTCACTGATGAAAAAGGACAGGAAGTAGCTGGGAAAAAGAAGATGTATAAAACCTTTTTAAGTTTAGTTTCAGCTGCATCAAAGCATTCACAAACTCCTTCGAGGTGTCTATACACGCGCTCTACGCCTGCAACCCCTCCGTGCACCCTCCTCGCTCATTATTCCCTGTAGTCCCATTATATTCCCATTAGTCAATATTCCCATTAGTCAATATTCCCATTATTCCCTCACTCTGAGCACTTTAAAAACAAAACCTTCTGGCAGGGCAGGTGTGCCTTGGAGGGCTGGCTGCCCCGTCGCGCTCCTGGCAGGCAGAGTCGGGTTTCCAGGGCTTCGGATGCTCATCCGACATCGCATCGGGATCCTGATGCATCCCAGCGATAGCTGCCAGAAATCAGATACTTTGGGAGCCACAGTTGAGCTGCTGCCATAGAAATCCTTCCATTTAAACGCCCAACGGCGGCTAGAAGGAGCTTTCTCCTGATTTCACCTAACCTAGTTAAAAAGAGGAGTAATGTCCCTGGAGAGCCGTAATAAAATTAACTTGCCAGTCAAAAAGAAGCCGATGATTTATGATCGCTTGTGATAGATCCTCTTAGCCTTCTTCCCAGAAATCCCCCAGTGGCTTCTCACCGCCAAAATGCAGCGGCCCAGAGCCATGGTCCATCCCCAGCACTGTGGGAAGGGTCTGAGCCCTCTCGGGTGCCGGCGTCCGCAGCACCGGGAAAGCTCCCGGGCACGGGGCAGGGAACGGGGCTGGGCAGGCTCGGCAGCAGGTTGTGGCAGGGAAGCACCTGCAGAGATGATTTACAAGCCTCATCCAAGCCTCTGGATGCTTCAGAGGCCGTCACTGCTCTGCAAGCAAGGGAGGGCTGGATGCGACCCGCGGGGGCACACGGAGCGGGATGAGGAGCAGCCAGCACAGCCCCAGGGCTGTCACAGGGCACTAATCCTGCCCCGCTGCCAGCTGCCCTGTGTTCAGCTCCGTTTTCCTTCACTTTCCCCCAACTCGACCCACCCAGCGGGGTCTCTCTGCAGGTCCTGAGCGCCAAACTCCATCCTCTCCATTAATCTCAGCCGCACCGAGTCATTAGGGGCGGATAAAGCTTCTTACCCCAATTCCTTCCTGCTCGTCTCGATCCCAGCCAAGCATTTTACCTTGGCGCCGGCTGCCTCCTGCCATCAACAAGCCAAGGTGTAATGTTACTGTCTGTTTGCTCTCGCCTTTTGGTGTTTCGAGTCCCAAACAAGCCATTTAGACGTGGCAATGAATCCAGTCGGGGACTGG
Organism: Micrastur ruficollis; assembly: GCA_034782655.1. Classification (NCBI taxonomy): domain Eukaryota; kingdom Metazoa; phylum Chordata; class Aves; order Falconiformes; family Falconidae; genus Micrastur; species Micrastur ruficollis. The sequence continues at coordinate 2,860,356 of JAVKKW010000039.1, read as the reverse complement.
GAAGGGGTTTTGCAAATGGGGCACAGCCCTGGACGTGGAGAAGGGGTTTGCGGGAGCTGACCTTGCCCACGGGGACCAGGGCGAAGGGAGCACACGGCCGCCGCGGGGGCTGGCACGGGCAGGAGGCTCCAGCCCAAGGAGGCTGGGCTGGTTTCAGTGAGCTGCAGTGTCGGTTCTGTACAGGATTAGAAATTCGGGGGTCTGGGCAGTGAATGCAATAGCCCAAAAAAAGTAAAAAAAAAAAAAAAAAAAAAAAAAAAAAAAAAAAAAAAAAATACTGCAGGTATCCTTCCAGCGTGCAAAAGTCACACTGAAAACTCCCCACTCCTGCCAAGTGTAAAGAGAGCAGGATCAGGCCCGCAGCGAGGCACAGCACAACCTGAAGCCACCTCGGAGGGCAGCGAGCGCTCTCGGGGGGGGGCAGCCCCACAGAAGCCGCTCGGGCAGGGTCTGAGCTTTACCCCCACCAAAGGGCTGAAGCAGATGCTGGAGGGGGGCTGCGCTGCGGGCTGTGAAACCCTGCGGGGAGGCGAGCTCGGTGTTGCCCGCAGTGCGTTCAGCCCTAATTCCTACGTTACGCTGGGGAATGAGGCGCGATGGGCTGGGATGTCCCACGGCCATGAATGCACAGAGCTAAAACCCCGGATTGCAGGGAACACGGCGCACGGCCGAGGGCCAACCTGCGGGGCTGCGAGTGCTTTGCTCCCCAAGCCGCTGTATTTATTTCCCCCCCGTTCCAGCCCCTCGCTTCCTTGCCTGCATTTGGGTAGTTTATTTATTCAGCCTCCCCTAACAGGCTGGTTTGGCTATTTCGGTGGTGCGAGAGATACCGACCCAACCCAGACAAAATCGAGCTCTGCTCTGTCAGGGCTATCAGCAAACACCAGCCCCTGAGGCCGGCCAGGAATTTTAATTGAAATAGCCGGTCACTGGGCTCAGATAAGGCCCAGCATCACCCCACGGCTGGTGGGGCTCCCCACTGCCCCACGGGGCCACCAGCACCCGACCCCGCTCCCCGAACCCACGCCAGGGGGCCGTGACCTCGCTCCACGCCGCAGCTCGGTGCCCACCTGCCACTGGGACAGACTGGGAGGGAACTGGGGATCAGAGCTGCTGTCGAGGGGCAGCCCACGGTGGTGGGGGCTCTCGCAGCATCCCTCCCCGGGCCGGCGGGAGCTAGGTGGTCTGCGACCCTTATCAGCCCTTATCTCGCGAAGCCGCTCGCTAATGTGACCTTAATGGAGCTAAAATTGACTC
>JAVKKW010000039.1:2844573-2858999 GCA_034782655.1 Micrastur ruficollis | reverse complement strand
AAAGCATGTAATTCAACATGCTTGATAGCACTGCTCTGGGTTCGATGTGCAGCTGTGAAATATTGCAGGCTCTTTCGGGGGCAGAAGGGGATGGTCCAGCCCCGGAGACAGCGCGTCCCCCCCCCGCCCCTCCCAAACCACCTGCGCCCCCCAAAGCCTTTGCCCCTCGCCGCGATCAAGCGGGCAAAAAGCTCGACTCTCTGGGCCACCGGCTGTTCAATGATCTAAAAACCGGGCTTAACAAACCCCAAACACAAAGAAAATTTTTAAAAAATGCATTTCTGCCATTGATACCATAATGGCTCAGGGTCCCAGAGGGGGCTTAGACCCCCCCCCAAGATTTCTGCGTGCTGTCGGGCAGCGCCGCAGCCTCCACCCGGGGCAATACATGTGGCTTTTGGGGAGAATTAATCCTCCTTCCGCCACGAGCGACAACAACCTGAAGTGTCTGACAGCCGGAGTGCGGCGGCCGGGGACCAGGTTTGCCGGGACGGAGCCGTGCCAGGTCCCCCCCCCAGCCCCATCCCTCTGCCCTTCGGCAGCCCAGATGCCAACGGCCGCTGCCGGCGCCCCAACAGCCTTGAGAAGCCAAACCAGAAAACCTCGGGAACACGGACAATAGCGCAATGACAGATGAGTTTTGCATATCCGGGTGTTGACGCTCTTTGAACGTTCCCGTATAAGCTCTTTAAAACAGCAACAGCTCCAAGAGCCCAGCGCTCCCGTCAGCTTCCAAAGCAGCAAATTCCCTGTTTGCGAGCGACAGCGGCCGATTCCCAGCGCCGAAGCATCGGCGCAGCAAGAGGATGGCATCTTTACAATGATTTTTTAGTGAGACAACTATTGGCACTAGCAGGGTAGCAAAGATTTATTTTTTTTTTTTGTAACTAATCATACTTAAAAGTTTCGATGCCATGGGAGAAAGCGTAGGAATAAATGAGATTTCCAAGGGGGGAAACACATTAATTGCTTTTTCTCAGCTAGTGTACGTCAGCATAGCTCTGCTGGAATAAATTGAATTTTCTGAAACAGAAAGACATGGAGGTTTCTTCCCTGTGAACCTCAAGAAACGCTCCCGTGGTGCCTGTTCTTTCCGAAAGAGAATTAAAAATCGCAGCGGTCCAACCCCCCCCCGCCCACAGCAGGGAAATACAATGACATAACGTTAAGAAACTGCTCCGACCTGTCCCTTTTAACAGGATTATTTGGGAACTGATCTTTTTGCCTTCCCAGTAGACCCAGGTCTCGCAAGCTCGCGGACACCGCGGAGGCGACGCTGCTGGGGGGATGCGGGTGAGCGACCGCTCCGGGGACGGGAGGATGGCCGAGGGAGAACCTGCAAGCTGAAGCCCTTTGCGGTAGATACTCATTTCAACTTGGAGGACAACCGGTTGCTTTCTAACCGTCTGAAAGTAACCCCTCATATCTCGAGATAACATTTTTCTTCCAGCTCCTGCTCCCAGATGCTGCGTATCCCCCGGCCCGCTCTCCCGCGGCGCTGCTCGGCCGAGGCCACCTCCCCTGCTCTGTTGCAATGTGTTGCAAACCCAACCCTGCTCCTTATCCACTTCACGCTTTCCTTATCCGCTGCTTGGAACAACGACAACAACAAAAAGCCCTTATGGCCCCAAAGGCAAGCCCCCGCCGGGGACGCGTCCCTCCCGATGGCATCTGCAAGGGGAGGAGGTCCTGCTGGCATCCCATGGGACATCCCGCACCCGGATCCTTGGGATGCTGCTTAAATCAGTGCGGAGCTGCTGTATCTGCGCTAAACACACTGGATGAGCAGCTCTGGTCATCCCGGAGTTGCCCTTCGATAGGGATCACGGTGCATCCTTTGCGCAGACACTGGGAGAGCCGCAGGGATGGGCATGTTACGCTGGGAAGGACTGAACTGGGCTGGGAAAATTAGATAGAAACTGAAAATTAGATATAAACTGAATTTCTTGGATGCTTCTTTGGGAAAACGTTCGTGTCATAGCTACTGGTTTTCTTCCCCGCTGATGCTTTACAACCAGTAAAATATCCTGCTTGTTGCTTCAACACCCAACTTGCCGGTATAAAGCAAGTCCAGTGCACAAAGTCGCTAATTTTTGTACATATTTTTTTGATACTATTTTATCTGATGTGCATTTGGAATAAAGAGCGCAGAGTCTTTATTAAAAACAAGCTGCCTCTGTGGGTTTTTTGCCCTGGGTTTGGATTTTCTTTTAATCCCTGTTCCTGCCGCGACGTGACCGCGGTTGTCCCACCAGCACCAGCTTCTCACACCAGCAACCGTGGCAGATGCTGCGCTCGAGGGAGTTTTGTGCAATGAACTGTGGCGAGCCCCAGCTCACCAGGTTTTGCAGGTGGTAAATCATCACCCATCGCTATTTCTAGGTGCTCAGCACCACGTGCTGCTCCATCACTCATCCAGCCAGGTAGGGAGTACCACCGAGCATCCACTAATCCCATTCACTGTCCGAAGAGCACGGAACAGGTGACCATTTCCCAAAAGTAAGAGCTTATATAGTGCAATACTTTATCACCCCCAAATTACCCGTAATCCCACAATTTAAGCACAATCCCAGCGGAGTTTTGCCCTACAAGCATAGTCTTTATTTCTGCCCCTGCCTTCCAGTCCTGCAACCACGTCAGGACAATCAGGGGCAGCACTGGGCTCCGTAGGACCGTAAGGAGGAGAATTTATCCCGGGAGCTGTCGGTGTGAATGTTTCCCCCTCGTGCAGAGGCAGAGAGGGACTGACCTTGGGTCCCAGCCCGCCTGTGCACACACTCCCTCCCCTCTGCTGTTGGCAGCAGCAGCTTTTCCCGAATGGAGAGCGAGCTGCAATAACTACCATCGCTCCCAGCTTAATTTTGTATTCTCGTAGCTGTAAAAAATAAATAAATAAATAAATAAATAAATACATCAAAAATCCAAAGCAGGCATCAAGATGGCAAAATGAGATCTCAGGGGACCTGCTGTTGCTTTAGGAGGCTGGTGCTGGATCCTCACCAGCCAAATCCTCAGGCAGACGCAGCTCTCCAGGCTCCGCTGCCTTCACCCAGCAGCGGCGTGCAAGGGAGCACCAGCTCCCGTACGTGGGTGACCGTTTGGCACAGGCGGTGACAAGCAGTGGTCCCTGCAGCCAGGGCTGGAAGTCAGGTCTCCTCCCCCGGCACTCATCCTGCCAGCAGCGTGGTCCTGATCACAGGATCCGCCTTGTTCCTAACCCAGACCAAAAAGCTGCCACACGCCAAAGGTTGCTGCAACGCAGGCACAGCGACCAGCAGCTTTTTTGCAGCGCGGAAACCTGCCAGAGAAGGTTCTGGCTCTGATATCGGTGCTGGCTGCAGGCGGGGATGCAGGCAGGGATGCAGGCAGGGATGCTGGCAGGGATGCTGGCAGGGATGCTGGCAGGGATGCAGGCAGCAGCTCCGGCTCCTGCGCAGCCTCTGCCATGGAGAAACGTCTTGGCGAGCACTGCCCTGTCTCCTCTCCGTCCCAACCCTTTTCTCTGCAACCCCCAAGTAGTTTCTTTATGGACACAAGACAGACTTCCAGTTGGTTTTTCCTTTTTTTTTTTTTTTTTTTTTTTTTTTTCCAAGCACAAAGCACGAGGACAAAAAAAAAGGGCCATACCGTTTGGATAACCAAATCATCCAAGAGTGTTAAAGCATTAATCACAACAAGGGGAACGACATGGCAGGCTTTCCCGGTGATAAGTATCCCCTTGATTAATACAAAGGGGAAAAAAAAAAAACAACACCCTAACTATGGAGAGCCGAGTTTTAATCAGCCTTAATGAAGCAGAACTCCTGTTTGTACACGACTAGAAACAGAAAGCATCATTTAATATCTGTCAATTAGTGTCACGCTCTGCCGCTAACATATCCATCAAGATTAAACAGTGTCTAATGCTGACATAACATTTACATTTGTTTGTGCCAAATCATTTATTTAAAGCTAAAATTAAAAAAAAAAAAAAAAAAAAAAAAAAGGAAAAAAAAAAGAAGAAAGGCTGCCTTTGGATAATGTGACTGTTGACTAACATTTGCATGCAATAAACCACATCCTTGGCAAGGACTCGCAGGACTGGAGCCAAGAAAAATCTTCAACTTGACCTACACAACATTTGCAAACCAGAGCAGTGGGAACAAGTTTGTTACAAGAAGCTAAATAGGGGGTGGAAAGTGCAAGGACACCCAAAGTGCCAGGCTGCAGCGGGCCAGCGCTCCCCTGGGTTTGGGACCTGTTATTACAAAGATGCTTTGGAGAGAGGGGCAGCAAACTTCCCAGCAAGGAGCACTAGGATGCGCCTTTTGGGATGTGCGGATGCTTCCCAAGGAGAGGGGCAAGCTAAGCCATGCAGCACAAGGATTTGGAGCTCTTAAAAACCCTTGAGGATTTTCCATATTTATTATTCTTATCGTGGATGCTCTTGCCATCCACAGAAATACTTCATCTCTTTCTAACCCAGCCAGAGCCTCTGTGGCCAGGCCATCGTGCGGCAGGGAGTCCCACAGCTCGTTTCGAGGTGCTGGACCGAAAACGGAGGAAGACCTGATGCTTCCTCCACCCTTGAGCCATCCTGGCAGCAGCAATGCCAGAGTGGGATGGGGGAAGCACGGGAGGAGCCGAGTGGCACAGTCATCGAGGCAGGTTTTCACCATGATGGACAGCCAACAGGGAAAGAAAAGGAAATGGGGGGGGAAAGAAAGAAAGAATGAAAGAAATAAAGAAAGAAAGAAAAAATTATTTTGGAGATGTGGCAAAAGGCAGCTTTGCAGATTGGCGTTCCCATGGGAAACTCCTTTGCTGCCTCTCACAAAAATCCAAGGCACATTCCTCCTCTTTCTTCTGTTTTGGTCTGGGCACCATTTGTTAAGAACAGCCAAAGGCAGAGAGAAATCCGCAACAAATAGCCCTGGAAGTGCTTCCCAAGCCGTCTGCCTGCGGAAATTTATGACGGCCCACTCACAGAAGGGAAAGTCGAGAGATAAGACAAGTATTTTTACAGGAAAAGGAGTTAGGAGCGAAGCATATATGGGTGGGTTTGGGGTTGAAACGCTCCGGTCTTGGAAGAAAAAGGAAACGGGGCAAAGAAAAAGGCTTTTGGAGTCAGGTACGGGGTGTCTGAGCAGACGGACTCGGGCTCGTTGCTTTAGCCCCCAGCCCAAAATAGGAAGGGAGGGGTAAGAGGGGCACCACGTGTGTCACCTGTGGTCACCGCGCCGCAGCTTTGCCGTGGACCCCCCTGGCAATGCCCTTCCTGGGGGCAGGGGGGAGAAAGTCACGGCAGGGAGCTGCAGCATCTGGGCTCTGCCCGCAGCGTGCGGCGTGGGGGAGTCAGCCTGGCCCCCCGCTCGGAGGGCTGGCAGGGAGAGCAAGGACGTAAGGGAGGCTCCGCCACGGCACAACATTCCCACTGGATAGCGCCGGAGCCGGGGGATCTCCGCAGAGTCAGTGGGGGAGGATGCTCACAGCACTGTAGCTGTTCATTTTGCCCAATTCTGTTCCCACTTTGGGCTTTTTCCAGCACTAGGGTTTGGATTTCCAAGAGATACCAGCCGCGCACGGTCTCCCCAGCTCTTCTTTTCACCCAGAGCCTTCCAGGGCAACCAGATTTCCAGAAAAGTGGGTTTCTTCCAGACTTGTGGTATAGCCTCGGCCCGAGGCCAGTCTCCCCTCGGCCATGCACATCCCCATCGAGCCCTGGCTGCCCAGCCTGAGCCTCCCAGAGAAATATTCCCAGCTTTTCAGACTGAGTTGCCAACACAGTTTGATTTTACATCCTCTGTGCTGAAGTTTGTCCCAGCCGAGCCTGGATCGGGGCTCTCAGCAGGGAGAGCGCAAAGGAGGAGAGAGGGACCCCAGCCTCAAGAGCCCGCGTTACCGAGGGGAGGTGAAAACGGGGATATCGGCTCTTCGGCAAAACCTCCTGCGGTATTTTTCCACCAGCCGGCAAATCGCCCAGCCCAGGCAGCACAACGGGGTCCTGCTCACGCCGCGCCGGAAAGCCAAGGGATTATTAACACAAGTCTCTCTGCAAACAGAGCTTGGGTGGGGGCACCCGGGGCTCCTCGCCACTCCCCTGAGAATAAATGGCTGAGTTCACCGGGAAAACGCACCGGTCGAGCTCTAGCGAAGCAATTATTCATTCGGAGGCACTTTCTCATGGGGGATGGCAGCGCCCGGGCTTCTGGGGTGGAGATTTGCGGGATTTACACAGGACAGAGTAACACCCAGAATAACTTCCTCTGCAGAAGGGCGCCTAAATGCTTTACAAACATCGTCCCAACGGCTGTGCCGCTCGGCCGGGGCCAGGGCGAAGCTCCCTTCCCAGCCTGGGTGCAGGGCTGGCGGAGGACCGAGCAGCCCAGAGGCTGCAGCAAACGCCAGATGTTCCCCTCAAACACGTGCAGATGTTCCCCCGCCCCCCCCCCCCAGCTGTGCCTGAAGTAAGTAGAACGTGGGGTCCCTTCGTACCAGCTAGATAATATTAATCCTTTTTCTAGATTCCAAGCGCTGCGACGGCCGGGAGCTCTGCCAGCATCTATCGGGTCTGTTTGCTGCTAGGTATAGTCACGTACGAGGCAGGGCGATGCAGATTGCTCAGCTCCCAGACAAGTTTCCGTGACGAAAGAGAGTTTTCCCCAAATACCAGTGTTTTAGTCTGGATATCCATGCTGTTCCCCAGCAAGTAGCTACCTGCACCAACTCTTCCCCCTAGAACGGTACTTCTCCATTTCAGGTTTTATCCTTCAGCCCATTAAAACAAGAGGGAACGGAGATAACCTACAAGTCGGCACCAATTCTGCGCTGCTCCTGCAGCAGGTCCCCAGGAAGCCCAAAGCTTCCACAGAAAACCACCGGGGGGGCTCAGTTCCCTGCTCCCCAGAGATACGATGTGTTTGATGACATGAGCATGAAGAATTACCGAATCCAGAACGATCTGGGTCGTTTCCCACCTCCGTTCAAGAGCCAGCCCCTCAGCCTCAGGAGACGAGGAGATGGAGACGGTCACCACTAAAGCCAGCAGCAAAACTTCCCAGACCCAGCGCTGCACCCCAAAGCCACAGCCCTGTCCCTGTCAGCATGAAAACATCGGGATTTTTCCACGCCAATAGGCAAATGGAGAATTTTAGGGCAAAAATCCAGGAGCAGCACTTGGGAAGGTGCTTTGCTAGATCCGGCTCAGCACAAGGCAGCCCCGTGCCTGGGCACCAGACAGCGAGCCAGGAGACGGTCTGAGCCAGGGGCTGGAGCTCTCAGGCTTCAGAAGAGGGACCAAGGAACGGATTTTATTTGTGGCACCAAGACCTACTCAATTCTCACCCAGATTTTGCGATCAGCAAGAAACAAGGGCACCCTTTGCTCTCCACAGCTTTCCCCCCAGGTCTCCCCATTCCCAACCCCAACAACCTCTGGGCGTTATTTAGCAAATGACCAATATTTCACCTCTCCCTGCTGAGCGGCTCTTTGCTAGGTGTCGACGGCACATCAACCCTCCTCATCCTCTATTTGCACTGGTGAAAGGAGGAATTACTGCGGTATTTATCTACCACACTCTCTTTCACCGGGGGACTCTTCATCTCCTTTGCAAAGCAGCCCTGGAGGCACCGATCGCTGCACGTTTCTCGTACTGCTTGCTAAAAGCATCGCAGGGGGCAAAGCTTTAAAGCAAATAAAATAATAAAAAATTTTAAATGAAGGTGATTAAGGTACTTGGAGGATTCAACCGATCGGTGGTTGTGCCTGAGCTGCGCTGGCTGTTGCAGACACGCATCTCTGAGCGGTTTTTGGAGGGTTCTGCTTCCTCCGGGCAATGACAAACACTTTTGCTGGGCAAATTGTAGTAGGGGAAAAAGAAAACAGGGGGAAAACCTGGTTTTCTTCCTCTTCCTCCTCCCAAAACTGCTAATACCGGGGCCTCTGCGTTGGCAGCAAAACAGGCGGTAAGCGCAGCGAAGGCAAGGATGCTGCGCTGGGGATGTATACTGCATAGTGGGGGCAGGGGACCTGCTTAGTTCCGAGAGCAAAAGGCTCATGGCCCCAAAGTGGTAATATTTGGGGCTGGAATTACATTCACTTCATGGCCCCAAAGTGGCAATATTTGGGGCTGGAATTACATTCACCTCCTCCAGAGCCGCCCGCAGCCAGGGCTTGGCCACGCTGCAACGCTCCATGACAGATTTACACCTGCAGAGCCCGGTGGAAAACACTTACCTGTTCTACAAACGGAACCCTTGTCTTTTAAAAGGAATTAAATCTTGTGGATAAATACAAGTGTTTTTATTCTCTTTGTGGACAATTGTGGCAGAATAAGATAGCAGGTTAAGGTGTGGCCGGAAAACCTTTCACTCCATGGGCTGCATCTTGTCATCCAAGGTAAACACGCGGCTTAATGAAATTTCAAGAGGGAAAAAGTGAGATATTTGTCTTTATGTTCATTACCCTTTAGAGCAGAAACAATATTTGAAGAGCAACAAAAATAATGATCATACGCGGTGAACAAACACAGCCTAGATCCTGGATTAATCAAATGACTTAAAAATCCAAACGCCAGGGCTTTGGCGGCACAGGGGAGAGCACCCGGTCCCACGGCGCACGGAGCCTTTGCACCCACCACTGTCCCTAACGTCGCTGCAGAAGGTCCCCCCGGATGGCACCCCCAGACACAGTCCCAGGGACGCGGCCATCGCCATCACCGCCATCCACGTGTCCCAGGGAGCATTTGTCCCCTGGCATCCCGCTGTACTCACAACTGATGCTCAGGGTGCACCTTCCACCCTCCGGCAAAGCCCTCGGTTGCTATTTCTCCTTTCACCCACGCAAGCTTTGAGATACCACGGTCACTATTTAATTTTTTTCTGCTTGTCTTGTATACTTACAGACCCCTAGGAAAAACACCAGTTGGGAAATTTATAAAACATGGACTGTACGGTAGCAGGGAATTTATTTGTTGATCCCAACCCAAGACCTCAATATAAGCGCCGAGCGCAGGAAAACGAACACCCACCACCCTATGGATTTTTCGCTGCAGGAAGTCCTGCAAGTTTAAGGAGTTGCTACGGTCTACCGGATAAATAAGACGCATTAAAAAATACCCTCAAAAGATATTTACGCAATAATCTGTACTGGTTCCAAAGAAGCCATTAGTGTCAATTAGAAAATCAGATGCGTTCCCAGGGCAAAATGCCACCCAGTCTGGAGGGAGACGGGGACGTTGGCATCACGGTTCTTGGCAAGTGCCACATGCCCATGGGAGACACCTCCAGCAGCTCATTCCTCCTCCCAGGGAGCCATCCCAAAAGTTTGGAGGTGACGGAGGAGCCGGGGCGATGCCCTCGGGCTTCGCTTGCTCTGCCCTCGGTACCCATGTGCCCTACAGACGTGTCCCATCCTGCTCGGCTGCAAGAATCCTCCATTTCCATGGAACAGCCATCAGCGAGCCAGGCAGATGCCAGAGGTTTAAAGCAGAAAGGAGGGAAAAGAGATAACCATCGACGTGATGATTTGCAGAGGTCCTTCAGCCTTTCTAGTCATCTCAGCCAGCCTCTCCATCCAGGGAAAAAATCATCCCCTTCTCCTGACCGCAGCCTTTCCCTGCTGGGAAAACCGGGGCTCAGCCCAGGCGCTCCCCACCCTGCAGCCACCCCACGCTTCCCTAACGAACAATGTCCCTGCCTTTCCCTCGCTAACCGGCCACATTTTCTCTTTCTGGTTACGGCACCGATAGGACGCAGCACAAAATAAGCATTTAGAGGAATCAGACAACTTTTAGGCAAACCAAAACCAGAGAAAACGTAAGAAAAGTTTCACTCACTCACTGGGCAAAGGGAGGGAGAGCAGCCCGAAGTCCTTGGGGATGTCGGGGCTGGAGCCACAGGCAGGCGAGGAAAGCTTCTCCCAGGGCATCTTGCAAGGCTGCAGAGTCTCTTTTCATAGGTTTTTTGTTTTCCTGGGTGTTTTTCCTTTATTTCGGTAGACTTAATTCAGAGCCTTGAGTAACTCAGGGGTAAAAATCCCTTACTCCCCTTGGATCTAATGGAGAAGACACGGATGGGCAGGAATAGGTGTCATCAGCGATTTAGCTGCAGGTTTCATCGCATAATTCGTGTCCCCTGTGATCACGCATCACCCCAGCACAAGAATTCCCTCCTGCGCAGGCACAAATTAGGGGCATTTCTCACTTCTTGGGGAATTACTGGGAATAAGATGCAGCTGGATGGTGACTACGATAGAGAGAGGTGTAGGGGTCCCCACCAGCCTCCATCCAAAACCAGTATGGAAGAGGCACGCACGAAACGTGTAACATGCCTCGCCTTTCAGGACAACACACATGTTTACTACACAGGGGGAAGGGGGTGCGTGTAAATATTTACTCTGCAAGGCAAACAGAAATATAAAGCTGTCAAAAGCAGTTTGCTGAGCATAAATGGCACGTTATCTTTTGATCTCATCTGTTAAGCTCATCAGCCAGGCGAGGCAGCCTGCTCTCCACCCCAGCACACCGACAGCCCATTGCACCTTCTCGATTTTTCATTGACAGTAAAAATAAAACAAGGAAAAGAGAACAGGCAGAACGGGCAAGAAAAGGAAATTCCTCCTTTACCTTTGGGATGGACCAAGGACAGCAGCATCTTGCTGCCGCTTCCCTTTGCAGCCAGCCTTGACTCCCCAGGTGTTTGCTGCTAAACCCTGTAATCATCATTATTATTCCCAGCTGAGCTGCCCCAGGAAGGGTTGGGGCAGAACTGCTGGCTGGCAGCATCCCAACAAAAGTTCATTATTAGGATTTTAGGTGCATCTCTTAATTGCTGCACCCGGAGCATGCTGAAATCAGTGTCCCCTCTATTACTGGCAGGTGCACGCCCTGGGGATCAGCATCCATTCTGAACAAAACTGATGGGAAACACGTTATGCTCCATCCCCTTGTTAAAGCTACACGAGGCTCCTCCCAAAATAATCCTCCAGAGCCGGCTCCAGATTTTTAAGGCTGGAGATTTACTCCAAGGAGTTGCAGACTCTCCTTTTTAAATCAGAGGTGCGCAGTGCTCGGGAAGCCGAAATGTCATTTTAAGACAACCTGGTTTTCATGCTACACTTGGAACAAGGACCATGGGGTTCTGCCGGGTTTATTAGAGGTGGAAAGGACCTGCAAGAACCTCAGATCCTCCTGACAACGTTGGAAAGAGTCAAGGGAGGTGATGCTCCCCCTCTGCCCTGCCCTGGTGAGGCTGCATGTGGAGTGCCGTGCCCCGTTCGGGGCTCCCCAGTTCAAGACAGGGAGCTACTGGAGAGGGTCTGGCAGAGGCTACCAAGATGATGAGGGGCTGGAGCATCTCCCTGATGAGGAAAGGCTGGGAGAAGAGAAAACCGAGAGGGAGCATCATCGATGTCTACAAATATCTTAAGGGTGAGGGTCAAGAGGACGGGGCCAGGCTCTTTTTGGTGGTGCCCAAATATTCATATATGAATATGAGAAAAAAATGTCTTTACTGTGAGGGTGGCCCAGCATGGGAAGAGGCTGCCCAGAGAGGCGGTGGGGTCTCCTCTGGAGACATTCCAAACCCGCCTGGACGCGGCTCTGCGACCCGCTTGAGGAGAACCTGGGGGCTGGGCTGGGGGGTCCCCGGAGGTCCCTTCCCACCCCACCAGTCTGTGGCTCTGTAATTTAGCAACAAGATACAGTAGACTTTGGATAGACCAAAAAGACCAAACTTTGGCCAAAAAAAACCCCAAAAAAACCCAAAACAACAATTTCTGCCCCCAAAAAGGCAAGGAATTCAGAAATTCCTTCTGCTCACGCACATGGCCAAGCCTTGGCAAAGCCCGTGGTACCAGGCAGGTTGCCAGGGCACCCTCACCCCGCAGCACAGGTAGCCCACCCCGCAGCAGCGGCCGAGGTGGCCATGGTACAGTGGACTGGGCATCCTCACCAGTCCAGAGCCTACGTCAGACACGAAACTGGAAACCAAAATCCCCCTGAGGAGCCACCTCAGGGCTGGGAACATTTTCCACCTGGAGCTGAAACTGTCGCTCCGCACTGGAGATTTCATAATTGAAATGTTTTGGTTAAAAGTCACTTTTTTTCCCCTTTAGAGCCCACCTTGGCCAAGCCCTGGGGGCTCATTCGCAGCCTCCGGGGCAACTTTGTAGGCTCAGATTGACCTGATGCGGCTCAGCCCCACTTCCAGGGAAGCGCTCCTCCCCCAGCACCGTGCAGGAACCATTCCAATGAACCCGTCTTTTCCTTTTTATTTAAGGGGAAAGCAAGATCTAGAGCAGCTTAATACCCTCTGGGTTTTTTTCCCTTTCAAATTACACAGCAAATATTGAAACCTCAGCAGACAAGCGGCTCCCCCAGGGCCTTCACCCCGCACACTTTCTTCCAGGTGGGGAAAAAAATTTTCAATTTGGGCATTTGCTTTGCTGCTGAACAAGCCACAGTCCGCGGGTTTGCTTTGCAAATCTCCGAAGCCAATTGATTGCCGAGAGGACAACGTTTCAGAAGTCTTCAGCGGCTCCTAGAGGACCGCAAGCCCATGGTACAGATGTCAGCTCCTGCCAGGCTGCAAAACCCCTCCCAGGAGGGTTTTATTCCTCCAGCATGATGACAAAGGGCTTTATCTGACTCAGATGGTGAGGTGCTGAGCCTGCCAAGTAGTTGAGGGAACACTAGAAGGCACCATTCCTCCAGAGATCAGCCACCAGCAGAGCCATGGCACCCTCCAGCCGCTCAGCCCCAGCGGGAGCGCGGTGCCCAGCTACGCAGCTAAGGAAAGCACAAGCGCGAGCCTAAAAGGACAAAAATCAGAATATTTTATTTCATTGAGCTCCAGTGATACAACTGTAGCAGCACTTCACAAATGAACTCCTGCTTTGTTAAATATACATTTAAGGAAACACATTAAATTCCAAGGCAGGCAAAAAAAAAAAAAAAAAAAAAAAAAACAAAACAAAATTAAGAACTGCGGACAAAATTACTCATCCTCCCCCTTAAATAATATGTGCGTTTGTTGCAGACAAAGCAGCAGTACGTATTTCACATACCAGGTTAAAATAAAACTTCACACTCGCAGCAAAACTTTCAAACGCAAACCTAGAAGAGATGAGGAGGGCTCTGGTGAAGGGGCTTTCACCTGGGGATCCAGCATTACGTACAGCAGGAAACATTTTCAACATCTGAAGCGACCTCTGCAATTATTAGACCGCCTGGGCACGCTCCCAGTCGTGCAGAATGGGAAGTCTGGTTTGATCGGATACCCGGGGCAATCCATAAAGAGCTCTATAAATGTACAAGTGCTCCTCGCCTACTCTCAGCTCGAGGCAGAGCAAATTCCGAAGAAAACCTGGCTCATATTTGTGCTCAACGCTCAGGAGGCTCCCAGACATGCTCCGGCTAGCAACCCAAAGGGGATGCCAGCTCCCCCAAGGAGGAGGATGCTCAGCTGGCCAAAGCCACCACCGCTTGTCCCTGGGCAAGTCCAGCTTAGTGTCCCAGCTACTCACAGGTTACTCCAAATGGGAGCTGAAGCTCTCCCAGAAGAGCCAAAGTGAAGTCAGGAACGTTAAAGCTAAGCAGCCAGAGGAAGAGGATGACGCCCCGGGGACCTCTTGCCAGGTAGGACTCCTAGCTACTGAAGTCACACCAAAAGCTGTCACCTTCCACCTTACGCTACAGTTTGCCTCTTTAATATTAAAGTGACCCAAAATTTCCATCTAAGTGTTTATGCCCATCTCAGATGGAAATGTTATGTGCAGTTCTGGTTCCTGTTAGCGACTCCTCCAGTTTCTCAAGTCAACAGAAAGACACCCAAGGCCAACAGACGGCTCGGAGACCTCCAGCCTTGGGGACCTCCCCGCGCAGAGCGAGCCCAGGGCTTTCTCCAGCCGCACCACCGAGACCAGCAGCCTCAAGCTTACAATTTTCCACGCTTTAAGACACAGGGTGCATTTGACACAGTGATTCATTCAGCTGAAGTGACGAAAAGGCATCAAGAAGCTCATTTCACCATCACCAGTGGTACAAGGTTACTTTACACAAGGCACATGCAACACCACCCAGAGAGGTGCTCTTTGATTTACCTTCTCCAAATAAAGGAGCAAAAGGATTAGCTCTGCTTAGTGTCATCCTATACAACACGCCTGGCTGACCGGACACCGCCAGTGACACGTGCCAGCCCAAAAGCTGCCCATTGCATTGCGGCTCCCCCCCTCCCAAGACCCCCCTTGCTCCCCAAGACACCCCCCCCCAGCGCAGACAGCGAGCTCAAGCCACATCTCCACGAGCTGCACCGTGCACAGCAGCAAGGTGATGGCATCAGCTGAAGGCATCAGCTGAAGGCATCAGCTGAAGGCATCAGCTGAAGGCATCAGCTGAAGGCATCAGCTGAAGGCATCAGCTGAAGGCATCAGCTGAAGGCATCAGCTGA
>JAVKKW010000039.1:2832295-2844473 GCA_034782655.1 Micrastur ruficollis | reverse complement strand
AGGCATCAGCTCAAGGCATCAGCTCAAGGCATCAGCTCAAGGCATCAGCTCAAGGCATCAGCTCAAGGCATCAGCTCAAGGCATCAGCTCAAGGCATCAGCTCCTGCTGGCAGGGCAAGTTCCAGGGAGGATGGAGTCGTGCCAATTGGCGTCCTGTAACTTGTTTTTACACATCCAGGCCCCTAAAAATCCCTCATCGGCCACTGATCAGCCAAGCTATGGGCTAAAGGATGCTTTTTGGTTTGGAAGAGCCATTCCCAAGGAGCAGGGCAGGCAGCTTCGCTGGCCACCGCAGAGCTCAGTATCCCGCAGCAGCAAAGCCAAACCCACGGCACAAGCAGCCTCTCTAGGTTGGGTTCCCCACCCATCCCCCTTCCCAACAGACAAGCAGCAGCTTATTGTCAAACACGGGCTGGGAGATGGTTTTCTTCTGCAGGGAAGCCTTTCCCAAGGCTGGCGTTGCCTGCTGGTTTGGTGCTGCCAGGATGCGACCCTTGCGACTCAGTAGCTGAACTGTAAACAGAAGCTCCAGGTGTCCATGTGTCCCCCCCCTCCGGAGGGAGCACAGCAACTCTGCGCACCCCGCTTCGACCCCACCAGCTAGAGAGATGCGCATGGTCGCTCCTGTGAGCGGGATCAGGGCCTTAGTGAAAAACAAGTATGAATAAATTAAAGGGAGGATGAAGGCTGTTCAGCTATCACACACCATAAAAATGTACCTTTAAAAAAAAAAAGTGTTTGCAAAAAAAAAAATACTATTCTTTAAAATCTACATTTTAAGAGTCTCCTTGTAAAAAAAAAAAATGAAATTGTTAGTTTCCCCCCCAATCCTGCAAAGTGACCAGGTACTTTGGGGTGCCCCTCCTCGGTGCCCTACAGCTCCCACTCCTCCTCCCCCCAGCCCAGCAAGTCTCAAGGGGCCACCAAGTACCTTGACACCCACACGAGAATCCTGGCCACCGTTCGGGGGCTAAATGCTGTATAATTAAAGCCAATCTGGCTATAAAAATAAACGCTTTTCTGTCTTCCTTACACAGGATGGAAGAATGTTGCCCTTTTTAAACAGCTTAGCATCTAGCTGTAATAGCATTTAAAAAAAAACAATCCAAATGCCTACATAGAAAAATAAAGGATAAACATTATCCATCTATTTTATATTTATATAAAAAGTTCTGTGACAGGATATTTTGCTTCTTTGCTGTAAAAAAAAAAAAAACAAACCACAAACAAACCCCAGCCTAGGCTGTATGACCTAAGCCTTCTGGTGAGGAGCAAACTACATCTTCAAACTTCTTTAGAGAAAAATATCAGTTAGATTCACGTCTCCAAAATAAAGTTATTAAATATATATATTATTATAAGTCTTTATAAACTATCTTATCGTTTAAGCAAGGAGGGGAACACAGGACTGAGGACCACTTTAACCCCTGGGGAGGGAGAAGCGGACGTCAGCTGTGACTCCACCAGAAACCAGGCACGTTCCCTAGCAGAGACCCAGAGCTGGCTGGTTTGCAGGCACACACAGACACACGCGGAGGGGACACGGGGGGGTTTGCATTCACTCTCGGTCAGTCCTTCACAAGGATGTTCTTTTTTCCAGCTTGTGCTTTGTGAGGAAGTACTTGAAGAATTCATACACCGACCAGGCGATGGCCGTTGAAGGCATCTGGTAAATGACACGTGCCTGCACCCCTCTGAAATACCCCGCGACGCCCCCCAGCTGATAGACAGTCTTGAAGGCGTTCACCATGCCCGAGAGGTGCCCGCTGATGTTCACAGAGCTCAAGGCCATGTTCTCTTGGGTGTTGAGCAGGGTCTTGCAGACATCCAGAGGAGTGGTGGCGGCGGCGGCCACAGCCCCCGCCACCGCACCGGAGACGATGTGGGACCGAGGGTTATACTCCCGGCGCGGGTTGATCTGCTCCTGCATGAATTCGTAGGTGATGAAGTGAATGGCCTGGAAGGGGACGTTCATGGTGAGCTGGGTGGTGTAGCTGCGGTAGAAGGCACCGAACCCCTCCACCTTCTGCACTGTCCTTACGCACGCCAGGACGGACTTGTAGGGGGAGTTGAACATCTGCATCCGCTGCTTCACCACTGGTCCAGGCGACGGCCGCAGGGGGTGACGGCAGGGCAGGCAGCACCAGGCAGGACAGACGCAGGGAGATAAAGACTTAATTAGCTAAGAGGCACATCTTTCCTGGTCGTGACAACGCCCGGCCCGAGCCCTGCTCCAAGTCCCCACCAGCCAGACCCGACCTCCCCTTCCAAGTCCCAACCGCTATGACACAAGCCAGGCATTTCTGCAGCCACCTCCTCACCGCCGGGCTTTTACCACAAGGCTACACACATCCCCTGCCCCCCTCAGCCTGCCCGGTGTCCCCCAAAAACTCAACAAGTGAGGGAGGCAGGGCAGAGCTCAGCCCCGCTTCAACAGCCCCCCGCTTCCACGGGCTAACGCGCTCCTCAATTAATTAAGGAATCTTTAGTTCTAGCTAGAAAGGTGTTAAGGCAGACCGACCGGGACCCTCGGATGCACCCTGTTGTGCTGAAACACTGACGTACCGAGAGGACAAGGGCAGAAAGGTGGTTCAATAACCAGAGGTCACTAACAGACCCCACTCACAGCCCCAAGCCCTGAAACGGAACAACCTCCATTGACTGAAAAGGCCGATTTAATTCATTTAATCAGGGTATGAATCAAAGGAGTTGAAACACTAGAGACATTTTTTCCTTCAGAAAAACTTGACTTCGGGCCAACTCAGCAGCATAATACATGAACACTGAAGAGGTCCAGCTAATTGTCTTCATTTTAGCTGCATTTTACCATTAGTCCTCCTTGTGCCATACTCCGCCTACCCGGGAAGGCTACGCAACGGTGCCACTGGCTGCTGCACTTGTCTAATAACGTGAGTGAGCTCAGTTTTGTTTGGGTAGCCCAGAGCTTCAGAACTGCAACCGCCCCAATAAAGACAGCAGAGTAGTAACAGCATCACGTTAAAGGTGACACCAGTTTTCCTGGAAAGTCACAACACGCCACGCGGATGCTGTGCAACCCCTTGGCAAGCAAGGGAAAACAGCCAGGCAGAACTTATCCCTTTACACTGGCCTGTCTGAGCTCATTAAAAACTGGGCAGAGTCACCAAAGCAAAGGGCTTAAGCTGCGGAGATGCCGCAGGGTCCCCGATGCCTTCCCGGGCTAACGGGGTGCAGCGCTTTCCCCAACAGCGCAGGGCATTACCTTCAGCGGGATTCATCACCGCGTCGTGGAGCAGCGTGGCCACGCTCCCAGCTATCCCTGCAAGACACAAGAGCATCCTTAAAAAAAAAAAATAAAATTCAGAAGCCACCGAGCACCCGGGTTCCGCCGCGTGCGGAGCGGCAGCCCAGCTCCATAGCGAGCCCAAGGAAGCGCCCAGCAACACGACTCATTCCCAGTGCGGAAAAACCCACCCAAAGCAGCCCGACAGAAACCAGGACGCGCTCACAGGATCACGGCCATCGCCTCTGCTATTCCCTCCACCAACTCGCAAGGTTTTGCCTCTGCAAGACGCCACCGGCTTCGCTCAGCCTGCGCTGGACTGAGAAATGAGCAATGTTTAGAACTGGCTCAGCGCAGCCGTAATTAGGCATTTTCATCCATTTACTCAGTCTAGTCTTAAACACTAATTGCACAGATTCTGCAAACATCCAACCAGTCATTAATGATCCTGCAGTTGGCTCTAGGATGGGCCTCTCGAGCCACACCTTCGCCTTTGATGTAGGTTTCCATCTCAAATTCTCTCTTGCCCAAATGACTTTCGGTCATTTCTCATTAACGCAGCGCTTCGGTTTTCCCCGCTGGTACTGAAGCCTGTAGCTACTTGAAAGGCAAGCACAGGAAGCATATTACTAGCAAAAAAGCAGCAAGCCAGAAAGATATTATATACCCTTAACTGAGTTGGTTGAGTCAAGTCAAGTGACTGCCATGGCAGGTTCCTACTGTCACATCATGGCAAGGACCGGGCAGAAACGTCTTCTGAACAAACCCTTTTGTAACACCCCGCCTGCTCAGTGAGAGGGTTTCTGCTGTTACAGCCGCATTGCCGGACCTAAAAGCACAAGCCTTCCTGGCAGAAGCAAAATCTTTAGCAAAGCATGCAAGCACACAGAGGACGCAGCACGCTTCACCATGCTGGAGCTCCAAGGGAGACATCTGGAACAACCTGTCCTTCAAATCTCAAGAGGTTTAGATAATGCCTTCAACAACGCCTGCGGCTGCGTCTCAACACCTCTTGCCCAACGTACCGATTACCTGCGCTAGAATAATTGGAGATTAACGAGTAGTGCAGAAATCTAGGTGTAGACTAAGACTTTGGGGGGTGCACAAGAGGGCCATCAGGGGTTTCAGGCCAGGCAGGGTTTCTCCGCTCTGCTGCCGACAGCCAGCCCAGCCACCTCCACCCTTGGGAAGAGGGACCGACCAAGCAGCCAGTAGTCCTAAGATAGGATTTGGAGGAGCACGGCCACCAGCATCAAGCCCTCAACTAGAAGGCAGGTGCCTACCCGGCTCCCCCCACCCCGCCGGGGGTGCCCAGACCTGCAAGCCTGGGGGTACGTTCGCGTCTTGCATCCTCCAGTACAGGTATTACGGTGGCAGCCTGCCTACAGCAGGTCTTCTAGGAGCACAGCACGGTGAAGGATGCCGGGCTAAGTGTGCGAAGCAAGCAAGGGACACGCTGTTAACTGCGAGCTTTTTTTTTTTTTCTCTCTGTGTGCGCAAAAAGCAAAAAAAATACCATTGGCCAAGTGGCTGTTTCCTCCGTGCTGGATAGTATCGCTTAGAGACTTTTTCATTTTTTCATAGCAGGCAAAGTACATTGCGTGGGCAGGGCCAGCCCCCAGCATGGTGACATTAATCCCACGTAAAGGCCTCCAGAAGCCCTCCGTAAGGACAATCTTCTTCAGGGCTTCGTACACGCTCCTGTACTGGGCTTTGGGGTCCGGCTGCAAGCTCTGCATCCTTGTCTGCAACAAAGCACACCAAGGGAGAGGGCCTCGGTTACCCGTCTTTAACGCAACAAGCACAAGTCAAAGAGCTACAAGTTTGCCGAGATCATTAGAGGGGTCAATAACGTCGTCCCCGGCTGCACCCACGCCACGCCACGGCGCTGCTTATCCGCGCTTCGCCTGCCAGACCAGCGAGGTTAAATCCATGCTCCTATTGCGACACCAAAACGTTACGAGGCTGCTCAGACAAGCGCTCGGCGGAGGGAAGTGTAACCTCTGCTCTTGTTTATGCATGGAAAGTACAGGGAATTAACCTAGTGCAGTTGTTCAAAAGACTGGGTGAAGAAATACAGTTAGGTCTTTAATTGCTCCTCGCTTACAACACTCCCGGCTCTCTGCCCCAGCTTGTTTCTCCAGCGGTTGCTCGGCTGCTTGTGACACCCGGCGCGCAGAGTTAGCCCAATCCATTGGGAAACAGGTTTCCTAGAAGGGCAAGCTGAGAAAATGGGGTACCCAGAGTAACCCCCCCGCCCCGTAGGAGAGCCAGGTTAAGGCCACCCCGTCCTCCTGCAGCAACGCAGAGGGTGACTCTGCCCCCCCGGCAGCCTGGCTCCCCGTGCCCTGCAGCCAGGAGGCTTCACCCACACCTTTGTTCAAGTCCTCGATGGGCTTTTCTTCCACAGATTGAAGCCAGCTAAGCTGCTGGCATCCGAAGCATCCTATTAAACTCGCCGCCATCACTTAATTATGCACCGTGGGAAAAGTTACTTCTTTTAGTTTGTTTCAGGCTTCCGCAGGCTGATGCCATGGCACAGCGGCAGCGCTCAAAGCCCTTGCAATGATGCCAGCCTGCGCTGGGTGTTTGCAAGGCACAGACCCCCGCCACCTCCCACCAGCAACGGGAGAGACGCTGATGGGGCTTAAATCTCTACAGGCGTCCCAGCAGGACCAAGCACATCTAGAGCATCAAGGCATCCCAGCAGGACCAAGCACATCCAGAGCATCAAGGCGTCCCAGCAGGACAAAGCACATCCAGAGCATCAAGGCGTCCCAGCAGGACCAAGCCCATCCAGAGCATCACGGCGTCCCAGCAGGACCAAGCCCATCCAGAGCATCAAGGCGTCCCAGCAGGACAAAGCACACCTAGAGCATCAAGGTGTCCCAGCAGGACAAAGCACATCCAGAGCATCAAGATGCAAAGGGTTCTGCTGCTCCTGCTGAGCAGCCCGCACGTCCCGCTGATCTACAACACGACTGATACACCCCACCACACCGAAACCGGTCTGAAGGGATACAGCCTTCGGTTGGATCACGCCTCGAAACGTAAACGGAAGGCTCCTGGGAAAGGACAGAGCCACAGGAGACCAGGGTTTAGCAACCTGCACCAGGCTCCATCCAATTAATGCTCTTACAAGGAGAAGGTGGAGAGCTGTAATTAAGAGGTCATTCAGATTTGACGGGAAGGATGCCTTCCACCCCATCGGCTGGAGCACCCCAACTTCACATCCGAGTTTCCCCCAAACAATTTGGCAGCACGCAGATACCCACGCAGGCAAAGCGGCACGAGCGGCTCGGTCCTCGGCAGAGGTTCGACAGCCCTTGAAAAAGCCAGGGCTGCCTATGCCACCTCCACGCTTCCTCGTCGCGACAGGTCCCTTCCAGCTTATCAATTCACTTCAGTCATTAGCCCGGAGGCAATACTACAGCTAAGCTTTCAGGCAAGATTAAGCCAATAAAAATGCTTCAGGTTTGGACCTTCGATTCTCCAACCCGCTCTAGTTAGCGGAAACCGAAGAGCACTTGCACACCCACTTTGAGACCACGGAAGGGATCAGAGCTGAAGCCAGGACTCCAACCCAACGCACTAAAACCCGAGCTATGAAAGCAGCAAAGCAATCCGTCAGGCTGAGCCAAATAAATTAGTGCACCTGTAGTAAATATTCAAAAAAAAAAAAAACAAAACTGCCCAGGAATTACATTTGCAAAGTGACTTAGTTGAGCAGCTAGCTGAATTTCAGACTTTAAGCATCGACCGGTGTTCGTGACACGGCATCACCCTACAACATGGAGCCTGGTGGCCTCAAGCCATTTCAGAGCACTACGTGCATCGTAACTTACACACAGCGCTGGAAATAAACCCAAAGGCTCAGGAAAAACCCTCCTGTAAAGGCAGCAACAGCACCCAATTCCCTTGGAATTTAAAAAACCGGTTGTAAATCTGGCTCTCAGCCCTCGCTGAGTGGGTCTAAGGGTCTTGCAACCTCGCCAGGGGTCTCTGCACCTTCCCGTCCCACGGATGCTCGTCAGGAAGGGCTGGATTTCACGATGCCCCAGCGAAACTCCCAGCAGCCGCTCCACCGTCAGCGTGACTCAGCACGACCCGCCGCCGCCGCGCCGGTGGCATCCAGCTGGGGTTTTGGTTGGTTGTTTTGCTTTTTTTTTTGCTCTGCTAGTTTTAACTTGAAGGCATTGCTTCAGATTCCAGAACTGACCCCAGGAGATCGAGATCTCGCCCCATGTCTATCGCCGGGATGCCTTCAAAGCAGACGGTATAATTTAAGCACGCAGCAGCGTCATCTCATCGGAAAGGTAATCAGGGATAAGTGCTCCTGTAAAGCAATAAACTCCCAGCCTGGCATGTGCAGGAGTAAAGCGCGTGGTGCTGCGCTGCTGGGAGCTAACCCCGAGTATCTCCGCCCTGGCTGAGGATCCAGTTGCTTTCACATCAGAATGGATAAATATCCTCTTTTTATTTTTCCGCCGATCACCTGAGCCACTCTAGAGGGGGTTCCAAAGCTCATACCGTACCCCAGCGCGGGCGGTAAGCCTGTGCCGTACCCACCTCACCCGGGCGCGCTGTGGTTTGCATCCCCACCAGCACGGGCAGGTCCACAGGCTCGCACCCTTCATTAAAGCCGCGGACACAAACAGCCCAAGGAGTGACGAAAACCAGGATCTGCCGTGTGGCTGCCGCAACGCCAAGAGGCACAGAGCCGCAAACAGCTTCGGCTCCGTCTCATCCCGGTGATGCTCATCGTGGTGTGAATGATGATGATCTGCTACGAGCTATGCAGTCCTTACCCCTGCCAGCTCTTGCCACCGACCTGAAGCCAGCAAACTTCTCGAGAAGCCTCACCCCCCCCTGTTGTCAACCAGCCAAGAAATACTTCTCCACCTACTTCGATTAATCCTCATTGCATAAGGCAAGAGCGCGCTGACAACCGCAAGCGTCCTGGTAGCCCCGGTTTCAGCTTGTGCATAAAAAACGCCACAAGTCACAGCATCAGGTCCATCGGGTTACCTGCTGTTTGCGGACCAGCGCCGTCTTTATGGGTGCTGTCTGGGGGGAGAGCACCCAGCCTTCCCGCTGCTGGCAGCACGGGAATAGTCCAGGGTCATTTTCTATCTACAATTTCTTACCAAGAGCCAGGTCTCTAGCCCTGCCTATTCTCGCACAGGGTCACCGATTTGACACGCCACTGTACAAACAAGCTCAGATCTAATTTGCCTTTGTGTTGGGGTGTCCCCCCGCCCCCCCTCGAACACAGCATGCTTTCTCAAAGTTCAGCCAGCACGCTGGTGCGACAGCCAGCCAGCCCGCTCTCCCTGAAGCTAACAAAAGGCACGGAGAACACAATATGCTTTTACCAGGAAATAAGCAGCGTTTCTGCAGCAACCCAGTCAGATCCTGCTGGCCGGAGAAGGCTTCGCTATTGCACAACCCATGCCATGCTCAAGCTCTGAACTCCCTTTTTTTTTTTTTTTTGGCTAGGCTGTTTTTTCCAGCTAGAGCAGCTCCCCGGCCAAGGAACACCCTTGGTGTGGTACCCACCATCATCTGCAAAAGCCCACAGGAGGGTCAGTCGAACAGGTTAGCCGTGACTTTCCAGCACCCCGACACTATCAGCTCAAACACGAGTACCTGCTCCTCCCAGACCTCCGCCAAACCTCCCACCACCAAACCCCAGCCCAAGCAAGCATCCCTAACCCCAAAGTCTAAACAACCCACAGCAAAACAGCCCACGGGAGCTCGTCTGCCCTGCCACCCTCGGTCACACTTGTGTGCTTTCAACCAGGGAAGCTCCAAAGCGTACTTGCACCAGGCAGGTCGCCCACGCTGGACTCTCCTAGCTGGAGCCACTGAAGCATTCGCTCCATCCCTCCCAACAAGCCCCGTCGTACTTGTCCTCCTTTCCCTTCCACTCCCCGCTCCGGCACCGCAGATGTAGGCTAGATGTTTCTCCTGCCCTTCGCCCCATGAGTTCCCATCACGGGACCTCCCATCCCCGTTGGGAACCGCGCACAGCCACGGCAAAACCAGCCTGCGGACTCCCGCCGCGCCAGCTGGGTTAGGAGCGGTCCGTGTTTTCACGGAGAAGGACTCCAACGTGGTCAGGGCTGGAGCAAGGACCTTGCCATCGGTGCCACTGCCACCCACGGCGAGGAAGGGAGGTTCAAGCCCAGCACATCTCCAGCTTCTCACCGAATTAGCTCCCGGTGACGACAACTGTTCTTCACGTCCTCGAGGGAGCCGCTTGACCTGCCTTGGGAAGCCAGCCCCAGCAGCCTTGCAGAAAAACCCCCAAAATGGCTTTAAAGGAGGAGGCGCCGGGGGAGCCCTCCAGCAACACCCTTCAGCCACCATCGCAGGAACTCCTCGACACGCCGATCTCTAAAATTAAGCTGGAGACTGACCAGGCTTGCCAGGACAGCTGCGTTTTCAGCAGCTACAAACCAAACCAAGCCTAAGCGCTCCGAGAAACACCAGCGGCGCACATCTGGACACCTCCAGTTCAAGGCGGTGTTTCGGTACAGCGTTACGTGGGTGGGACGGGGGCCACCGCGTAGTTAAGGCTGGAGCTCCAAGGGGCTCTTTCCCGCGAGGAGGAGGAAAACGCTGGGAAGGCAAAGACACCGAGCAAATCGCGCTACTCGCAAGCCTCCAGCGGAAGGTAAACGCAACCTGCACCACGTTCCCCCGCTGAGCAAAGAGCAACCCTGCTGCAACGCGGATACAACCAGCAGCGCTTGAAGTCACCGCATGGCTGGCGCAGCGGGAGACCGTACGTGGGCACGGGCATCACGGATTTACACCCTCCCTCATCGCGGCCGCGAGTACCGACAGCACCTCTGGGTATCCTCTGTGTATCTGAACTACGCAGGGGTCCACAGGGCACCGTTTTAACTTGCCTTGACGCCACCATCGCAGCCTGCCCTACCCCGACCTCATCCAGCCCGAGGAATTGTGCAAGTGTCTGAAACAAACGATTCCCCAAATTGAAGCATTTTCACTTTCTCTTTCAGAGGAAATGACTCGCTGGAATCAAAACATTTTCTCTTCCCCATGACCTAGCCAGGTGTCCCCAACCCCTCGTGCTGCAGCGTCCCCAACTCCCCGCACCGGCTCCGCGCAGCCGCGACCGCTCCCAGTAATTATCCCCCAAAAAGTCAGATGAAGAAGGAGT
Organism: Micrastur ruficollis; assembly: GCA_034782655.1. Lineage (NCBI taxonomy): Eukaryota > Metazoa > Chordata > Aves > Falconiformes > Falconidae > Micrastur > Micrastur ruficollis. Next base: position 2,834,019 of record JAVKKW010000039.1, on the reverse strand, counting down.
TTTGCTGCTTTCCCAAAGCAAAAAGACAGATGCTCTCACAAGCTTAATTAGCGTTTTGGTTACTCCCAGTACAAAAAAGCCACCTTTTGGGGGGGGTCAGGTCTCCCCTTGTCCCCAAGCAGATGGGCAGAGGCCAGCGGCGAGCGCCCAGCGCAGGAGCGGGACCCAGCGCCCGCAGCCGGGGATCCCACCATGCCCCAGCTCACGGCACGACCCCGGGTGCCCTGTGCCGCAGTTTTCCTGCAGCCAGCCAACAGCTGGAGTATTTTATCTGCTTCCGAGCACTTCGAGGCTGAGCGGGATGACTCCCAGCCTAAGGCATTCGCCCCACACAGGCGCTGCCAGCCTTGAAGCAACCAGGGAATCCACCGCCCAGTGAAATCAGTATTTTACCTTCCTACAAAGCACCTCCCGCTCCGGGAAACCTGGGCACCGCTTTCGTTTTCTCCCTCCCCTCTTTCCCCACGGAGGAAATGCCCTCTTAAACAACACCATAAAGTCCGGATGACGACAGGCTGCTCTGACCCGTGACTTGGCAGAAAATCCCAGGCTTGTTTGTGAAAGGAGCCGGTGCGGCGGCACTCGGGGTGGCCACGGACCCCGCGGCAGCCCAGACCTCCGAGGCAGAGCCAGCAGGCGCAGACCCAGAGGGAAAACAGGAAAAAAAAAAAACAACCAGAATATTTCCTTCGGGCGCATATCGCAGCACGCTGGCCTCAAAGCGAAGGCATTTCCTCTCCTCTTTCTACTCTTTCAAGGAGCCCTGCATTGAAAAGAGGAAAAATTAGAGCATCTGCTCCCAGCCCTTCCCGACCGGACCACGGAGGATCCATCAGCACCACCAATACAGTACGGCGGGGGTTTGGCTTTTCCCAACGTTTTCTCTTTTCCCGGCCACCGGAGCAGCCCGCTGGCAGGGCAGAGGGACAAATACCCTTCACGACGCTTCCTACCGCGGTGATGACACCGTGAAGCCCTTCCCTCGTGCGTACTTGAGGGCACCCTCGTTAGTCCCAAGCGGCTCATCTGCATTAAACCCCAACCACCACCAGCCTATTGTAGCCCTTTTATAAGCCCCGACCCCAATAAACCCCCCCCCGGCCGCGGGGCGATGCGTAAGGTCAAGTTCACGCCGCGCGCAGCCGTGCTGGTGCGCAGGACAGACCACCCCGTCCCACCGGCTTTTCCCTCCTGGGGTGGGATTCCAATGCTCTGGGAGGGGAAAGCGGCGTGGGGGGGTCCCGCTGAGCCCCGCACTGGGGGGGCACCAGCAGCATCTCCCACCCGGGAGCGGCATGAGGACTTTGCTTGCTGCGGCGGGAGGCGGCGAGGCCCGGCGCACACCTTTGCACCAAGGGTTGCGCAACGCTCGCAGGGGTCGAGGGTGCCGGGACAGGGCCAGGGTGGGCGCCCAGGTCTGGCTTCCTCGGGGGTGACACCGCGGGGACCACCCACCACGCAGCACCCCGCTCCTCGCCCACCCCCAGCACCCTGGTACGACTGTGCTGCCGCCAAGCAGTACGGCCACCCTGGGAGCCCTGGGGACCCGACACTCCTTGCACGCTTCCCAGCCACTTGCACCCCGACACCCCTTGCACACTTCCCTCTCTCTTGCACCGACACCCCTTGCACACTTCCCCCCTGCTTCCACCCCAACACCCCTTGCACACTTCTCCCTCGCTTGCACCCCCACACCCCTTGCACACACCCCACACCCTTTGCCC
>JAVKKW010000039.1:2798800-2820920 GCA_034782655.1 Micrastur ruficollis | reverse complement strand
GCGGCCCTGAGGGAGGGGCGGGCCTCCTCCGCTGCTCTGCGGGCCACCGGGGCCTGTCCCCCGGCCCCTTCCCACCCCTGCCCCCGCTGGGGCGGGGTGTGGGCGCTGCCCTGGGCGGGGGCGGGCGGCTGCGGTTTGGCACCCGCGCCGGGGCTGCGTGGCACCTCCGGGAGGTGCTTTCGGAAGGATGGGGCGTGCGTGGAAGGGCCGAGACCAGCTCGGGGCGGGGGGGAAGAGTGACAGACCTGGCCCGTGCTGAAGTGTCGGCATTTGTGTGGGTTTCAGTTTGTTTTTTCTTTAATGTTGCTGATTTTTTATTACGTCTGGAGCCTTTACGTTCTGGGGACCGGCATTGCAGGTGGTAGCAGAGTTGAAGATACTCTGTTTATAAAGACCTTGTGTAGCAGGTGCGCTGCTGCCTGAGCCGAGCTTTCTTTCGCCTCCCTGAGCAGAGCGGTGAACAGCAGTGCTCCAGGCAGGGTCAGCTAGAGCTGCTTGCCCGGGTTTGTGACCAGTCAGGCTTTGAATGTCTCTGAGGACGGAGACTGCACCGCCTCTCTGAGCAACCTGTGCCCGTGTCCCACCACCCGCACGGTTTTTTCTTATGTTCACATGGAGTTTCCTGTATTTTGGTTTGTGCCTATGGCCTGTTGTCCTGTCACTGGGCACTGCTGAGAAAAGTTTGTTTCCCCCCTTACGTTCTCCATCTGTGTGCATCAATGAGGGTCATCACCTCTCCAGTCAAAACAGGCCCAGCTTTCTCGGTCTCTCGTCATGTGAGAGATGCTTCAGTACTTCCATCGTCTCTGTGGCCCTCTGTTGGACTTGCTCCAGTAGGTCTAAGTATTTCTTGACCTGGGGAGCCCAAAACTGGACCCACAGTCTAGACGCAGCCTCGTCACTGCTGAGTAGGGGGGGAAGGGTCACCTCTCTTGACCTGCTGGCAGCGCTTGTCATAATGCTGTCTGGAAGATCATCTATGTTTCCTTTTTAATTCAGGAACAGAAGAGCAATGGCTTTGAGAATGATTGATGTGCCTTGTCAGTCTGAGGTGAGCGGCTGATGTTTGAACACCAGCTGGTCTTTCTCTCTGCTGGTCATATCCCAAAATGGGGAGGTAAGAGTCCCAAAGGAACTGTCAAATTAAATTGTGATGTCTTTTGAGTGAAGGACAGGAACCTCATCATGAGTTCATGGCTAATCATGAATTCAGAGGTGGGAATAGTGCCTTGACTGCACTCAAGCCAGAGCATGAGCAAAGCAAAGCTAGAGCAGAGCAAAGTGAAAAGTTTTATGAAGAATCTGTTTGTCCTTAGCTTGTTTCGGAATGCATTGTCGTTCTTTTTGGTAATCGAGTCCACTTCTAAGCAGATTATCCTCTTTGAATTTTAGGATCAGCATCTCCTGTTTGCTTCCTGCTTCTTGGCACTTCAGCATCTCTCCAGTGGGATGTCCACGTATTCTCAACACCACTTTGCGACAGATCGTTGTGATAGGAATACTCGCTGCTGCTGTCTCTTTGCTTTACTACTCTCTGGTAGTCATCCGCAATAAGTATGGGCGTGCATACAGGGACAAAAGGTTCCACAGGTGAGAACTGAAAAGACTTGTGGAAAGGAATGAAATGTAGTTTTGGTGTGAAAGGGAAAATGCTGATGGGTTGTGTCTGTAAAATACATGAATGGGGCAAAAAAAGTATGAGTAAAACTTCTGGCTTTTTAAATGAAGCTTTCCCTATCTAAGCTGATTTTAATTTATCAACAGTTTAGCTTTCTAATATCTTTTTTTATGTATCTTTAGCAGCTCTGTAAAACTATAGGTGCAATAAATTATTTTGGAAATTACGTTGGGAATTTGATTCTTATGGGTGGCACTTCACTTTTTTTTTTTTTTTTTTCCCTTCTCCTTCAGCAGCAGTACAATAGTGAAAACTGTGTGATTCCTATGATGGAAATTGTTGTCCTGGTTCGAGTCTAATGTTGAGGAAAACTGCCATGTGGAACTTAATTGCCACATCGTAATGTCTAGTTTTCTTCTAGATATCTTGCCCGAGTAACTGACACTGAAGCTACAGATACGAACAACCCCAATCTGAACTATGGAATCGTTGTGGACTGTGGCAGCAGTGGCTCTAGGATTTTTGTGTATTGTTGGCCAAGGCACAACGGTAATCCGCATGATCTGTTGGACATCAAACAGATGAGGGACAAAAACAGAAAGCCAGTGGTTATGAAAATTAAACCAGGTACTGAAAAGAAACTACTTTTAGATGCAAATTTCTAGATAGTTCCTTATCCTAACTTTGTTTTTTCAACTCCCATATTTAAAGTGTCCGGGTAAAGGATACTTGCAAGTTGTCAGCATGGCACCCCTCCAGATTTCTTTGGGTTTGGTTTGCAGAGAGCTTTGTTCAGCTTTAGAGCTTGAAACATGACACTGACAGACAGGAGGGAGAGGATTCTCTGTGGACTAAGACGGTTGCTGGTTCGGTTGTCAGTTAACTTGGTTCTGTTTATCTAGTGAATAAATAATTGGCTTTCTGTAAAGCTATTTGAACCAATTATACAAACAGGTAATATATCTAATACAGGGTTTTGTTTATTGTTTAGATGATGATGAATTGTTAGCTTAATTCTTATTTTCTTATTTCTGTAGTTGATTCCCTGCATGTGGCTTTGGGTTGTTCATTTCTTGTCTGTGTGTTGGTTATTGAGATTTTCCAGGAAACACGCAAAGCTTGAGTTGCTTCACTCTCATGTTTATTTGTTTCACTAGGCATTTCGGAGTTTGCCAGCTCTCCTGAAAAGGTCAGTGATTATATTTCCCCACTTCTGAGCTTTGCTGCTGAACATGTGCCACGTGCAAAACACAAAGAGACTCCTCTTTATATTCTGTGTACTGCAGGAATGAGGATTCTGCCGGAAAGGTTATTGGCTGTCTTATTTTTAGCATTTAGAATAGCGATCCTGCTGTGTCTGACTATTTTTAACTGTTCAAAATGTAATTTTGCAGCCAGCAGAAGGCAATACTTGAAGATCTGCTCACTGATATTCCTGTGCATTTTGATTTTCTGTTTTCGGACTCACATGCAGAGGTTATTTCAGGGAAACAGGAAGGTAGGTTAACATTGGAAAAACTATCTTTGAAATGTTTGTTACTTTCATGGTACAACTTGGATAATTTGTTTTTTTTGTTGTTGCTTTTGAAAATTCTGCTTTGGTTGAGAGACTTTATTCCTGAGTAGCAACATATGGAGTGTGGAGATGATCATCTGCTGTGATCTTCTAACTTGTCTAAATGTTTTCTAATTAGCAGTGGAAATAACTTATCTGTGTTTAGCAGGAATTTGAGTCTGTTTTCTCTGGCTTTGGGGAGGGAGGGGTAAGGAGAAGTCACAACATTATTGAGGGAAGAAACATAGCAGGGAAAAGTGATTTCTAAAGGAGTGATGTTTTGACGTGATCAGCTCACTAGAGTCTTAAAAGCACTTTAAAGTCTAACATGCTTACTTCTGAAATTTAGACATCAGACTGTCTTCAGTACGTTGAATTAGGTTTTGTATCATAGCCTTGACTTGGGAGAGGAGGACTGCAATAACTTGTCAGGAATGTTTTAACTTCTAAGTATTTTATATAATAAAATATGAGCAGTGATATATCTTAACTCATATGCAAAAAATCCCTCTTTGTTTTTAAGATGATATGTACCAGATATTCCTGAAATGTCCAAATATGTTTTCTTATGCATGTAGGAGTATATGCATGGATTGGCATCAACTTTGTTCTTGGAAGATTTGAACATACAGATGATGGTAAGTATTTTAATTGTGAATTGGATTTTAGGAAGGACGTCAAGTACATTCTTGTGCTTTCACTGTTTTTAGACAGATATGTTAGTGAATAGCGTGTGTGCAGATGCTAATGTTGGCTTAATTTCTGTGTGAAATTTCAATGATCTGCATTGCTACAAAAAGCTAACTAGAAGTAGTGTACTGCTGCTTTAGGCCCACCCTAGTTTTATGTCTCACTGCGTTTTCGTTGTTTTGTCCAGAGGATGAAGCGATTGTGGAGGTGCACGTCCCAGGCAGTGAAAACAAAGAGGCCATCTTTCGTAAGAGGACAGTGGGTATTCTTGACATGGGCGGAGTGTCGACTCAGATAGCATACGAAGTCCCTAAAACTGTAAGCTTTGCCTCTTCGCAGCAGGTTATTATCTGTGCAACTTTCTTCTTTTCCTTTTGATTTATTTTAATGCATATTTGTTGTTTTGTTTTCTTTGTTTTGAGTCCTATTCTTCATTACATCACATTCCAAATCCAAGGCAAGAGAAGATGGCAAATACGAGTCTTTCATCAGCTAAGCAATTCATTTGTTTTATTCATTCAGAAAGTTTATTTCAATTAGTATAATTTGCCACTAATTTTTAAGTTTAAGTGGACGTGCATTCTTTGCGTGTGTGTGTGCATGTATGCATGTACAACTTTAAAATTCGTGTTATACTTCAGAGACTGTATTCTGGGATTTAGAAACCAAAAGTTGTGCGGTGGGTCTTATGTAAGAACTTGTGTGAGATATGGCTCCTTCCTTTTAAGTTGGGTTGGTAGAAACAGAATTGACAGGACATGGGGGTAACAGTACAGTTTGTTTAAATATCACCTATGTCTTCAGCACAGTTCATCTGCTTTAGGAAGCAAATTTCTTTGTTACGAGTTTGAAATGAAACATAAATTGCTCTGACTTCAATCCACTGAGTTCTAGAGTAATTCCTGAATTTTGAAGTTGGATAACTTCCCGTTAACTTAATTGAGAAATTATCTAAAGTAAGAATAGCATAAAAGCCCTATGTTTTGATTCTCAATGCACTGTTATAATGATGTATTTTATTTTTTTAAATCTTCCTGTGAAATTATGTGCTTTCATTATTACAGGTTTTAATAACTACACTGCATTTCAGACAGATGGTGTAACAAATCGTCTGGGCTGTTAAACAAAAGTATGGGCGTTTAGATTCAGAGCAGATTGCCCCAGTCAAATATGAATTGGAGATAGGAAGAGTTGCAGACAATCGATGATGACTGTTGTATGGCTCTATCTGAACATAAGCTGATATAAAATAGGTATTCAGGTCCTGGAACCTGTCCAGGTTCCCAGAGAATGACAAAGAGAGTCAAACTGGCTGTGACGCTTACAGTGCTGGTGCTGTTTTTCATTTACAACATCAGTTGGAAGCTCTGCAATGTTACGCTGTATTTCTGAGCACGTTCTACATGAAGAGTTTCTGCTACATGTCTCTTAAATATCTGTAAAGCTACTGCAAGTGACTGATGTATGATATGTGAGGAGAGCTGAGTGACTGACAGGTCTCCTGGAAAGCTTGAGAACTCCAGATTGGAAAATGAAGAACAGCTCTGCTGGGCAGAGCATAAATCTACCTAGCAATTGGTAGCGTGGGGACTCGGTCAGAAGCGGTAGCATTGAGATTAATAGCCATAGCACATACTTTTTCATAGTAGAAGATACTTTGGGGTCCATAGTAGTAGTTCCTGGGCTTTGCAGTTCCTTGAGTATCAGTAGCGATAACGTGGTTCTCTGCAATCAATATGCTTTGTTCTCCCTATGAGGTAGAAGGCAATGTGGACCTGTGAAAAGGAAAATAGATGAGTAAGAAGTGAAGCTTAAAGATGTCAAGGGCGTCCGGTTGTCCAAAGAACTCATCTTTTAATCTTGGTGCTTGTGTTCCTGCAGGAGGAAGTAGCCAAAAACTTACTTGCAGAATTCAACTTGGGCTGTGATGCTCATCAAACTGAGCACGTGTATAGAGTCTACGTTGCAACGTTCCTCGGCTTCGGAGGAAATGCAGCACGCCAGAGATATGAAGACAATCTATTTACCAGTACAGTGCTTAAAAACAGGTAGCTGGCTGCAGTCGCCTGGGGGTATGGGTTCTATGCATCACTGAGCTCAGCAACCCGCTAACTTTAATATATTTAATAAAGTGTCCTGACATAAAACTTGATTTCTACAGCATGCTGCATGCAATACTGAAGCTTCTTTAAATGAGGATGCTTTGCTTTGATGCTGTTGTACCTCAGAGCTTGAAGTTTCTGATACACAGTTGTTACTGTGCTTGCTCTTTTATACAGACTGCTGGGCAAACAGACTGGCCTGACTTCTGATTCACCCTATCTTGATCCTTGCCTGCCCCTGGATGCTGAGGATGAGATCCAGCAGAACGGACAGATAATGTATTTGCGGGGAACAGGAGACTTTAATCTGTGTCGTGAAATTATTCAGCCGTTCATGAATAAGACTAATGAAACGCAGACATCTCTTAACGGCGTCTATCAGCCTGCTGTGCACTTTCAGAACAGTGAATTCTATGGTTTCTCAGAGTTCTACTACTGCACTGAGGACGTGTTACGCATGGGAGGAGATTACAATGCTGCTAAATTTACTAAAGCTGCAAAGGTAAAGTCTTTTTGAGATAAACTTTTTCTAATTCAAAATAGCTACTCTCTAGAAGCATTTCAATATGAGAGTCTTGCAAGAAAACTCCTCCTTAAAAGGGCCAACATCCTTTTACTCTGCAATGAACTATCACAGGGCATCTCTTTTCCTCATTAGGTTTTCTTTTAGGATACTTGTTTTAAGGCACAGTAGTAAAATTGACTGTAGAGGGAATGGGACTCATGGTAGTCAAGTTCCAGCAGAATTATTGATAATGGGGAAATCCATGCTGCTTCCACCCCTTGCTTCTTTTTAGGAATGTCTTACTTCTTGTTAGAAAAAGGTCCTTTTCCTCTTGCTACATTTTGTACCAGTTTCCCAGGTGTTACTTCTAACAGGGATCGATCTGTTGGGGACAGTTTAAAGTAAGGCTACAACATGAAGTAGAGGAATATGACCTGCTTTGTCAAGGCCTTAAAAATAGGTTGTCTATTTTTCATCTCCAAGTACATGACCAAACAGTTTTAAGTGCTACTGAATGTTAATTTAACCACAAATGCCAAGTATGGATCAAAACGTTACAGAAGATACCATGAAATTTGTGCTCTGACTTACTAGCAGTGCAAGGAAAGCTGTTAACTTTTGAGTTCTCTAGCTTTTGGTATTTACAAAGCATCTTCTTTAGTGGCATTTTTTTCTTCTCAAGGCAGAAGCAATGTTGAAGTCTATCTTTTGTTTTGTTGGTTTGTTTGTTTGTTTGTTTGCCTTAAGGATTATTGTGCCACTAAGTGGTCTGTCCTACGGGAACGTTTTGACCGTGGTCTTTATGCATCACATGCTGATCTCCACCGACTGAAGTAAGTATTTGTGTTTGTACAGCAAATTCATTCATGCAGAGTTGCCAGGGAGAGGTCAAGGTTATGTCCAAATGACCATTCAATTAAATCATTGGAAGTGTCAATATAACCTTAAATATTGCATCAGCCATTAAAAAAGTACTGATAATTGTGTGTCTTCATTGTACTCCCCAGTCCTCTGGGACTCTGTAACTGCTGGCCTGACCTTATGCCACTCTTTCTATAGGTACCAGTGTTTTAAGTCTGCCTGGATGTATGAAGTATTTCACAGTGGCTTCTCTTTTCCTGTGAGTTACAGCAATTTGAAAACAGCTCTGCAGGTTTATGATAAAGAGGTGCAATGGACCTTGGGAGCCATTCTTTACCGAACACGGTTTTTACCTTTAAGGTACCAGTTGTTTTCTCAAATGTCTGGAAGGAGCATTTGGGTGGAAGGTATGGAAGTTTTGTGAAGGGAAGAAGTATGGTGATAGCAAAGCAGCTGACAGACAGGGGGAGACAAGATGTTGCTTCTAGAGCATTATATATAACCTCAGTACATATTTCAGGTAGCTCGAGTAACGCTTTATAAAGACTGTTCTGCTATAATGGGCTCTCTTTCCTATGGTAAGGTAGTTTGGAGGCAAGGTTAGATGTGCAACTTATGTCTGTTATCCCTTTGATTCTTTCCAGAGACATCCAGCAAGAGAACTTCCGTGGAAGTCACTCCCACTGGAGGAGCTTCTCCTTTGTTTACAATCACTATTTGTTTTTTGTCTGTTTTCTGATTGTGCTGCTCTCCATCCTGCTCTACCTGCTAAGGCTCAGACGGATCCACAGGCGAATGTTGCGTAACAGCTCGTCTACTTCCCTATGGATCGAGGAAGGCCTCCCACCACAGAAGATTGCAGGGCCCTTATGAGATGCTGTGATGGAGAGTTTTTATTGGACTTGCTACACAAAAAGCCATTTTTGCCTCAGGGTTCCTCCTTTTTGTCCCTTTAAACGATTGAAGAAGCAGATTGCCCAGGGTGTGTAATACAGCTAGGCTTTGGAAATATGGGAAAATGGGGTCAACTTGGCTTAGTCTCATTAGACAGTATCTGCCAAAAATTAGTTGTTGTTTTTTTTAATATTGCACTTTTGTGTGTAATGGGATGAGCAAAGGCTCGTTGCCAGTAAATGAGTATCAGCAGCTTAAGCTATGTATGGTAAGGGAATGAGTGTGAATTCTCATCCTTTGGGTGAGATTGTGAAATACTGTTAGCTAGGATGAATGAGGACTGTTTTTATTTTCTTTTCCAGATTCCAGGATTGATATCACTTGACTTCTCAGTTCTGAGTCTCCTCAGTCAAAGAAAAGGAAGTGCAGGGTTTTCAAAAGCAGTAAGGAAACAACCTTTTAGGACAGCTTATCTGATTTTATATTCTGGAATAAGTACTGTGATGGAGAAGAAAAATCTATTGCACCCAATGCTGTGCTTCCACAAAATGGCTTAAATCAGTTCTGTTTTTATTTGTGACGGTTTCCCCATTTGTCTTGGAAGCTATATCCTCATAGTGGCAAAAGTCACTACTTTTTAATCCTTTATTTCTGTTTCATAATCATTCAGAGATCTCCCTGAAACTCCAGTAAGGTGAAGAGAACTGGAATATGCCTAGGCTTTTGTTTCTGCTAGAGTAGACATGCACAGTGTCTTTTTTTGTTTAAGTACTCTGATTTGTTAATTTATATTTTATTTAAAACTGTTGATTTTACTTGAAAGTAAATTTGTCCATGATTAAAAGTGGGATTTATATGAACTTTTGGTGTATGGATATTTTATTGCACAGTATCGCTTCTGTTCTCACTGTTTGTACCCAACTGGCAAAACTTTCTTCTCTTCTAGTAGGTGTGAATATGCTGGAAAACCGGATGCCGTTTCCATTATTGGAGAACTAGACACGCTGATACCTTTTTTTGTCACGCTTGAGGTGCAGTTTATTCATCTAAAAATCTAGATACTTTGAATTGTTTTATTGTCTTCTTTTGATATGCTTGCTTTTGCCTTTGACTGTATAGGAAATTTAGGCTTGATCTGCTGAACTGCAGCTAAATTTAGGTGCTAAACTTCCTGCTCCTTCCATCCAGTGTCTGGTAGATGGCTGTGTGGCAGTCATGAGAATTAACTGTATATCTGGTGGAATTTTGAAACAGCAACAGAATCTTTAACTGAACGTTCAGAAATAACAAATAGCATCTTCCTCTTATAAAGGATTTTTTGTGCCTGACAAATCTAAGCATTTCACCAGCTGAGAGTCTGTTTTGCATTTTGCTATTTTTTGAGTGCCATCTGAGTGAATGCTTAGATAATACACCTCTCACTTCTGATGTCTGAAACTGCGGCACAAACTTGTTGCACTCGTAGGCTGGTAAGAATTATCAGAAAACTGACACTGCCAATTGGTACAGAGCCTGTACTTCCTGTTTCTGGGATGCCTAAAACTGGAGTACAGAGCCTCTAATTGCATGCTTAGATAAAGCAGCCCCCTCTGGACAAGAGCTGATGTTAGTGGTAAAGTGGAGAGGAAGTGTCAGTGTGTGACTTTGCAAAATCCAGGCAGATACCAAGCATCCCTTAGCAGAAGAGATAGTGTCTCAGATGCAGCAAGCAAAAAAAAAACAAAAACAAACCCACAAACCTAAAAAACAAACAAACAAAAAACCAACACAAAAATACCAATAAAAAGCTTAGGAAAATCATAAAAATAAACATTTTTGAAAGGAAAAAACAATTGTCTAAAGTTATATAATATGTCATGGTTGAACAAAGTGCAGGATTTCGACATTGCTTTCTTATCTTGTAGGATGGACAACCTATGACTGTGCACAATGAAGTATGTGTTTTATGGCCCCCAGAGCTTAAGAAGATTTTGGTAGAACAAGCTGCAGCTAGGAAGCTTGGTGCATGCAGTAGGGACAGGTACAGCATTGGGATAACGGAGACAGATTGGTCTTGTGCTTACGTAAAGCATCGTGTGCCTGCTTTAGGGGTTTCCACACTGGGGAATGAAGATATGAAACAGGAGTGTTTGGAATGTGAAGAAAGATAAGATGATGAACGGTGGTGAGAAAGTGATCAGGAAAATGGGACATGAATGGGCAGGCAGCTTCCCACATACCAGTGACTGCTCTTCAGTGTACGCGGTTTTTTTCTTTCACTTTTTTCTGCTCCAGGATCCTAGTGGTATTGTCCTGCTTTTTCTAGTGATTTGGTTCAGGAAGGGCAGAATAAAAATGACCCAATACACAATTTCCTCCTGTAATGGTAAAGAGATACTGCCAGCAGAGATTGGTTGTGGGAATAGCTACTGTTCATTTAAAAATCTAAGCAGTGCATGATAAAACAGATTCAAACAAGTCTAAGGCCTAGAAACAAACAAGCTTTCTTCATTCATGCAAAATAGGGCACAGAGGCCTGTTTTATATCTGTATTTTCCCCCCTCATTCCGATATCAGGTGGTAAACTGCTTGATAAGGTAAGCAGGTGTCAGGGTGCTTCAGAGTGAGGCAGGGGGGGAACACTATCTTCAAAACTAAAACCAGCTGGCTCTTAATCTGCTTGCAGGCTTGCTTTCCTAAATTCTTTAAGGTCTTTAAGTAATACCATTAGATGTTCAGCTGCCCCTCCCTGTGCATGAGAAGGGTCAATTTGTCATGGTAATGCCAGTCACTGAGCCTCAGTCTCACAGCTTGTTTGTTTTTTACTTCCAATAAACTGTTTTCCCCTGTTGTTTCTTGGATTTGTATTTCTTTGTGCAGGTTTTCTGCTGCATTATGTCTTTATGGTTGTGATGGTAACTGAAAGATTTGAGGGGAATGGGCTGAGTTTCTTTAAACTGACTCTTAGCTGTTCCTTCTTATGATCACAGAGTCTCGCACCCTGGTAGGAGTCCAGTGAGCTTCAAGGGGCTGAGTACAGTGGGAAAGCAGCACTGGGACCCTATTTACTGCCAGCAAGCTGGGAGTTAAGCCCTTTGATCTCACACAGGTATAAGGGGCACCTGGAGAGGCAGCTGAGTTAAATTAAGTTTCCTAAAGGTGCACAGAAGAGAGCCATCATACTCATTAGGAGCAAGAGCCTATAAGGGCTGGGACAACATAGAGCTAAAGCAGAACAGGTGGTGCTGTGCTGTGGCCTGGTGCTCTTTGGACATGTTACTGCCTATCTGAGGTATTCTAGCTTCAAAGTTTTTAGCCTTGTTGGAGAAGGGGTGGGATTGTGCTTCTGTTGCTGTGGAACCATGGGAAAGGTGTGCTAGAAATGTGGTAGGATGCTGTGGAGGGGAGCAAAGTGTGCAGGGTGGTTTGCAGTGAGGAACTGGAGTGGAAAACCAAGCCTAACACTGACTGCTGGCCTTGGATTGATTGAACAGCAGTCCTGAGGTAGATTGCTGTGGCTTGGAGAGGAGTGAGCGTGTTGAGAAGAATTTCAGCAGATTCTTAGGCTGTGGATCTGAAAAGGTTGGTTGTCCTCGGTCTGTACCTTTGGAAAGAGTAGAGTACCAATGACTTGGAATCTCTGGCTTTTGCTTCTTTTTCAGGAGGTGATTTTGATGCTGTAATTAGGATGTGCTTGGGTTTGGGGCACAGAGGAGAGGAAGGTTTTTGTCCTGGGGAAGTGTGTTTTAGAAGAAAGGACGTTAAAAACCAGCTTTGAATACCAGCCTAACCATCAGGGCGGTGCAGGGCAACAAAATGGTGCTGAGCACGTTGGTCTGATTGTTCATGTATGTACAGGCTTGTAGTGTGGTCAGGGAGCATGTCTGTGCAAGGCAGTGACTGGAGCACTCGGCAGATCACTTTGCTCCCGTAGTCTTGCTGCTGGTGTGTCTGTGAGGCCGGTGGGGTGGCCTGTGGGGTAGGATTGACATTGGTAACAGTATGCTCTTCATGGGCACCTCCTCTGGGGTGCTGCTGGTTAATGGGTAGCCAGGCTTTGGCAGCCCAGCTCCCAGAGCAGGGGGCAGCTCGAGCCACGCACCATCCGTCTGCATAAGGCAGCACAAGATTTCAGCACATGGACTGCGTGAGGCCCTCCCTGCGAGGGCTTTGTGTGAGTTCATTGCGTGTTAGTGTTTGCTATATCGAGGCTGACAGATGCGCGGGTGCCTTTAATTGCTTTAAGAGCTTAAAGCCCACGAGGCATTTTCAAAAGCAATCAGTTAAGTGCCAAACTTAAACGCCTGGATTTACAAGACTGCTGTGCTTTTTGGTGCTTGAACTATCCTGTGGCAAGCGTTTGCAAATTCAGCTCTTAGCTTCTTTGAAAATCTGGCTGCTGCGTCCCAATAATTAGAATTAGAACGTGTGTGTTGTGGTTTTCTGTTTTGTTTCATTTTATTCCCCCTCCTTTTCCCCTCCACCTAGGGGTTTGCAGGATGGGGCAGGGGTTCTGGAAGAGGAGGAAGAAGTTTGTGACATCTCCTGAGGAGGAGGCTAAAGCCATATTATTCTTGCAGCTCTTTTTGTAGCTCCAGATGAATGGGGAGAGGAAAAAAAAAAAAAAAGGAAGCCTTTCCATCTCACCCCTGGACAAGCCTGCTCCAAAGAGACTACACAAAGCAACAACACCAGGGGAAACATGATTCCTTTAAGAGACTTAGCAATACCTGTTTTCACTCAGTGCATGTTTCTGGGCTCGGATTCCCAAGTCACAATGGTAATGTTTATCTGTTTGTGTGTGTTTCTGCATTAACATGCTTTATTTTCTTTCTTCTGCTTCTCCTATTCACCTTGTCCTTTCTCCAGGTCCATTAAGGGCAGGTAAGGCATGCAGAAAAGCACAGAGGGGAGGCGAGGGCACTGCTCTTTGACCTATCCCAGTGACCTGGAATGGACAGGCGAATGATACTGAAGCTTCTGGCTTTATGGCCTCTTAAATGTATCACTCTTCTTTTTGTTGTTGTCTGTTTGTGTGTGGAAAATGTCCAAAGCAAATAAGGCCAAATGTGGCCCCTAATGGAAGAAGTGGTTGGGAGACAAAGGTATACCCATGAGAAAGGCAGCGTTTGATAGAGAGGGTGGGGAAGGGAGGAAGCACATGGCTCCTCCAGGAACACCAGCCCTAAGGAGGTAGCTCTGCAGATTGTGGAAACAAAAGGGTTTTCTGTCTCTGTAGCACTTAGCGAAGGGGACGGACAGTCAACAGCAGTGACTCGGTGGCATGTCTGATCGGGGGCACCTTGTTCTTACTTGTCCTATTGTTTCTGCCATTGTTGCTACTAAATAATGCATGAAGCTCATTGAAAGCTGAAATGAGCCTGGTGAGGGCTTGCTGTGTCCCTCTCCCTGGGCACCAGCCTGTGTGTATGTAGTGTTCAGGGGACCTGGTCCTGACAGTTGTTTTTTAGGTCACCCTCCCTTTGTTTAAAGAATGGAAGGACGACAATGGCTTTCTTGCCTGCTTGTGCTTGAAGGTCTTTGGGTTGGTAGGAGGTGGTGCTGGGAAATTGCTTGGGACTGGGTTAGTGGTGTCTTCGTAGATGGTGAGTGATGTGTGTTGCTGGAGATACTTTTTAGAGCCCTGATCTTCAAAAGGGAGCGCTCAGCACACTTGTACCAGGCAACTTA
This sequence comes from Micrastur ruficollis, assembly GCA_034782655.1. Taxonomy (NCBI): domain Eukaryota; kingdom Metazoa; phylum Chordata; class Aves; order Falconiformes; family Falconidae; genus Micrastur; species Micrastur ruficollis. Next base: position 2,807,025 of record JAVKKW010000039.1, on the reverse strand, counting down.
CAAATGCACTGAAGACACAAATGTGATGTCCAGGTTTTCCTGAACTCCAAATGCTTTCCAGGGTCCTGGAAGTTACTAGCTCTACATTTCCTGCTACAAATAATGTGCAGAGCAGGGCAGGATTTGAACCTACAGATGTTTTCTATTCCTAGGTCTCATATGTATGGCACTTTACCAGCATTTCTTTTCAGCTGATAACTCCAGTGGTGACTTGCAAACAAGATTCCAACAGTGCCAGTTTTTTTCCCTGTTAGGTGGGCTCTCTAGGTTGCCACGGCCAAATTTTGGCAGGCAGTAGTAAATAGTAGAAGGCAGTAACCTCAGGTAACTCTTAGGGTATTGCCTGCCGTGGAGGCTGAGAGTCCTTAGCTCCTAGCTGATCACACGTAGTAGACATGAAGGGTGTTGATGAAATGGTGGGCTCAGATGCAAAGGTGTGTAATGCACCTCCTACGTAGCAGTTCCCTTCTGCATTCCATGTCCTGGCCTTGTGGCGAGCCCTCTTGCAAATTCAGTAACTGGAGTCTCTGTCCTTGAACTAATTGTTCAAATTTCTGCATAAGAACAGAACCACTAGCAGAGACTGTCCTTGTTAGGACATGTTCTTTGGCCTGTCACAGTGAATCAGCACAAAAGATGTTAAAACAGATGCTTCCATAATGCCTCTTAAGGATGAGGAGGGATTTGCTGCATTTGCCTGGGCGTAATGGAGACCAGTATGCTGTGTTCTTGAGCATCCTCCCCCTTTTACAACCAAACGGCCTTATTCTATTCAGTTCTGCTTCTCTTCTCTCTTTCTCTTGGACATAGCTTTCTCAATCGCAGCAAAATAAATCCTGGCAGACTGGATGGGAGGCCAGTTCTATCTGCTCAGCGCTCTTCAGAGCCAGAAGTCCCTTCTCTGGGTCTTGACCCCTGGACACAAGGTCAGGGCGTGCAGAGGCTCTGCTGTTAGGAGGGGGACTCTTGCCATCTAGTGGGAGGGGATGGTAAGCCTCCAGGACCTCTGCCATCCCTCAGGATGAGAAGACAAAACGCAACCATCTTTCCCAGACTTTCAGTGCACAGGTCATTTCACTGCATGTGTGGGATTAGCTTGTGCTGCTTTCCCATGGTAGTGTTACTGCCTCGAATTGGTGAAGCTGGATTTCTCCTTTTCTAGAGATCTCACTCTTTCCACTTTTTCTAGGGGCAAAACTTTTACACCCTTCTATACTCATCTCCTGGATGGCTGAATTGCACAGAGGGAATCTGTCAGGAGCCTGTACGTATGGGGACGGATGTTGGTGCATGCTGGTCAGATGCTGTACGCCACCTGCATTTTGTCAGGAGATTGCTTGGGGGAAGTTGCCTTTCAACAGCTGACTCCTTGAATCAGTGCTCAAAGACAGCTAGGATCTCTGAGTAATTGCTGTTACAGATAGAGAATGAAAAAGTACTTGCAAAGTGCCTTGTGCCGCTGTCTTCCTTGGCCTAGGAAAACCAGAAGCTCACATTCCAGTTGGGAGATTTCAGTACTAACTGGCCTCCCCCCACCCCTTTCCTGAAAGGTTAAGGAGAGAAATACAAGGAAGATGTATGTGCTTTCTCTGCGCGCGTGCTGCTCTACTGTTCAGACTGCTTGGGACTGAGAAGGAACAATTGCTGTCACATACAAGAACAGGCATCACCCCTGAGCCCCGTGCCTGCTACGGAAATTTATCTGCCTCAGATATTTCTTGGGGCTTCAGGTTTTCACCCACCTTGGTGTATGAGCCTTTCATTTGCTCTGAGATAGCTGCCGTTAATAGCCATTGAAGGTGTGTTGCTCTCTAGATGATGCATCAAATTGAGAGCTGGAAGATGTGGGTCTACCACAGATCTCATAAGAGACTGGTGTGTGCTTCTGGTCAGATGGGCCATTTGTTAAAGAGTCTGGACTTGAGCAGAGATCTTGTTTCGGAATGTGTTTGTAGAGCACTGAGGTCAGCTGTGCCTTAGTGAGCTAATTTGAATTGCAAGGCTGAGAAGTTACGAGGCTTGAGAAGATTTGAGGGGGTGACTCTGCAAAGCGTGGAAAATCAAGTGGGTGATGGACAGTAAGCATGATGTCGTCGTCTGCATTGCATTGACCGTCACACTAGAACACGTGCAGAGGAAGAGAGATCTCAAAGGATTGACGCTGTTTCTTACAGAAGAGGAATCTTGCCTTTCTAGCTTTGCTGGCTGCAGAAGAGCTATGCCATACAAGGGTCCCTCCCTGAATAAGAAGCAACGCAAGTTTACAGTCCGTTCGACAGCAACTAGCAGTAACCAAAGAGCAGGGGATGGCGATCTGGGAGGTCAGTTCAGTCACTACCAAACTCCTGATGTGGCAATCGCAGAAATTCCAGTAGGTATTAAACATATTATATAAACTGGTTTATGCCTTGAGGGAAGCATAGACCTACTTCTCCAGAATCACTGGTGTTTGTTAGCCATGCTATGAGCTCAAAAGCGGCGATCTAGCTTTCCAATTACACGTTGCCGGAACTTTCCACTAGAGCCAATTGGTGTGAAAATTGCCACGTGTCAGTAACACTCTTACATAGCAGTCAGGTCCTTCAGTTCTTTAGGTATCACCTAGATCGTCTCTCTACGGAGCAACCTTTACGGAGCTTAGTGTATCTGCTCCGTGAATTTGAAAGGTCAAGTCGACCTGCGGCTCCAGAGAGTCTACAGGTGAAAACACAAGGTTTGGGGAGGCAATGAGCCTTCCCTTTTTAAAAGAACAGAAAATTGGAGAAGAGAGATTATAGAACCTAATAGCGCGTACCTAATTTTTGGGAGCATGGGCCATGACTGTGTCTACTTGGTCAAAACCAGTCTTGACTTGTCCGTATGGCAAGGTGTGTCCGTGAGGCAGATGCAGAAGAAAACATGTAGGCAAGGGATGTGGACCTGAAACGGTGGCTGTGTGTATGGCCAAGAGACTGATTCAGCTGTAGCTGGTACTTGTACAACTATTTTGCATGAAAATATCTATTATGTGTGGAGTCAGTGAATGCAGAAAATCAGTGCCTGCTGTTAGCTATGGTATTGCTGCCTACAAGGGTGCATCTTTGCCCCTTTGTTGGAAGAAGCTGAAAGATTGCTGCTGGGGAGAAGATGAGATATGGGGTGGTAGATCCGTGTTTCCCTCCTGGTGAAGGGCAGCAAACTCCACAGAGCCCAAGGAGCAATGAGGTGACAGTTAAATAGGTTGAGAGGTGATAGGATGGCTGGTGGGCCTGGCAAGTGGTTTCCCTGGTTGCCTCTTTGCATGATCAGATGGTGCAAATCCAGTTTAAGCAGCATTTTTTTCCTGTAGACTATATGATTTTTTTGAGAGGTTTTCTGATTTTTCTTTTTCTAGATGCTTTTCTTTCGGTCTTAACCAGCTGCAATATGAAGAGGGCAGCAAATTCCCTGGATCCAGTGTGTTACCTTGAAGAGCTTTGCTGAATTCCTGCCGAATGTTTTGTTTTATGCAACCAGCAAGCTCTTCCATCAGCTGGAAGCCTTCATGGCACTCGCTGCTTGTATCCTTACCCGACCCAGGCATTCGGCAAACATTCCTCCGGCAGGCTGTCATGTTTCTCCATGCCCTGATCGGCAGACACTCACACATTCCTTCCTCTGGCCGAGCTGCTTCCAGCTTCCTGCCAGTCTGAAATAGCTCTACTCTGTGGAATTTCTGCTGTGACACGTTTTTTTCCCTGATGTCCCCAAGACCAAGCAAGGAGAGTCCAGCCAGGCAGGACCCACCAGGTGGTGCTCTGCTGATAGTCATGATGATAATTGCAATTTGCAGCATTTCACCTCTTTCATGAGCATTCCCGCCCGGTACAGGAGAATTAGGGCACTGTGGTCTAGTGTGCAAAACCTGCTGCTGCTTACCACTTGTGCTGGCTTCCCTGGGAAGAAGAGCCAAGCTCTGTTTCAGCGGCATCCTGGGTATAAGTCATAGAAGCATAGAATGGGTTGGAAGGGACCTTAAAGATCATCTTGTTCCACTTCCCCTGCCATGGGCAGGGACAGCTTCCACTAGACCAGGTTGCTCCAAGCCCCATCCAACCTAGCCTCAAACACTTCCAGGGATGGGGCATCCACAGCTGCTCTGGGCAACCTGTGCCAGTGCCTCCGCACCCTCACTGTAAAGAATTTCTTCCTAATATCTCATCTAAACCTGCCCTCTTCCAGTTTAAAGCCATTCCCCCTTGTCCTGTCACTACGTGGCCTTGTAAAAAGTCCTTCTCCCACTTTGTTTTAGACCCCTGTTAGGTACTAGAAGGCAACTGTCCTGCCATCTTGATATTCTCTATGTGACGCCAAGAAACAACTGTTGTCTTTCTAATTTTGTTTTCCTCCTTTAACACCACAATTGATGCTGGGGACTGCCCTGTGGGAAGCTTTGCCAGCTCGTGGGAATGTGGTTGTTATCGCTCTACCAGTATGGTTGTCTGGTATAGTCTGCTCTGGGTGGGTATCATCTCAGAAGCCTGCTCAGAAGCCGGTAACGGGGCTGTTCCTGTGTTGGGCTGAACCCTCAGTTCTGGTCCAGAGCACTTCACGTAGAGTCTGTGAAATGGAGCACAAGAGAGACTTTGTGCTGGAGACCTTACAGTCTCTTGTTGAGCTTCTCTGGTATTGTCAGTTCATTCAGTGAAGAGCTATGACCATGCTTAAATTACTCAGGGCTGCATTACACTTCCAAACTACCTTCCTTTCTGCTTCCAGCGTGTTGCAGTTTCCTTTAATGTTGGTGCCCAGTTCAGTGCAATATCCCTTTCCAGTAAAAGGTGGCATCAGAGAGTGGGGAAGCTCTGCACATCAGTGCCAGAGCAGCTGGGACTGAGAATAAATGCTGCTTTTCCTGGGGCTGGGGTTGAGAAAATGGAGTTGTGCTCTGAGCAGGAAGCAGGCATTACTTGGTGTGGGTAAATTGTGTTTAGGAAGTGATGAAAAGCCTGGGAACAAGGAGGAGTCTGATGACAGACATGTTCTTGTAGGGTTTGGTGTTACATTGCTGGAAGTGTATCCAGAGATGTGGATTAAGCACTTGAACTTTTCAAAATAATTAATAGAATTCATTTGAAAATTGATGTGAAACCAGGCAGGACTAACCTAGCAGAGTATGCTATAGGCAGCAGTCCTGTGCTAGGGAAGGGCTTGCTAGAAAGTCCTTTACAAATATGAATATACTGAAATAAATGGGGATATTCCTTCCAAAGGTAGCCTTTGGGAATACCTCCTTTTCTTTCTGTGCCTATCAACTTCCTGCTGACTTGTCGGAAAATCCCATTGAACATAGATTTAACTACCCAAGGTTGAAGCTGGTGAGAAAATAAATTTCCATTCTTTGGGAAATGCTGACACTTCAGAATGTGCTGCTGTCCAAAATTGGGTCAGAAGACAAAATTTCAAGGTCTTCTCTGTAATAGAGATTTGAAAGCCACTGTTTTCTTGTTATTTTCACGATTACGGAAGATGGAAGCGAACAGAATTGCTATGAGATGTTAAAAGCCTATGAAATGAAAACTGAAAAATGAAAAGAAAGGACAGTTAAAAACACAACCCCCCCTCTAGCTGAAAAGACTGCAGAAGTTTACAGTTGCCTCAGATTAATGTCTAATTAATGTAGCTGCTTCTTGTTGATAGAGGAGCTGTTTCAGCTATCTCAGACCAGTGTTACTGTTTCACTGCTAGCTGTTGCCACCACAGATGGCTCTGAATTTTCTGACGCGGGAGAGGCTGGGATTTTTGATGGGTCTGTTGTTTTTATATGAAGAATCGTTTTTAGTGTCCAGTTACTCCTCAGGACTTTATCAAGGAGTGTGGAGTAACTGTTGCTGCAGTCCTAGATGGTTTGTAAGTTATGTGCCTTGGTTTGAGCTGCTGTAGTTCTGAGCTTTAAGAATATCCAGCAGCTGGAAAAGCAGTTGCTGGATGCTGAAGGGTTAAGGTGGGTGATACCTTGAATAGCTGGGGAGATGGCATGCTGCAAACTCTGCAAACTATAGAAAGGGGTGTAAGTCTGAAGATGCTATACTATAAGACCCTGCACTCCTCTGTATTTGTAGAGCGCTTAGCACTGCGAGGCTCTGAATCAAGTTGGGGTGCTTAAAAACTGCTGTAACCACACTGTATTATTTAACACTGCTATTGATACGATTCTCAATATTTGTTCTCTAGGAACGTCCTGAGAAAGCTTTCCTGTTCCTAATCCACCTCCTTCCCTGCAGCTCTGGCTAGATTTTCCCCCCTATTTCTTTTCTGTTTGCAGTCCTTCTGCTCAGATTACAAGACAAGCCCATGATATCACCCGCTATGAGCTGAGGCTAAAGGGGGCTGGGTCTTGGGAGGGGTTTGCTTGACTAACTAGTGAAATTTGCCAGGAAGCAGCAGCTTCTTGCAGCATATTTCTCTGGCTGCAGGATATTTTCCAGTGCAGAGGGGACCACTCAGACGGCACGCTCAGCCCAGAAGAAAGAACTTCATGAGGCACGACAAGACAGAGGTCACCCCCGGCACAGCCTACCACTAACTCCAAGGTAAAGGCAGTCCTGCCGAGACTGCAAGCCAGAACAGTGACATTATTGCTAGAGATGAAGTGGCTCATGAATTAGTTTAAGCATTTCTAACCCTCTCTTGCTTCGGGGCTGAAAGTTTGATTTCATTTCTTCACTTTGAATGTATTTTCTTTCTCTCCCATCAGTTTGTTACGAAGTATGATGTTTAGGCATGCAGGCTGGGAAGAAGGTTTCTTCTCATTCCTGTCCCCTGAGACTTGATTTGGCACTGGTGGGATGACACAGATATTGTGTCATGTTGCAAAGATGTTGTGACCAAGTTAAAGATTCCCCCCCTGCTGCCTTGCTTGCTCACAGTCATGCACAGATGAAATAAAAAAGACATGTTGCAAACTGTCTACAAGTTTAGGCAATGCATATTCTGTAATATTATTAAAATATGCTTGATTTAGACCAGAAAGCTACAGTACATGCCATCAACGTTGTGTAAATGTTACCAGCTAAACTTCAGAAGCAGTTTAAATTCTCCTTTCTGAATAACTGTGCTCTTTCAGAGGAAAAGGCTTCAGTGCAGATGTTTCCCATTGGCAGAAGGTGCCTAACAGTTACGTCCCTAGTTAAGAAACTTTTCTGCTGTCATTGCTTGGGATTCGCAGCCCCTTGCCAAGAACCCTCAGCCTACAGCAACTTTCTTTAGGCTGTTTTATTGTGCAGTAATCACAGCAGTTTTCAGGATGACTCTAGGATATGCAGGGGTATGCACCTGAAAAGTTGCAGCACAGAAATGTGGGATGTTTCTTTCTGCAATGAACAGAGCCCAGGCTGAGTTCTGATTCTGCAGCATGCACTCAAATAACTGCCTTCTTTTAGATTAATTTTTGTTGTTTACTGTGTGTGGGTAAAAAATGATCTAAAAACCAAGATAGTTTAGAGAAAGATCCTGGTTTAGATATCTGAGAGTGTAGTAGAAAAGCTATTTAGCATCTCTGTAATCAGCTGATAAGGATGACATTGCAGTGCTTTCAAATTTGTACTGAGTAGGGTCTGAAAATAATTGCTTTAGGGTTCCTACTTGCCAGTTTCATTTCATCGGTATTGAACCACCCACAGTGGTGGAATTTCCTTGGTTGGAAGCTAGGGAGCAGTTAGAAAACATAAAATGAAATATTAGCGTGAACTACTGTAATAGCAAAGCATATAGGCAAAAACCACGTCTTCAACGTAGTGTGCCGGGTGCTTGTTGCTGCAGGAATGAATTCCCTGTGATCTTAGTTCTAAGTGCAGGATGATGTTGGAAAGCACCCCCAAAAATGGGTTACTAATGTGAAGTTTAATACTTCAGTCAGGTGGTGATGAGGCTCAAGATAACTCTAAGGTGATCTGCTCTCCAATCAAATCCAGTGTGGTGCTTTGTGAGTGCTGGGGCAGGAGTTCTTTAGAAAAACCTTGAAGAAAGTTTTAGCAGCTTGGAAAAGCCACCAAGATTGAAGGGAGTCTTAATGATGTAGTCTGCAATGCCTTTGTCTTCAGCAGGGTGATTTGACAGAGAAGCCATGCACTTTGCTGAAAGTTCTGTCCTTCTGCAAATTAAGCAGAGCACCCAAAATGCACACCTAGTAATGTTTTGTGGATTTTTTTCAACAGTTTGACTCCCGAGTTCATTGTCTTTACCTTACTCTACTGCTGACTTCTCTT